>QJPP01000141.1:0-42574 GCA_003996215.1 Jaltomata sinuosa | reverse complement strand
TAGTTCAACGAATGCAACCCATTTTGCCTCAAATTCATCAATAGTAATACTATCCAAGATAATGAATTTGAAATCTTTTTTGACATACTTATGATTATGAACACGCTTTAGTCTAATCGGTAACTTGGTGAAGATGTGCCAAATGCAATACCTGTGAATTGCGTTTGGCATCACATGTCTAATGGCTACCTTGATACTCTCACACTGGTCTGTGAGGATTGATGTTGGAGGTACATTGTCCATAGCACTAAGCCAAGTTCTGAAAATAAATTGATATGTTTCAATGTCCTCACTAGTAATCAAAGCACATCCTAAAAGTATGGACTGATTATGATGATTCGCACCAATAAAGGAAGCAAATGGCATGCGCCATTGATTCACAAGGTAGATTGTATCAAAACATATAATGCCACCAAACTCACGATATGCATACTTACAATGTGTATTAACCCATACCACATTCCTAAGTCTGTCATTATTATCCGTGTCTACTAGATAAAAAAATGCCTTATCCTTCGTCTGCATTTTACAAAAGAACTTGCGTATTGCTTCACCATCACTGGACAATGTTCTGAGCCTTCTCTGTGAAAGAATGTAATTTCTGCAGTCCTTTGGGGTATACCTCATTCTTTCCGGATCACCAACTTGGACTTCCAAGAGTCTTATGCTCTTTGAAGATCTTAATCCTACTATGTCGTGAGCTATAAGATTTTTCTTCAAAGTCCTGCTTAAATGCTTGTGGCAGGGTAAAAAGCGTGATAATGAACGATTCAATTTATGACAGTGCTCTTGATGGATTGTAGAAACACGCCAGGAACCATCATGCATCAAAATACAGTTTATTTTAGCTTTACAGTCAACCCTTTTACTCTACTTCCTTGCTATGAATTTTCTACCCTTATCACAATCAAATGTCACATACTTAACTGAATCACCATCCTTTTTGTTGAATATTTTTTTAATCGCGCCAAAATCTTTCAATCGGCTGTGTTCCTTGTAGAATGCAAACGCAGAATTAAGACTACTAAAAATAATACCTTCAATAGGACCATGCAAATATTTTTCATCAGTAAAGGTATCCTCATCCATTGCATCTTCATCTTCTTCTACCCCTTGATCCTCATATTCATAATCTTCTGGATCAGGACTACTATGATTTTCGTCTTCCTCCATTTGATCAGGATCCAGCATATTTGAATCTGCTTGAGCTAGCAAATTTATAAAACATTCATCGTCGATGTCCAAATAAGCGTTTGAATCATAATCATGTTCATCATCACTACCAACTAAACTATCACTATCGTCAATCCCAAAAATTTCATTCAAAATTTTCTTTATTTGGATATGGAGATTGTTTGGGTCCATTTTGTAAAGATTATAGGAGCAAAAATTATGTAAGTAAATGAGAGATATGAAGGACTTAAAATCTGAAAAGAAAAAAAAAATGACTTAAAATCGGTTAAAGAAAACAATTGAAGAAGTAGAGGTATTGGAAGAATCAAAGGTGCAGGCATGCTCAATTGTAAAGGTAATTTTTTTTTGAAGGAAAATTTTAGTGGGAAACAAGATCGGTATTGGACTTTTCTACTAAAGGGCATTATGAATTTTTTTCCCCAATTATGCCGAGTTGTGTCAAAGGTGATTGTGCTATTTAGCACTATTCTTTATATATTGTAAGATTTATTTTTTGAGACAGCACTTTCAATAGCATGCCAAATTCGACACTCTTGATTAAAGATAAAAAAATCCTAATTATTCTATGACAATTCATACCAATAATTTTTCACTTGATCAATAATCCTAATGAATGTACCTTGAAAAAATGTATAAATTTCAGATATATTATTCTATCTTTTTCTACACAAGGTGCCAATGATACTCCCCCTGTCTAATAATAGTTAATAATATGAATAATTTACTATATCACCCTTTGAATATAATTAACTCAATGCTTTGAAAATATATTGAGTAATGACTATAATTAATAACTAAGAGTAAAATTAATAGAAATGAATAAATTATTCATTGATTTTTCAAATTGAATAAATATTATTGGACATCTATTTTTTAATAATAAAACATGGACTGTTAGACGGAGGGAGTATCAAATTATTATCAATGCACTTTTTTCCACTACAAATGCCGACATGCCACTTTCTTTGTCTATGAAGCTTAATTTGATACTTATCCGTCGTTACGTAAAATATTTTTTATTATTATTATATTATTTTATGAAAATGGATTTAATGTTATAATATAATAAAATTTAAATAATAATTAAAATAAATATTATATTTAAAATAATAATACAATATAATACAAATTTAACAACCATCCAAATAAGTTGTGACCAACCAAAAATGAGAGCTTAGTTTGATGTAATAAACCCAAAAATCTACGTGGACAAGATGATTGGGAGGAAAAATTGAGATGGTTTGGACATGTGAATAAAAGATGCTCAAATATTTTAGTGAGGAAATGTAAGAGGTTGGATATGGTGAGCCTGGAGAGAGGTAGATGTAGGTCGAAAAAATATTGAAGAGAGTTGATTAGATAGGACATAGCATATTTGCAGCTTATCGAGGACATGCATGACCCTAGATAGGAAGATATGGAGGTCGAGGATTAGAGTAGAAGATTAGTAGGTAGTCGAATGTTGTCTAGTTTTTCCCATCAAGAGTATTAGTATTAGTACTCTCCTACTATCTTATTTTTTGACTTTTTTATTATCTGGTGTTTTTATTGCATTTTGCTTAGGTTATTGTATTATTTGTTATCGCTATTCTTCTTTTCTTCATTATCTTTAACATGGTTTCTTCACTACTGTATTTTCTTTCTAAATTATTTTATATGTGGTTACTTGGGTTGAAGGTCCTTCGAAAACAACTTGATCTCTATCATCACAAGGTAGGAGGAGTTGGACTGCATACATACTACCTTCCCCAGACATCATTCGTAGAACTACATTTACTATGTTATTGTATGTATTTTAATTTGTTTGATTTTTTTTATTTATTTCTTTAAAAAGATAACAACAAAGAAATTAGTTTTGATAGGAGTTAATTTTCTTTCCAGCTCATGATATTGTAGTTTGAATTGTGATCAGATTCTCTGTTTTATCTGATCATGCACCTGTGAGCATGTTCAAGTCATAGCTTGAAATTTATGAGAGGTCAGGGTTAATTGGAGAAAATAACAAAAATGGCCCCTTAAGTTTGGAGCAGGTATAATTGAAGGATTTTAATCTTTTAAATTTATTATCTTAAAAGATAATAAACTCAGAAATTAATTTATTATCTTAAAGTATTTCTTGTGAGTAGCACCGAAAGTTTGATTTAGTGGTCAATGACGTGGGTTGAGCACCATGAGATCTTAGGTAAAATTTCCAATAAAGACAAAAACACTAGGCGATTTCGTCCCATTTGTTCCAGCTTTGATGGATAGAGTTACCTAATACCTATTGCTGGTGGGAGGTGACAGATATACAATTATCGAAAAAAAAGAATTTTCTATGAGTATCTTTTATTTATGTATTTAACAAACATGGAATTGTGAAAAAAAAAAAAAAGGAAGACGAAGTGGAAACTCACATTCGAAAATAAAGCTTTTGCTATTTTTGTGATTTACTTCTAGAGTCGAGAGCAATTTTGTAAGATGCAACTTCTATTATTTATGATCTATCTTGTATTTTTTCGTGTTGTAGTTTTTAGAATTTAATGAATTTTTTTAGTGATGTTTCTTTTAAATGTATTTTATAACTCCTCTGAATTTTAACAGATAGAGTTTGTTAAAATATATAAAAATTTAAAGGTGATCACTTTTGATAAATTCAAAAATAATAATTCAGGAGTATATTTTAAAACATCAAGACTTATTTTTTTTAATCATAAAATTACTCAATTTTACGTAATTTCCTAAAATGTCATTATTTCCAAAACTTGATACGTTTATTAGAAACATCCCATTTCATTACCAAATAATTACTAAAAATTTAAGGAGAGAATTTTCTCTCTATTCCAAATCTTCCAATGTAGAGGAGTTTGTTTGGACATGTAATTTAAATTATTAAAATTTTGATTTAAAAAGTGTTTGTTTATGACATTTTGAACAAAACTTCTAACTTCAATTTGAAAATTTAATTTCAAATCTCAAATTCATGTAAAACTTTAATTTTAAATTTGTGATTTTAATTTTTTTTATAATTTAAAATTTGAACCATAATTATGATTTTTGCAAAAAAGATTCATGTTCGGTGTGACTGTACCATGTGAGAGGATTATATTATATTAACAAATAACTAGTTATTATTACTGTTAATTTATTAAACCAGTAGGTCTTTGTTAAATTATATGTATGATAACCTTCAAATTCACTCCTTAAAGTGAGAAGGTGTACACGATCGTATGCAATATAATTTATCCAATATAATTATGAGTCAGAATCGATCCCACAGAGAATAATATATAGGCAATTAAGAAAGTAAGGAATTACAATCCACTACTCTAATCCAAACACTTGATAGATATTCCGATTTCGAGAAAATTATGACTAATATGAAAATATAAACTAGTCTGAAAAGCAAGTAAAGTGATCAATGACCACAAGCACGGATACAAGAAAAATCACTCTCAAGTAACAAACCAGTGTATTTCATGATCTTACAAATAAGAGCAAATTTATGTTGATTAACCTTGGATATAGATTTCATATTAGTTCCTTCCGGACACTAACTAGACTTTCTAATGGGCTATCTCTAGTCCAATCAAGAGTATTATAAACACCCCAATATGGCTATAAGTAGTTCTCTTATTTCTACTTCGAACTATTAGATGAGGATTAACGCTTCAATTTTTTTTTAATTAATCTTCTTTAACCTCAATTTTCCTCTCTCTCGCTCAATTCAAGTAAATGGTCCTAGGATTAACTACTCCTTTAAATAAAATGTGTTCAATACATAAGCAAAATAAGAGGATCAAATCAAACATTAATAATGAGTATTCTTATACACAAAATTCAAGCTAGGAATAATATTACTACTTAAATATTCAATACAAAATAAGAAATCAAAAACTGAAGAAAAATTTAAGAGATTTTCAATTCAAATCTTCAATCCCCATGCTTTCAAAAAGTCGTGTATTTTGTCAAAGATGTCTACATTTTCTCCCAGTCTTTCTTTTATAGTTTCACAATTTTTTCAATCACAATAAGACCAAAACAGCCCTAAAATTTCAGCTTCTCAGATTTACAATTTTTTACCACTTTTTGCACTTTTAACCAATATTCTCATTTTCTTTATTTTAGCTTTTCTTTTGACTTGTTTTCATTTAATTTCGTTCACGATCACCTTAGAATCATATGAACCTGTAAAATGAAAAGTAAATTACATTAAACACACTATTTTCTTAATTAAGCATGACAAAATTTAAGATTAAACAATAGGTAAATTGGTAAAATATCAATTTATCAGTGTATTCGAGAATTTGTAATAATATGTAATCGATCACAAAAATTTATTTATAAAAGGAACATAAAGATATGCGATTTATTAATGCGGCACCTTGGGATATATATTCTGATACCTTATTTATAAATCATGATTTTCTCATTTGGTAAGATTGTATAAGAGTTGAGAAAGTTATAATAATTTTCACAAATTATGAGTTTTTCATGTTTATCATGAAAAAAAGTAAAACTTTTGAAATCCAAATTGCATGTCGACCCGAACACAATTTCAACTTCATATCAACCTCCCACCCCTATCAATAACTTCAAATCATGATTTAACGTTCATGTCCAAACACCTGCGTAACATCTCACTCAATTTTTTCAAAAACATAGTAGCTTAGATTTCAAAATTTAGTGTATATTTTCTTATAAAAATTAAGTTGTTCTTTCTTCCACAAATTCAACATATCATCTTCAAAAACTGATTCAATTCATCCATCTTTTCAATAATTTAAGAATCTCTTAACAAATTAAACCCCACAAGTTAATAAAAATACCTAAAAGGTCTTTGTAAAAATCTTTATATGGATCATTATTACGTAGGAAAGTTCGATAAAATACAAGACACCCATATTATTTATTATTTCAAGATTCATCTTTTTATTTATTATTCAAAGACAATCACTCGAATAATTCTGAATAATTCTAGACTAGATTACCTATATGCTGTAAACTTCATCAAAATCAAAATCCATCAATTTAATCATCTAATTATATGTGTCTGTTGGATCATTATCACGTAGGAAAGTTCGATAAAATACAAAATACCCATATTATTTATTATTTTTGGAGTCATCTTTTTATTCACTAATTCAACAATGATCATTGAAATAGTTCTGACTAATTCTAGACTAGACTGCCTATATGCTATAAACTCCATCAAAATTCATCAATTTAATCATCTAATATGTGTCCTAAGTCCTGTATCCTTAAGGAAAGGATGTATTGATAGTAAATACAAAGTATCAATTGGAAGGATGATAATTAAGTCAATATATGTATTGTTGTAGTCTCACGTGTAACGATTTGAGTTTTTTTCAATCTTACGAGTTGAGTTTTTGGTCTTAGGTAATTTATTGAGAAATTATATGTGTAATCGTTCATTAAAATAATAGTCAATAAATATATATTATTATATATTATTATATAATACACATAGAATATATATTTTAATACAAAATAGTATTTTTTTTATATATATTTAATTGGAGAATGTAATTATTTTGACTGATCGGTCAAATGTGTAACTTATTCTAAATTATTTGAGTAATTAAGTCTTTTTAGTTTAACATATTTTTTTCAATGAGATGGGGTGATGCCTCACCAATTCTACTGAATTTTGGCAAGAAAAGTATTTTAAGAAATTAACTAAAAGTTGAAAAGTTCCTAATTACAAAAAACTAATTTAATAATTTTATTAAGATTATTATAATTGGTCTGACCTTTATGTAATAATCCTTTTAAGGTCAAAGATGTTACGAAATTAAAAATTGTGGATGTCTATTATTTTTGGAATAAATTCTTTACTACTTTTCATAATTATGGTATTAACTTTCACACCTTCATAACTTTTTTCCTTGATCTTCTTTGATAACCTTCATGGTTAATGTTATATTTATGATTACTCTTTCGTATGTCTCTATGTAACATTATAAATAAAGACATAAAAGGTCATGTTGTACACACTTATATACTTGAAAAACACTTGAAAACATATCGAAGAATAAGGAAAACCTCTCCTCTCTTGTCTCTCTACATTTCTTAGTTTACTTTCTTGTTTAATATTACTGTTCTTTTAGATTGATTTTTCAAGGAGAGAAATTTTTTAAGGTTATAAATCCGCTTAGCGGTATTGTTAAAGAGATGAAACATTATTAAATTGTTTATAATTGATACAAGTATTTGACCATTAAATTCATACTAGAAAACCATAATTACGAAGCAATGATTAATTCAAGACATTTAGTTTTTTTAATCTGTTTCTTCATTCATGTCAAGCCAATGAGAAAAATTGAATCGTTGACTCTATGATTTCAGTTTTTCTTCAAGCTGGGAAAATATCATTAAAAAAATCCAAAAGAAAGAAAAAGAAGAGATTTTTCCCCAGAATAATTGGTTCAAGTTATTGAATTAAATAAATTATCAAAAAATGCTTTAATTGCTATCAATTAAACCGGACAATGTCAACATGATAATTTTCGGCGAAATCATAGTTAACAATTCAGCAATTGTGATTTTTAAGATATAACACCCAAATTAAGTGACTTTGTTAATACAATACAAAAAAAAGTAACTTTGGTTCCTCTTGATGCACATTAGCTTAACGTGCGTCCCACCATGAGTAAGAGGACTAAGGCACGATTCCACCAGAAAACTACTCATGGGAGGATGCAGAAAAGAACCTAAAGACAACAGGAGGTCTTGGAATAAAGGGGGGAGTCCCAGGAGGAGATGGAACTATAGCAGGCCCTGTGAAAATGTCACGACCCAACCCATTGGATTGTGCGGGCGCCTACTCTAACCACCTAGATAGACGAACCTTCACCACCCGTCTAACATGTAACATGCGGAAAAATAGAAATTAGCAAAATAACCTTTCCTTTTATTATGAAAACCTTGTTATTACAACATTTGTAAACAGAAACAGTTTTACAACTGAAAAATCCCTCCCTAGGATCTAGTCTAAACAGGTACAAGAGCTACTATAAAGTGATACAGAAGGAGGGAAGAGACACAACTTCCTCCATGAAACCGAAGGACAGAAGCTGCTGGAGATCCTCATCGCCATGTACCTACGAAACATCACCAACCCTGCAACCAGACTATACCCAAAAAGGTATAGCAAGAGTAGAATCAGTACAAACACACGTACTGGTAGGCATCATCGGTCGACCCGAATCCACTCCTACCATCATATAACAAAATAGGAAAACATGACTGCAAATAATGTAATTCAATTTCCATCCTCCAACCCCCTCCTCACTCCTTACGCTGCCAACTCCCTCACTTCTCAAACTACTCAAGTCATACTAACCTTAGACTTCCCAAGTCTTATCAACCGTAGACTTCCCAAGTCTTATCAACCTTAGACTTCCCAAGTCCCACTACTAGTCTAACCCCTAAGTCCTGACCCGGACTACCACCCTGTTTACTCTACAAATCTCCAGGACTAAACATTCCGGAAACCATCTCAACTACTGTCAGTCCAGACCCATTACCCTTATAGTACCCTCTATAACAATCCGGACCCTCCAAGGGTTCCCAAGAATCTCTTTTATGATAATACCCGCTAGTGATACAACGCCCGACTCTCAACCATCTTCCCAGCCTAGTCCTCATGTGCAACCCGACCAATTATATGACCATGAATAACTACAATCGATTAACCACACAATTATAGCCCGGACCCACCCTGGTATCCCCCTCTAAACAACACCTAAGTGTTAAACAGACAACCCCGCCTAATCCAAGACCAACCAACAATTATAACAGGATTCCCGATCACTCAAGGACCACCAATGAGTATCATAATTCAATAAAAATACCCGGTCCACTCATGAAACCAATAACAGTCAATGCAATGCAATAATATGAATGCCATGATGTAGTAAAATAAACTCGTACCAGGCGTGGTACCCGAGTCAACCGTTAGTATTTTATACCAGGCGTGATACTCGTGAAAACCATTTGTTATACCCGTACCAGGCGTGGTACTCGAGCCAACCGTTAGTATACCCGTACCAGGCGTGGTACCCGAGCCAACTGAATGCCAACAATCCACAGTAAAAAATAATGAATAAACAACTTGAAAACCAACAAGCAACATACCGTTCAATTCACAGACTATAAAACATGACCCTTAGACATTCTACACAATTTCTCTAAGTCATGCAATTCATACAAATACTTAGATAAGAGTACAAAATATACAACATTCACAGGAATCGTAAGCCATCACCTACCCTCTCTCCCGGGTATATACTTAATCTTGACCTCCGTCCGAAGACTAACCACACTCACCCCTTTATTTACACATACGGAACAGTTTTCCCTTTTTAGCATAATTTAACAACCCCGTTGATTTCGGGACTTACCTAGATAATAACATCACGAGTTACCACCCCTTAGCCCTTAGCAACACAACGACTACTTATCATGCCTTCAGCATTCCCGAAACCTCACCTAGGAGTTTCCCACTTTCATACCCTTTAGTTGTCCTTGCAATTCTCGATTCCCCGAACCTTCCCGACATCCCAGTCCCTGAGCCCTATCATTTTAGCATGCCAAGCCAACATAAACAGCCCAAACTAACTACAATCAATCCACAGTTCAATCCAACCAATTCTTAGCTCACTCATAACTAATACCAAATCCACCAGACTCCGTGCCCGGAGGTCTAAAACATGAAATCTCCATTCCGCTATACGATGAATAAAAAAAATGTAAACAGGTCTAACTACTCATGAAAACCTAGCCTACCTGGACGCCAAGAAGCTGCAACCGTGCATTTCTGGCTCCGTGAAGGCGTTCCTGGCTGAACGATGGTCCTGAAATCCGTTGTTCCGAGTCTCTCCAGCCATGACCCCTTCTCCTCATGATTCCCTAGACTTGGAGCAGCTTGGGAGGGTTTTTGGAGAAACCCTCATATCTTTTCCAATTGAGGAGGAGAGCATCTTTTATTAAATCCCATTTCTGAGGCTTTTGCCTCCCGTCACTCCGCTATGGCGGTTGCCCTTTCGCTATGGCGGTCCCGCTATAGCAGAATAATTACCGCTATAGCAGGGTGACGTCAGCCTGAATTATTTCTAAAAAATCAGGAATTTTCCACTACGTCACCCTACTTAAACAAATGTACTTTAATTTAGCTCCCCATTTAATTAAACTCCACGATTCTTAAAGTAACGATGAATCCTGTCATTACAACAGATACCAATTTACCCATCGTTCATCCCTGAACGATCCTGGAATAATGACAAGAAGAGGGGGACTAGCCCGAGACTCTTACTGCCCCAATCGACTGCGTAACTTACGAACCCACGAAAGTTGTCAACCCTTCCCCTTAAGAGTCCAACCGACCAGAGGGAAAAATCTACTATTATCCCAACCCGATGAGGAATTTACGAGCCTCTCAAGGAAACATTACACGTGTCCTCATTCCGAGCACCCAAGAAATTTGGGGCCTCGTGTCATGTTGGGACAGACGAATTTGAAACGACCCGGGAGAACCTTTTCCTTACCAAAACTGAATTTCACTCGCTATGGCGGACAATATACCGCTATAGCGATTCTGCTATAGCGGACTGCCGACCGCTATAGCGGTTGACAGCAGAATGAAATAGGGGAGAAAATAGATTTCACCCCCCATTCTCCCCAATTCCCTTCGAACATACCACTTTCTCTCCCGATCACCCCGCTTCCGACGTCAAATTTTTTAGGTAAGACTCGTTTCTACTTGTTTCCTTACTTCCTTGCACGATTTTGCTCATGAATTAGGTAGAAAATTAGGAACTTGTAGTATATTTAAAGTGGGTTTTTGAACTTGAACCTTTGGTTGGATTTTGTTGAATTCCCGAAGCATGGATGCTTCCCTTACGTTTACAATGCCTCCAAGGCATTCTGGGCGTAAGGATTACACTATTATTGGATAAAAATGGGCCAAAATGGGGTGGAATGTAAAGGGTTGTTTCTTGAACAAGAGTTGTGATTTGGACGATTTATAGGAGTTATAATGCCCAAATTTTCGTAGAAATTAGTAATAGGGGACTTTGGGTAGGTAGATCTGAACTTGGGGTGTCAAAATGGTATTTTGGACCAAGGGGCTCCATTGATACACCCCTTGAAGCTTCGAGGACGATTAATACCGCTATGGAGGTTGGGCTTCGCTATAGCGGTTCTGCTACAGCGGATATTTTTCTGCTATGGCGGATGTTTGTCCGCTATAGCGAAAGGCCACGAACCAGTAGCTTCCCAAGCTGACACTTAGAAAAAAAATTCCCATTTTATAAAACCCCTTATGCCTTATCGAGTTCTAATCCAGTTTTCCTTGCTACATTACAGGTTATACTTCCAATGGCCGAAGGAGGACAATTGCCCATGTACGATTATGACCATTTTTCCGATGAAGCTAGTCGGGAGCGGTTCCTGGATTATCGGAGATTGGGAATTTGTTATGAGAGAGGTTGTAAGATGATCGGGGTGGATGAAAAAGCAGACGCCTTCAACCGCAAGATTAGAGAGTTTAGCTGGGAGTCCTTGCTAGTAGCTCCTCCTCCCGCACAGACGGGCTGGGTATGGGAGTTCTATACCATACTCCCTACAGTCCGTTGGGATGAGCCCAACCCCACCATCCATATCTGAGGAATGGACATTCCAGTGGATGCTCAGACTATCAATGAGGTGCTTGGACTCATATCTCCAATAAGGCCTACGAGGCTAAGTTCCGGCTCTGAGACATGACTTGGTTGAGGTACACTCTGGTGGATGAGATGTGTAGGGATAAGGTCTACTGGGTCATTCCCGAGGGCGTCGCCAATACTTACTTTTCTATGAAGGCTAAGATATGGCTCAACTTGGTGTCTCGGAGGATCTTCCCATTGGGTAACAAGACCGACGTGACCTATGCTCGGGCTCTGGTGATCGCTTGTGCCATGCAA
This sequence comes from Jaltomata sinuosa, assembly GCA_003996215.1. Classification (NCBI taxonomy): domain Eukaryota; kingdom Viridiplantae; phylum Streptophyta; class Magnoliopsida; order Solanales; family Solanaceae; genus Jaltomata; species Jaltomata sinuosa. The sequence goes on along the minus strand of QJPP01000141.1, from coordinate 30,416 downwards.
GGCATTATCATGAATGTGGGTGAGCAAATCATTTTCGAGTGGAAGAAATTCTACCGGGGTCACAAAAAGGACCCCTATCTTCCGAGTTTGGTGTTTGAGTTATGTAGGCGAGTCGGAGTGCTTGAGGACCATACTGACTTAGAGGTGGCTATAGACGATCCCTTTGAACCTGTCCGGGGTGAAGGTGGTCTCCAAGAAGAAGAGGAAGATGGATGAAGCCGGGAGCAATCAGTCGATTGGGGAGGCCGATGACGATGATGATGCTGATGACACACCTGCCCCTTCCCAGCCCCATCCCCCGATCTCTAGAGCCCAGCTGGAGGAGAATTTGGCAGCTGTTCGGAGGTTTATGGAGGATCCTAACCCCGGAGGTGCAGCCCCACACCCATCTGCTCAGGAACTTGCAGCACTCCGTAGGGAGTTAGAGGAAGAGAAGAAGAAGAGACACTCCCGGGATCGCATGTTTGCCCGAATGTGGAAGACCATCAAGGTCATGTTCTCATGTGTTACCCCGGGTCAGGAGCTTCCCACACTCGAGCCTGAGGACAGGCATGAGTTTCCCTTCCTGAGCGATGATGAGGCTTAGGACCTCCCCCTCCCCATTTTATTAGATACTCCTTATTGCTTTCGGTTGCCCCCGTTTGGGGCTTGTTAGACAATATTTCCCCTTTCCCCCTCCTCCTTTTATTATCGCGCATGGATGCTCATTTTAGACACTATGTTCCTTTTTATGCATATTATATTAGATATAAACATGCTTTTCCTTGGTTTACACAGAGATTTCGTAGCCTATTACTTGCTTTTATCTTGTCCCCGGGGAGGAACAAAAATAGGGGAAAACAGAGCAGGATTTCTGCCTCATGTATCTCTGCTATAGCGGATGATACTCCTCTATAGAGGATCCGCTGTAGCGGAGAAAAATCATCTATAGTGGGAGCGCCATAGCGGTGCCGTCCGCTATGGAGGTCCCGACGGTAAACAGTACAGAAATTAGATTTTCAGCTAAATGCACTCATCCCCCTTCCCGGTTACCACTGTCCAAACCTGTAAACCCCGCCATGGTCTTAAATCACCCTCAAGACTATTCCTGGCATCGAACGTATCACAATCAGGCATAACACATTACCAATTACAAGAAATCACAACAACAATTATTTTTTTGATGATACCTTCCCGCCATTACACTAATGACTCCCTTGTTCCCATGGTTTCCAATCAAGTCCCGACTGTCCTGAAATCAAAGCTTCCCTACAGTCACAGTTCCCAATCCCTTATCATCTTAACCAATGATAACCCCTTTTTAACACGTAGTACTACTCTTTTAAATCAAAACCTTTAAAAGCTTACCACAGCCTTAGGTACACGAAGTTTTCCACTTACTGACCCTTTGCAGACTCTACATGCACGGCAGATAACAATTCACATCAAGGTAACCAAATACACAAAATTTCAAGTAGGTTTTACAACTCAGCAATACACAATATTTCACTTCAGGTCACAGCAAGAATCAAGTCACATAAATTTACCTTCTATTCGTCCCATGGATGGCCATTAGCTGATCATCCATGTCTTACCGCAGCCTCTCGGGCCAGATACCAATTGGAACCTTCCCGGTTCCAATTTCTCTTGCTTATCTTATCGCAACTAGAGTACAAAGACCTCCTTCACTTCGTTGAGATACCAATTGGAATCTAGAGATACCAATTGGACCCAACCCATAAAAGCAAGTAAACGACCGCACGAAAGAATGAAAGAAAGGAGACGTTTTCTAGAGTGCTTCATAACTTCCCAAAGATTAGATGTGGACGTCAACACACCAATCTGTAGGACTCTATTCGACACTTTGCTCTTGTACTGGGAGACCGGTGACCTAGGCTCTGATACCATCTTTCATGACTCAACCCACCGGGTCGTGCGGGCGCCTACTCTAACCATCTAGATAGACGAACCCTCACCACCCGTCCAACAGGTAACATGCGGAAAAATAGAAATTAGCAAAATAACCTTTCCTTTTATTATGAAAACCTTGCTATTACAACATTTGTAAACAGAAACAGTTTTACACCTGAAAACACCCCTCTCTAAGATCTAGTCTAAACAGATACAAGAGCTACTACAAAGTGATACAAAAGAAGGGAAGAGACACAACTTCCGCCATGAAATCGAAGGACAGAAGCTCCTGGAGATCCTCATCGCCATGTACCTACGAAATATCACCAACCCTGCAGCCAGACTATACCCAAAAAGGTATAGCAAGAGTAGAATCAGTATAAACACACATACTGGTAGGCATCATCGGTCGACCCGAATCCACTCCTACCATCATATAACAAAATAGGAAAACATGACTGCAAATAATGTAATTCAATTTCCATCCTCCAACCCCCTCCCCACTCCTTACGCTGCTAACTCCCTCACTTCTCAGACTACTCAAGTCATACTAACCTTAGACTTCCCAAGTCTTATCAACCGTAGACTTCCCAAGTCTTATCAACCTTAGACTTCCCAAGTCCCACTACTAGTCTAACCCCTAAGTCCTGATCCGGACTACCACCCTGTTTACTCTACAAATCTCCAGGACTGCACATTCCGAAAACCATCTCAACTACTTTCAGTACAGACCCATCACCCTTATAGTACCCTCTATAACAATCCGGAACCTTCAAGGGTTCCCAAGAATCTCTCTTATGATAATACCCGCTAGTGATGCAACACCCGACTCTCAACCATCTTCCCAGCCTAGTCCTCATGTGCAACCCGACCAATCATATGACCATGAACAACTACAATCGATTAACCACACAAATGTAGCCCGGATCCCCTCTGGGATCCCCTATAAACAACACCTAAGTGTTAAACAGACAACCCGGCCTAATCTAAGACTAACTCAACAATTATAACAGGATTCTCGGTCACTCAAGGACCACCAATGAATATCACAATTCAATAGAAATACCCGGTCCACTCATGGAACCAATAACAGTCAATGCAATGCAACAATATCAATGCCATGATGCAGTAAAATAAACCCGTACCAGGCGTGGTACCCGAGCCAACCGTTAGTATTTTGTATCAGGTGTGGTACCCGTGCCAACTATTTGTTATACCCGTACCAGCCGTGGTACCCGAGCCAACCGTTAGTATACCCATACCAGGCGTGGTACCCAAGCCAATCGAATGTCAATAATCCACAGTCAAAAATAATGAACAAACAACTTGTAAACGAACAAGCAACACACTGTTTAATTCACAAACTGTAAAACAGGACCCTTAGACATTCTACACAATTCCTCTAAGTCATGTAATTCATACAAACACTTAGATAAGAGTACAAAATATACAATATTCACAGGATCGTAAGCCATCACCTACCCTCTCTCCTGGGTATATACTTAATCTCGACCTCCATCTGAAGACTAACCACACTCACCCCTTTATTTACACATAAGGAACGGTTTTCCCTTTTTAGCATAATTTAACAACCCCATTGATTTGGGACTTACCTAGATAATAACATCATGAGTTACCACCCCTTAGCCCTAAGCAACACAACGACTACTTATCATTCCTTCAGCATTCCCGAAACCTCACCTAGGAGTTTTCCACTTTCATACCTTTTAGTTGTCCTTGCAATTTCCGATTCCCCGAACCTTCCCGACATCCCAGTCCCTGAATCCTATCATTTTAGCATGCCAAGCCAACATAAACAGCCTAAACTAACTACAATCAATCCACAGTTCAATCCAACCAATTCTTAGCTCACTCATAACTAATACCAAATGCACCAGACTCCGTGCCCGGAGGCCTAAAACATGAAATCTCCATTCTGCTATACGATCAATAAAAAAATGTAAACAGGTCTAACTACTCATGAAAACCTAGCCTACCTGGATGCCAAGCAGCTGCAACCGTGCATTTTTAGCTCCATGAATGCATTCCCGGCTGAACGATGATCCTGGAATCCACTGTTCTGTATCCCTCCAGCCATGACCCCTTCTCCTCATGATTCCCTAGCCTTGGAGCAGCTTGGGAGAGTTTTTGGAGAAACCCTCGTATCTTTTCCAATTGAAGAGGAGAGCATCTTTTATTAAATCCCATTTCTGAGGCTTCTGCCTCCCGTCACTCCGCTATGGCGGTTGCCCTTCCTCTATGGCAGTCCTTCTATAGCGGAATAATTACCGCTATAGCGGGGTGACGTTAACTCAAATTATTTCTAAAAAAATCAGGAATTTTCCACTACGTCACCCTACTTAAATAAACGTACTTTAATTTAGCTCTCCAATTAATTTGACTCCGCGATTCTTAAAGTAACGACGAATCCGATCGTTACAGAAAATAAGAATGATCTCAAAAATTTTGGTAATGAACAATGCAAAGGGGACACCGGAGGAGATCCAATATACCTCGCCATTTGATAATGCGAGTCTAATTAGGGGCCAAACGATGAGAGAAAAGGAGAAGATAACTGAATGGACACTAGCTATCACCTCAAGTGGTGAGAAGACATTATGGGCGGATGAAGTGGAGCAAGGGAAAGCTGGTAACAAACTAAAGGTAAATGCAAAAATGATTGAAATTAGGGTTAGTGTCTGGGACAATTTTGATATATCAAAAATTATCAATACAGGATTCAAATTGAAACATGTAAACCCTGATTCCCATGGGGATCACCTAATAGTGGATATTGAATAAGAGGATATATCTTCTGAAATTGAATACTGGTAATTATATGTTATGTTTTGGATATCATACTCCATTTATTGTATTAAATGCCTATATCCAGAGAATGTGGGAGGAAGTATGGGATTAATAAAGTAGCTATGATGAAGAATGAGATAGTATTGGTGAGGTTCGAGACTGCAAAGGGAAAAAATGAGGTGATTCAAGGTGCTATCTACCACTTTGATAACAAACCCCTTATTATGAAAGCTTGGGGTTCTGATATGAAATTCACGAGTTGAATTATACTCTGCGCCTATCTGGATCAAAATTGCCACATTTACACTTCAAGTATTAGAGTGTTAAAGGCTTGAGTGAATCGGGAGTGAAAAACACCCTCTTTGTGGATAAGAACACTGGAAAAAGGTTGGGTTAAACTTTTCTAGGCTTCTGATAGAGGTACAAATTGACACTACCTTCTCTGATATGATTTATTTTAGGAATGAGAGTAAAAATATTATTGAACAAAAAGATACTTATGAGTGAAAACCTTTCATTTGAAAATTGTTAGAATATTGACCCCCTAATTTGCCTGAGGAACAGGTTAAGCAATCTGTTTCTTTATCGAATACTTCAATGTAAAGTAAGTAAGGAAAACACACGATGTTTTACGTGGAAAATCTCTGGCTCACAAAGGGTAAAAATCATGACCTACACCTCTGTAGGATTTAACTCAATTTTACTAAAACATGAACCTCAACACTTCAGATTACAAGGAATGCAATCCTAGGAATTAAACTCTAATTCCTAAACACCACACAAACCTCCCCAGGTTTATGTGCCCAAGTCTTTGAGTTATACCAACTTGAATACTAACTCCTACACTAGTTTATAACTCACTGGTACTAAGAACGAATGATTACAACTCAATGAAAATAATACAATTAACTTGACTCAAGAACTATAAAGCATAGACTTAAGGAACAAGTTCTTCAATCTGGTTTCTTGTATTGGCTGCACTTGGATCTTCACTCAGAACTCTCTCAATTTGATTGTGTTCTGATTGTATCTCTCTATGTAAGTGCATAAGGTTTATTGTGAAACCTCTCTTGTATTTATACTTGAGAGTCTTCTGCTTATTTCGGCTGATTTTCTTCCATATTGGGAATTCCTTGTAGGACTTGTCAAGCCAATCTTTTCGATTTCTTTCCTTGTAAGATTCTTCCTATGAAAAGAAACTCTTTGCAAGCTGGACTCTCCTTATAAACACACTTTCTCCACACGCTTTGCTTCCTTCTCCACGTCGTTCACCTTCTCCTGATCCTAGTTGGATTCTACCTTGGAGGAACAAGTCACAGATACTTGTTCCATGCATGTGTTCCACAGCTTTGTCAATCTTCAAAATCTACCTCGATCCAATAAATTCTCCCCTTTTTATGATGATAAACCCTTGCTTCTTGTATGTAGAATTCCACATGTATCATGTCAATTTTCTTTAGGCAAAACTGTAAAAAGAACACATTAGAGGAACAGGTTGAACCAATGGGTTATAAATACCACATAAGCAACACTTTTCCCCCCTTTTGGTATCATAAACATTGTGAAGACACACAACATCCTAATTCAAGTTCAATTCAACGCTCATGGCCACTGGGGCTATCACATATGCAAACACTCAAAAGTAAGAACTCATTTAGCTATATCAAAGTATTTGCAATTGCACAAGAATGAAGATGAGACCAGAATAAGAACCCAACATATTATTAATCACAGAGCATGTACACTAGAAATTAAAATTAAAAGATCAAAACATACACTTGTGAGAACAAAAGAAAGGTTGGGAAGGCTATAAGGGGTCAAGCTAGGCAGTGGGATGAGGAGGGTCCTTCTTGAGCAGCTCATAAATGCCCTTTAGGCTGGCAGAATTAGTGGCTTGATCAGTTGCTAAGGCAACATATGCTTGTGCAAGCTCAACCTTGAGCCTTGCATTCTCTTCCACCAATAGTGTATGCTCAATGCCATAGGTGACATGAATCTTAGCCATTTCCTCATCATGAGATGCCCTTATAGCTGTAATTTTCTCATCCTTAGCAGCTAAACTTGCTCTTAGACTCTGCAGAGGTGCATTGGTCCCCCTTCAAGGAGCAGTTACAGTAGTTTGGTTCACAGTACCAATCACATCTTTGGTTGTCTGATCTTACCATGCTTGGATAGACACACCAAAGTGTTGAAATATATCCCCCAACCAGAACCCATATCCTAAGGCATGCTTGGTGGCATCCTGTTTGCAAATCCTATGCATATGGCAAAGAATGAGTCTGGGCAAATTGATGGGAATCCTGGAGAGTAGCAGCTGCATCAAGGTGAGGTCCATATAGTTGGCCTCAGTATGTTTTTGCTCCATAGGAAGCACCATCTTATGCACAACATCAAAAAACATCTGATGGAGAGGAAGCATAGCTCCCTTATCCATCCTAGAGTGCTCCTCCAGTGTAGGATCGTTTGCAAACCTGTGTGTGATATCCAAGGCTGAGGGCAACCCATCCAAGGGAGGCCATTTCATCTTCACATAGTGACACCAACTAGCATTTGAAACCCCCAAAATTTGTTCCAACACAGCGGGAGTAAGGGTGAAAGGAACATCCCTTACCTCACTGGAAATAGAGGAGGAGGTACCAGTAACATTGGTGTAGAATTATATGGTCTCAGATCTTGCCATCTTCCTTCTAGCACCACCTTTAAGGAACAGGTTCGACCAACCTTATGCCTCTACCGATGCCAGCAACTCAGTTATCTTAGCTCCTCCAAACCCAGTCAGTACTCTACCCCTTACCACAGGTCTCATCCTAAAATTGATCAGCCTCGCAGTTCTAGCATCAAGAGTTTCATCAATGGGGTCCAAGGTATCATCCTCTTCTTCCACATTTTCAGAAAGATTAGCCTCCATATCCTCATAAGAGGCAGCATCATCAGTATCCTCATTCCCATGAGATTCAGGGGATAGAAGTCCATGATCATCTCCTTCACTCTCTGAGGTCTCATCCACTAACTTGGATTTTACAGAGCTCTTGGAAGGAACAGGTTTCCTGGCCTGTTTCTTTGGTGGTTTTGAGGGAGCTACACCTTTCCCTTTCCTGCTTCTTTCAGTAGCCTCTACTTCATCATCCAAAATATCAATAAGATTAGGAGGTGGAACAGACTTACCTTTATCAGCTCTAGGCCTCTTGGCTGTAGAGACAACCATGCTTTCCTCAATAGAACTTTTGGTAGCTCTGGTCAATCGAACAGGGACAGCCTGAGCCACAGGAGCAGGAGAGACTTCTTCAGGTTCATCAGCTGGTTTACCAATAGCCTTACCTTAGGCCTTACGTAGATGAGACTTTGTCCTTTGTGGAACTAAGTTGGCAATTATAGTGTTATCATCATCCTCCACAGCACTAGCAGAATGGGTATGTTGAACATGTTCCCTAGGTCCAGATTTACCAATAGTAGCTTCCCCCTTAGCAGATGCACCCAAGTTTTCTCTAGCAGGTGAACTAGGTTTAACTGTGGGATTCCCTGAGTTTTTCCCCTCACGAGTTGCATCTCCTGTATCCCTTATCACTCACTATTCCTTCATTCTCAGTTTCCCCATGACAACTAGCAGCAACAACATCCAAAACTTTAGTATGTTCTTCAGAGAGTACCAATGCAGTAGTGTCGTCTCCAATCAAGTCATCACCATGAACAACTGAAAATTGATCTATATGAGTCATCTCCTAAGAATCAACAAGAATCACAAGAGAAAGTCAAACTGTGTTGACCTATTCCTTAAATGGGACTAGGGAACGACTAGGTGACATGGAGGAACTCATAGTGGCTTGTGGATTTTCTAGTAGTTTGGAAGAAGACGGTGATTAGGGGTCCATAGATGAAGAGTGAGAGAAGAGAAGAAGTGAAAATGGGTTTGTGTTTTAGTGCAAAGGATCTTGTAGAAGAAGAAGTTGGGAGTGAATGAGAAGAATGAATTCAAAAAGGACTCTAAATAGGAGTTTAGCCATTTGAAATTGATTAGAGTCCTTTAAATGAAAAAGTCCTATTCTAGGGAAGAGATCCCGATTTGACAGGTGGCAGATCTTGTCACAAAAATGACCTGATTTGATTGGATCTCTTTTCCTTTTTGGAGATTGGCGGTTATAGGCTCTAGCGTTAATGAATTTCTTTTGGTCCAGGTGGAAGTGGCACGTACAAATGCACATTTTGAGTAGTCAATTTTTCTTTAAACATAGTGCACATACCTTGAATTTTAAATTTTGTGTTGAGTTCATGTCCCAATTTGATATTATGATTTCCTGTTGCAGAGACAAATAATGAGTTATAGTGCTTGAGCAACTTGAAATTTTAAAAATGGCAAAGGGACATACAACTGAATGTACAAGACTGAGCATAAAATTTTAAAATTAAAATACAATATGTACAATGTTCATTAGCCAATCACTGGGGGATGCTCATGTGATCTTAATCATCCCCAGTTCCAACATGTTCCTTTTAAAGTGATCCCTTGCCAGTGCCTCTGTGAATATATCAACAATCTGTTTATCTATGGCACAGAAGTGCATGGAGATCAATCCCTTTTCCATATTAACCCGCTGGAAGTGGTGTCTAATATCAATGTGCTTGGTCCTTTTATGCTGAACTGATTTTTTGGTAATATTGATTGCACTGGTATTGTCACAAAATATGGGCACACACTCAATATTCAACCCAAAGTCCTTGAGTTGTTGCTTGATCCAAAGCAATTGTGCACAACATGAGGCAGCAGCCACATATTTAGCTTCAGTAGTAGACAAGACCACATAATTTTGCTTCTTTGTTGCCCAAGAGATTAGACATGATCCTAGGAAATATTCCATTCCTGTGGTGCTCTTTCTGTCCACCAGATATCCTGCATAGTCTACATCTGCATACCCTACAAGCTCAAGTTACTACCTTTAGGATACCATAACCTAAGTCAGTTGTACCGTTCAAGTATCTGAGGATCCTTTTGACATCTTTCAAGTGAGGTTCCTTAGAATTTGCCTGAAATATTGCACAAAGACCCACACTGAAGATAATATCAGGCCTGCTAGCTGTGAAGTATAGGAGAGATCTAATCATCCCTCTATACAGTTTCTGCTCCACTGCTGGACCTGTTCCTTCCAGACCTAACTTTGTTGTTGTGGCTATTGGAGTGTTTATTTTCTTTGCATCTTCCATCTTGAACCTTTTAAGAAGTTCCTTGGCATACTTCTGCTGATGAATCATTGTTCCTGAATGTTCCTGAAGGAGTTTGATTGATCTGGAGGCCTAGGAAAAAATTGAGCTCTCTCATCATGCTCATTTCAAATTCTTTGCTCATTAGGGCAGAAATTCCTTTATGAGGGCTTTACTAGTGCCTCCAAATATGATGTCATCAATATATACCTACACAACCAACAAATCTTTTCCTTTGTTCTTTAGGAATAAAGTGTTATCAATCTTACCTCTTGTGTAGCCATGACCTAGAAAAAACTTCGACAACCTTTTATACCATACTCTAGGAGCCTGTTTAAGTCCATAAAGGGCTTTATCAAGTTTGTAAATATGGTCAGGATAGTCAAAGTCTTCAAATCCTGGAGATTGTTTGACAAATACTTCTTCCTTCAATATCCCATTAAGGAAGGCACTTTTCACATCTATCTGGTAGAGTGTGAATTCTATGTAGGCTCCAAAGGCAATGAGGATTCTGATTGCCTCCAATCTAGCCACTAGTGTAAAGGTCTCATCATAGTCTATTCCTTCTTCCTGATTGTACCCCTGGACCACCAGTCTGGCCTTGTTCCTTGTAACTGTTCTATTTTCATCCAGCTTATATCTGAACACCCACTTGGTACCTATGATGGTTTTGTTCTTTGGTTTAGGTTTCAAGTGTCATACTTTGTTCCTTTTGAACTGATTGAGCTCTTTTTTCATTGCAATGATCCAATCTCATTCTGTAAGGCTTCATTGACCTTCTTGGGCTCTATCATGGACAAGAAGGACTCGAAAGCACATAGATTCTTCAGTCCAGATCTGGTGGTTATGCCAGTGCTCAGATCAGTAAGGATGTTGTCTATTAGATGTGAGTCTTGATACTTGTACCCTTTGAGTACTAGCTCTTGTGCCTCCTCAGCTTGATCCTCCTCTTCACTCTGCTGACTCATGGTTTCATTGTTATGGTCAGCTACATGTGCTTCCTCACCTTTGTTATTTATGTCAGTTTCAGCATCAGTTGAACCTGTTCTTTTAATTTGTTCCTGCATAACTGGTTCAGATGTCTTTGACAGATCACCAATTTCCTGCAAATTTTGGTTAGCCATAACATTACTTTTATTAAATACAACATGCACACTTTCCTCTACACACATAGTTCTTTTATTTAGCACTCTATAAGCCTTACTATATGAAGAATAACCTAGAAAAATTCCCTCATCACTTCTGGCATCAAATTTTTCCAACAAATTCTTTCCATTATTGTGGATAAAGCATTTGCATCCAAAGGCTCTCAGATGAGAGATGTTAGGTTTTATGCTTTTGAGTAATCCATAGAGAGTTTTATCCAGGAGAGGCCTAGACATGCATCTATTAATAATATAGCAATCAGTGTTGATAGCTTCAGCCCAGAACTGGCTTGCTACATTACTGGCTATCATAATAGTTCTAGCCATCTCATGTAGAGTTCTATTCTTTCTTTCAACCACCCAATTTTATTCAGGAGTAGAAGTTGTGATCAATACAATGAGTGGAACAATAATCAACAAATTTAGCATTTTCAAATTCAGTTCCATGGTCTGATCTGATTGTGGCTAGTTGTTTGTCAAGTTTCTTTTCCAAATTTCTTACTAATGTGTAGAATCCCTCAAATGCATCTTCTTTAGAAGCAAGAAAGATTGTCCAAGAGAACCTTGTATAATCGTCAACTAGCACAAATACATACTTTTTACCACCTTTGCTCCTTACTCTCATGGGGCCACACAGATCTATATGGACCAGCTCTAAGGATCTGGTCGAGCTAGGATTTTACCTGCTTTCCTTGAGCACATGCGGCACATACTTTATCTTTCTTGAACTTAGTTTTAGGTAGACCTATTACCAAGTAATTGGAGATCAGTTTGTTAAGTTGAATATGACTAGCATGCCCCAGTCTTTTGTGCCACAGAAGGGGGTCTTTGTCCATCACAATGAGACAAACAAGATCCTCGGCAGAGACCTTTGAGATATCAGCAGTGTACACATACTTGTATCTTTGTCTAGTCAAGACAGTCTCCCTTGTTTTTAGGTCTATCACCTCCACACCTGTAGAGTAGAAGGTTACCTTGTTTCCCTTGTCACTGAGTTGTGAAATGCTGAGAAGATTATGGTTCAGTCCTTCAACATGGTATATATTTTCAATTGAGTGCTCTTCAGAGTTACCTGTCTTGCCAGCTCCTTTGATCTTACCTTTCTTTCATCCTCCAAAGGCCACATTCCCACCTATCCCTTCTGCTAGTGAGAGGAATTTTTGCTTATCTCCTATCATGTGTCTTGAGCAAGCACTGCCCATGTACTAATGTTGCTTGCTTCCTCTCACCCTTTCCTGCAAAAGAAATTAAAGGTTAGTTTTAGGAACCTAGACTAGCTTGGGTCCTTTCCTTTGATCAAAAGAATGAATTAGATCTTTATTGGTCCATTTTGGCAGACTTTTGACAGGTTGTCTCTTGTGTGAAGACTTGTTCCGTGGGTGAGGAACATTTCTGTTAACATGCCTATTTTTACCTTTGGAAGCAGCTTTAAAGTTTTTATCCTATTGAGCTTTAGCAGTTGGACAAGCTTCCCTTAGGTGACCAACCTTACCACAGTGTGTACAGAGATCAGAGGTTTCTTCAGAGAATTCTTTATCAAAGCCTATTCCAATTTTAGTGCTATATATTTTATTACCCAGTTGAGTAACAATCATTGAGGATTGAGTCCATTTATTTATTCTTTCAAGCTCATATTTGATTCTGGGTAATTCAAGATTTATTCTTCTGGAATTTTCACTTACAATTCATCTTTGAACCTTTTAAGATCATGTTCACACTTGATTTGGTCATCACTCTTGTGCCCATTCCCTATTGAGTAACCGTTAATTTCAAAATTTCAGACTTGAGAGAAAGAATGCCAGTTTCAAGTTGTTGGACCTGTTCCTTGAGAGATTAATTTTTTCCTTTTAGATCAATGTTGATATTTTCAAGATTAATGTACTCAAATTTTAAACTGATCAAGGATGCCAGTAACTGATCTCTGTTTTCACTCTATTCTTGAAAGTTATCAATAAAGGTCATCATTAGGGAGGACAAATTTTTCTTAAAAAAGAGTTTCAGCTTATCCTTGAGATCAAGAAAATTTACCTCCTTTTCTTCAGTGTCTGATTCAGAGTCTGATTCTATATCCTCCATGGCTATCAGGGCAACATATTCTGCATCATCATCTTCTGAGTGGTCTGAACCTGGTCCCCAAGCAGCATATATAGCCTTTCCAACATCCTTCTTCTTCTTCTTCTTGCTGGCTTGCTTTTTTCTTTCCCTTTCAGATCTCTCCTTTTTCCATTCAATTTCCCACATAGGACAATCTTTGACTTGATGGTCAGTTTTTTCACATTTAAAACAGCCACCATTTTTTCCTTTTTCTACATTTTTTTTTCTGCTTGGTGATGATTTTCTTTTCTCAAAATTTCCTGTCTTTTTGAAGAACTTTTTGAAGTTTTTTTTTATCAGGGCATTGTCTTCATCATCCAGCTCAGATTCAGCACTTTCACTTGCCTTGAGAGCAAGAGTTTTATCCTTTCTTCCTTCACCTCTTTTTGTGCTTTCAATATTTCCTTCATAGGTCTTTAGATTACCTACCAGTTCATCCAAAGACATGTTTGTCAGATCTTTTGCTTCTCTGATTGCAGTAACCTTGATTTCCCATGGTTTGGGAAGGGTTCTTAGTACCTTATCAACTTGTTCCTCAGTGGTGTATATTTTACCCAAAGACACCAATTCATTCACAACAGTAGTGAATATAGTAGTCATCTCCTGAAGAGTTTCACCATTCTTCATCTTGAAGGTTTCATACTCAGTGAAGAGTCTAGCAATTCTGAATTTCCTTACTTGAGTAGTGCCTTCATGATCATTGATGAGAGTATACCAAATCTGTTTGGCTATAGTGCAACTTGAGATTCGATTGAACTCATCAGGTCTAAGTTGACATACAAGAATGCACTTGGCTTTGGCATTTTTCCTTAGCATCTTGTAGCCAGCCTCATTGTATTGAGCTTTTGGTTTGGGAATGTCCTTGTCTTTGTCATCCTTGATCATAGGAATTTTAGGACCATCAGTAACTCTGATCCATAACTCATAGTCCTCTGCCTGAAGAAAGTCTTCCATTCTTTCCTTCTACTACGAGTAGTATTGACCATTGAAAAGAGGTAGTCGGTTGATGTGTTGTCCTTCACCGTGTCCAAGAGAAGGTGCAGAATTCATAGTGATATTATCTTAAGTTATAAGACTCTTCTTAAGATAACCTACTCTGATACCAATTGTTAGAATACTGCCCCCCTAATTTGCCTAAGGAACAGATTAAGTGATCTGTTCCTGTGTCGAATACTTCAATGTAAAGCAAGTAAGAAAAACACACGATATTTTATATGGAAAAACCCCGACTCATAAAGGATAAAAATCTTGATCTACACCTCTGTAGTATTTAACCCAGTTTCACTAAAACAATGAGCATCAATACTTCAGATTACAAGGAATGCAATTCTAGGAACTAAACTCTAATTCTTAAACACCACACAAACCTCCCCAAGTTTATGTTCCCAAGTCTTCGAGTTATCCCAACTTGAAGACTAACTCCTACACCAGTTTATAACTCATTGGTACTAAGAATGAATGATTACAACTCAATAAAAAAATACAATTAACTTGACTCAAGAACTGTAAAGCATAGACTTAAGGAACAAGTTCTTCAATCTGGTTTCTTGTATTGGCTGCACTTGGATCTGTACTCAGAACTCTCTCAAATATGAACTCTCTCAATTTGATTGTGTTCTGTTTGTAGTTCTTTATGTAAGTGCGTAAGGTTTATTGTGAAATCTCTCTTGTATTTATACTTGAGAGTCTTCTCTTTATTTCGACTGATTTTCTTCCATATTGGGAATCCCTTTCCTTGTAGGACTTGTAAATCCAATCTTTTCGATTTCTTTCTTTGTAGGATTCTACCTATGAAAGGAAATTCTTTGCAAGCTGTACTCTCCTTATAAACACGCTTTCTCCACACGCTTTGCCCCCCCTATCCACGTCGTTCACCTTCTTCTGATCCTAGTTGGATTCTGCCTTGGAGGAACAAGTCACAGATACCTGTTCCCTGCATGTATTCCACAGCTTTGTCAATTTTCAAAATCTACCTCGATCCAACAAAATTATTGTCAGAAATATGGTCACATAGAAGAGGTTTGTTGGAAGAATAAGCTAAAGGTGCAAAATGAGGATGTCCAACCAGTGGTGACGACTCTTGTTAAAGGCAAAGAGAATAGTGATGAAATATTCTCACCAACAAAACAGTGATGCTAATGGCCCACAAAAGGTGGATGATCAGGGAAAACAACAGGCTATTGTGCAAAGGAATGAATGGAGGCACCAGTAACAAGAAAAAACTTGAAAAATTAAAAAACATGCCAATATACCTATTGGAAAGAAAGGGGAAAGTAGATTGATGACTCGTACAAATACTTTTCAAACTCTTGGGAAGGATAGGGTGAAACTAGCAACTCATATGCAACAGTTAGAAGGGGAAGTAGTAATACCATATTCCTCTATATAGATGGTTAAATTTTTTTGTTGAAATGTGAGAGGCCTGTATGACCTCAATAAGCAGATAGAGTGAAGCTCCTCTACAATGAAATAGAGGTAGTATTGATGTGTTTTTTTGGAGACAAGGATAAAGGTAAGTAAAGTGAAAAACATTGTAGCTACCATGTAGGGAGGATGTGAGTATAGGAGAAACCATTCGGCTCATTATAATGGTAGACTAGTGGTTGTATGAAAACCATATTGGTATGAGGTACAAATGCAATTTGAAATTGCAAAGGCTCTGAATTATTGCATGACTTGTGTGTCTAATTAGTTGAAGTTTGTAGCAGTCTTTGTCTATACATTTAATCCAAAGAAAAAGAAGACAGAGCTATGGGATCATTTGTGTGATAGAAGGAAAGGCGTTGGCTACCTTCTTATTGACAACACAGCTAGGTACTGGCACTCAATTAGTAACGCTGGCACGTCACTCGGCTCCTCGGCTCACTTCGGTTGCAAAAACTTTCTCCTTAGATATTGACTAGTGCTAATTATATATGAAATAAACTAAAGATATATTTTACTACTCTAGGGGATTCTAATAGACTAGAAGTCCTTCCGTCCCCTTGTGACTGTGAATTGAATGAATAAACGGATGAAATCTAGAAATAATTCAACTAACAGTTCGAACCTATTATATCCTGTCTCTGTAAGGTAAGAGTGGAATTTATCCTTTATTTTGTCCTTTCCATTCACTCAGATTTCTTTTGTTTCATCTATTTTGTCTGGATCCCACCCTTTTTTTCAAAAAAAGGAAAGGAGAAGGATAAGGATCTTCTTCGGTGTATCCCTCTTGTTATTTCGGAAGCAGTTTTTATTTTTACATCTCTTGCTTCCTCACTTTCCACCCTTTCTTCTATTTTTGAGGCTTCTTTCAGTTTCTTAGTGAGAATGGGTGAGGGTATTCTGCCTAAATAGTAGACACAGGTAATGAATAAGAGAATACTTAAGATTCGAGCCATAGAATTTCTCAATTCTAATACAAGATACTTATTAGATTGAATGTACTTATTCGATCTAATAGAATGATTTTGCCGTATCCAGACTAATACCAATTTAAGGCATTTCATGAATAAAATGTGACCAATTAATCAACCAACAAAATCACTTGTTACAAATAAGATCTTGTTATTGCATCGAAAGAGATAAATTAGTCAAATCTGGCTAACATTGAACTTGGTAAAACAAAATGGTTGAATAATTGAAAAATGAGATTATTCAGGAATACACATTGAATGATGAAATTAATGAGTCATTCAGGATCCTGAATTGTTGTTTGTGACTTTAACTTTGTCTTCCACTCAAAGGATAGGATTGGGGAAAATGAAGTGACTGCAACAGAGGTGGTGGAATTTCAAGCATGTCTAGACATTTGTGGTTTGGTGGAACTATCCAATAGTGGATGTAAATATACCTGGAATGACAAACAATATTCTCGAGTATTCTCTAGAAGTTATTGGACTTTTGTTAATGGAAACATGAGAGACAACATGCCTAGGTGTATTGCTAATGTACTCCCTGAGAGGGTGAGTGAACATTCTCCTATTCTTGTCAAGGTGATGCAGGATGTTGCAAAGAAAGGGAACGCATTTAAGTTTTGCAATATATGGAGTTAACAAAATGATTTCAGTACTATTGTTAAGGCTGGGTGGGCACTCAGTATTCCTAGATGCCAAATGTTCCAAGTACTACTGAAGTCGAAAATGCTAAAGAGGAAATTTAAAATACTACATGATTATTTTAGGAATGTAGTGAAGGAGGCTAAGAGGATAGAAGTGCAACAAGCACTTTTAGATATAGGTTTGCAAAAGGAAATGAGGCTGAAAATAAGGCATGGACAATCATCTAGGATGGCTAAGGAGATTTTGGTGGAGAGGAGCAAAGCAAAACTAATTTGATCCAGATAAAATAACCCAGGTATTTGTAAGTTACTATCAAAAGCTATTGGGGGATGATGGGGAATGACGGGGGACGAGAGTCCAGAAACAACAAAAAAAACAGTAAGAAGGTTAAAGCTTAGAGAACAAGTAAAAATATGTTGTATTATTAGATTAGGTTACAGATTGTGAGAATCCCCTTCCAACGGAGAGAAAATTCCTATTTATAGGTTACAGTGTGAAGCTAGTGACCAACCAGAGTGCTCTATTCTTTGGTACCCTAATAGTACTGTTGCCAATGAAATAATGCCAAGTGTCTTATCCATTATAGGTATCAGTTTGTACTTATAACTTAGGTTAGGCAGGTGCACTACGCGTTCGTGCACCTGACAGGTATGGCGACCTTGTTCCCTGTCTTTTTCTTCCATGTCATCCGAGTTTTTCGAAGGGGCTCCCCTCGGCAAACCTTCAAGCGGAACTCCTTCCCTCAATCATGATTTTGTCCATTCTTATCACTGGTGCTCCTACGAGAGATCTCCTGCCGTTCTCGAAAATCTTTATTCACTACAATATCAAACAATATTTAAAAGTCTTTCAAGTTAAAAGCCAAAAGGGCTAAAAGAAATTTGTTTTTTACTTTAGGTGGGGAATAACAACCATTGAAAGTGAGCTGAATTTAGTCCAGTTATAAGTCTCTTTCCCCTTTTCATTCCCATAAATTTCATAAATCTTACTTTTTTATTAAGCAAAGACAATTGGACATACTTTTAAAGATTGCGTTTTGGAGATGTTTCTTCAAAGACAAAAGGTGTCTAAATTGTCGTTTTATTTTTGTCTTAGGTCTCAAAAGAGAATCAAACAATTATGTGTATTAAAATCAGCAGACATTTCAAAAAAGTAAAACATGGATAGTAAAACAATTGCATAGTAAAAAAGGCAAGAAAATGAGTCATGGATGGCTTTTTACCTTTTAATTTCAGGAGCAAACATGATATTACAACACAGTAATATATCTATAGCAGCAAGAATAATTGCATATTTGTTTTGTATTAAGGACTAGATTTCTCCCCATTACCTTTTTGTTGGGATTGAAATAACTGTTGGAAATAAGAGAAATAAAATGCTAAGGTAAATGTTATTTATGAGCAGATATATAAATTGATTTCAATGGTGTTTTGACACTATTTTAGAAAACTATTATTAGAAAGAATCCATCAGAATAATTTAAATGGAGTTTTTCGGAGAATGAACTCCGAAAAGGTAGAGTAGAAATTAGTATGAGAAAATATGTTAAAGTAGTCATAATGAATGAACACGTTCAATTCAATAAAAATAAATTTCATTTTTTTCGATTCATTTTTTTCTTACGACACGATACTCAAATCTAGATTCTTGTAATTATGATTCAAGTGAAGAAAAAATAAGCCTATTTATTTCGAGCTTTAAAATCAGTAGTTCTAGCGAACAATGTGAAGTAGCATTTATATAGGCATAAAAAGGGTGAATGAATCTGGATGTGCCACGTGTCTTGGTACAAGTCAAGTGACGTGACATGTGTAACTTTGTGTGGTTGCCAAGTGTCCCTCTTGCATGATCGCCAAGTATCATTTGTGTGGATCTAGAATTTTCACTTAGGGAGTTGAAAAAACAAAAATATAGTGCCTAGTAGGGGTGAACATGGTATAGTATATACCAAATTATCATACCGAACTAAAATTTTTGATATCGTAATTTAGATATTATGGTATTTGGTATGGTATATGATATGCATTTTAATTTTTTTTGGTATTTGGTATGGTATTCGGTATTTATAAATAATATACCGAAATATCGAATACCATACCGAAGTATATAATTGCATAAATAATTTATATATTATTAAAATACTAGCAAATATACAACCTAATATTATTATAAAACTAAATATTTAGACATTGGAACATTGACTACTTAATCTTGATTGAAATATTTTGTTGTGTTATTGATTAACAAAGGGAGTTGTTTATATCTTCTTTTGAATATATATTTCAACATGCGTAATGTATTGATAAGATACAATTGAGAATTTTTTTGAAAAGTCAAAGTCATAATTCTCTATTATACAAGTATATATTAGTCGAAGTTGAATAAACTATGATTACCGATTTACCATACAGCAAGATATTGAAACCAAACTTTTAAATACCGAACCATATCGAACTAATTTGGTATGGTAATGGTATTGTACCACACCATACCATGCCCACCCCTAGTGCCTAGGATTTGAAATTGGATTGAAACCTCAAAGTAAATTTTGCGTACTTTATATATATCTTATGGTTTTACTTTTCATTTTACTTTTCGCACAATAATTCATGTTATCACGCCCCAACATAGGGACACAACTGGCACCTGGTGCCAACTTAGACCTGAGTCGACTCTTGCTGAAAAACTTTGCTACTAGCGTAATAAACAGCCACAAAATCAAAAAAACAAATATGTATATCTCGACTTAAAAATAAGCCCTCGACCAGCAAGGCCCTTGAGAACATAACCTGTAATAAACTCAGTTAATCTCAGCAATTCATATAGAATCGAAACTAAATTCTGTGTGAACCGACAAGGCCACATGATACCTACAACAACATATTTAAGAAAGATATATAAGGGCCGACAAAGCCACCAAACTGACAATAATAACATACAAGGCCAATACGACCGACTGAAACATACTACACATGACCCAGGTATGCAAACCTCTAAGAGTAATATGTTTGGTCGGGACAAGACCCCGACCTACCCATCAGCTATCTACAGTAAAAAACTGACAAACCTTTGAATCTGGCAACTCCGAAAGAAGTTGAGCAGGCCAATCTGCTGAAACTCGACAACCCTAATAAAAAGGCCTATCCACCTTTCTGTCAGAACCTGGATGCATGAGTACAACGCCCCAGGCTCAAAATATCAGTATGCAATAATGTACAAAGTATGCAAGATAACTAAATAATTGATCAATCAGGTATTATTATACAACACTGATATGTAATCAAATAAGAGTGTCGAAGATAATCTGAGCGTACTTATCTGCTCCTGAATCTATAAATAGCTGAGACTAATATCATAAGTATTGTAAATACTTAAATAGGACGACAAAGTTAAGACATAATGTACTTACATGTTCTCAACTTAAACCTTACAATCCATAACTAACTCAGTAGTTCACTTACCCGAATCGAGCTAATATCATCAAATAATAAAGTACTCGAAGAAAAAGATTAAGAATCTTCATAATACAACCTAATTGCCCCTGACACAAATTATATAATAATAATCAAACAATAACCTAATCGGACCTCCATAAGCTCAGCAGGTACAAACAACAATTAATAAAATTCAATTGCACCCTATAAGCTCGACAGGTTCCACTAAAATCCACATAACCCTATAAGCAATTACATAGCCCCGTAGGCAATTTCTGTGGCCTTGAAGGCAATACAATAGCCTCGAAGACAACTAACAATAGCCCCAAAGACAACTATATATTTGTATAGCCCCATATGCAACTATATATCTGTATAACCAGGAAGACAACTGTATATTTGTATACTCCCGAAGGCAATTGTATATTTGTATAGCCCCAAAGATAATTATATATATGTATAGCCTCAAAGGCAAATGTATATTTATATAGCCCCGATGACAATTATATATATGTATAGCCACGAAAGCAATTGTATATCTGTATAGTTCCAAAGGCAACTGTATATCTCCGACGACAACTATATATTTGTATAGCCCGAAGGCAACTGTATATCTGTATATCCTTGAAGGCAACTATATATTTGTATAGCTCAAAGGCAACTATATATCTGTATCTGAGCACACAAAGCTCCTTTAATTGTATCTGATCACACAATGCTTATTGTATATATATCTGAGCACATAATGTTGATGTATTTGTATCTGAGCACATAAGGCTCATGTATTTATAGCTGAACACACAAGGCTCATGTATTTGAACACACAACAGTCTCAAAAGCAACAACAGACAAGCAAGTAATCTCAAAGTAAGCGAACAAGGTGTAAGCAACCTCTCTAAGTCGGATCTAACGTGAGGTTGCTATCTTTAGAATACGAGTCCCGTCAAGGGATAAATATATCTACTTAAAAAACAAACAGAATAACTACGGCTATGAGTAGATCGATAATAATATAGTAGCCCTATTGTACTTAGGCTCTAAGAAAACATGCCGAGAAGAAACAATAGCCTTAACATGCCTTACTTCGGGACTTTCTCCCCATACATCGTGCCACCGACATTCGTCAATGAAATTTTTTATTTATAACATAACATCATATATGGCGGCATAGGCAGCTAACTGAGAAGAACGACAATGCCGGCAACACAATATAATAGCTCACAAGCGACAAGCTAAGCTCGATAAATACGATAAATGAATGATGTATCGCCACACCCTTCTCTTTTCCAGTTTTTAAAATATCTCATGATTTTTCTGTGAGGTCAAACTTACTAACTTTGTCCTTACTTCACAATATGCATCCCTTACACCACCCGAACAATTAAATAAACCTGAACTCTCGGCTTTCGAATACCGTCCAGTGAATTCTTTTTATAAAATTTAACTAGAACATCGACATAGTTTTTGTAATCAATAAAAGGGATGGAAGACATACTCTGACATACTCTGATTTTGTCTAGAGCAAGTACAATAAATTAACCCCTTTCTTTACGATATTAATCTCGAATCCGAACTCAATAACACAATGAAATATTTTGGGTTCTCTTTCGGTAATAACCAAATGTCTCGTCAATTGTTATTCTACAAAAATCCTCTTTAAAGTGTATATTGGTATATGAAATGAGAAGAGAAGTTTTACCCACAATGACACTTTATGAACCTAGAAGCACTTATTCTAACCAAAATTGTCCTCCTCCACCATTCTCTTTACTTCTTTTATTTGCCCAAAACTGTCTGTGTTTGCACTTTTCCTCCACCTTTATTACATACAAGTGATCAGATTAACATGAATGTGGAGTAAAGGGAGAAATTAATGGATATGAGCAGAGAGAGTTTAAGAGAACGATGAAGTGAAAAATGAAGTAAAGCTCACAATAATGGATCATAACTAAGTGGTCTCCTTTAGGCATTAAATGGCCCTAATAAATTTAACTAGTTGCTTCCATCATCATGTATTTACACTTGGAGGTGGACATGTCCATCCCACACCAAGATTAATCCATTTATTTGGATTATTGGATAGAGTCCACACATATATACTCGGGTATGTGTAGGTTCGTGAATACAATAGATAAAACTCTTTGTCCCAAACTTCGGGTAATGATAGGTTAACTTTACTAGAAATTATACTTAAAGACCATTAATTTGATAGGTGATAGGCCCTTTAACTCCTTATAAATTGGGAGATATGTTTATTCCAAGTCAGATCATTTACGAGATTATTTTAAATATACCGTGAAAATTTACGAGATTATTTTAATAAATTATAAAAATCGTGTAAAACTTTAATACATACACTGAAAATGAAAGGAGCGAGTAGTGGCCGTTTGGCCATGAAAACCAAATACCAAGTTGGAGTTGGAATTGGAGTTGGAGTTGGAGTTGGAGTTGGAGTTGGAGTTGGAGTTGGGTTTGACCATGAATATAAATTGGAGTTGTTTTTGACTTTTTGTGAGAGAAGTGAAAAGTTGAATTCCTAAAAAAAATTAAATTTTCATGACCAAACACCATTTTCGAAATTTAACTCCGAAAAAAAGTAAAAACAATTCATGGTCAAACGCCTACTAAGTAATCTACTCAGAATATTAAAAGTCATTATGGCCGTACTCAAGCTAGTCATATCCATTAATAAGACAAATACCTGAATTACGAGTTGGATTATAGTGTGGTGACTACTGAAAGAATGAGTACATGTCTGTTGATGGAAGTGCTTAATACGGAAGTGGGGTATAAAACTAGAGAGTTTAAGGAAAATAATGAATCTCCTTAAAATGAACGGGGGATTGTTGATTTTTTTTTTGGTCGAACAAACACATTTTATTATCACCACTAAAACACCACAAACTCGCTCAATTTATGAGCACTACAACTGAATACAAGACAAGCTCCTTAAAACTCGACCACACAATTCTAAAATCTATCTAGGCCTCTTTTCCGATATAGTTGTTTCTATAAGTAAAGGTTTTCCATCCACTCCCTGTCTCTAACTATTATTCTTCTATTCAAACGCTCAAAAATTCTATACTTGCTTTCTTCTTGTATCTGTTTTATGACGCTTGAACGCCTTGGTACTGTGTCATTCCACATTGCTTCATTTCGAGCTTGCCATATATGATATATCAGCGCTGCTACAACAGTCCACATTATACTCCTGCTGATTTTCCCAACTACAAGTCTGGCCAACTTGTTCCATATGTCGGTAATTTGCCTGCTGGGTAGTGAAATCTTCATCCATTCAAGTAAGCCGCTCAAGCAAACACTGGAAAATGTACATTCAAAGAAGAGATGCTCAATTATTTTCGGAGCAGCGTCACATAACAAACACATAGCGTATTTGCAAATTCCCAATCTAACAAGCCTTGTTCTACTCAATAGCCTCCGATGCATTACTAGCTAGTTGATAAAGCTGTGCTTAGGCACATTGATTTTGTTCCATACACCTCTCTACCATGGCCATTCAGTACTAGCCCCTGCCCTTCAGTGATACCCACTATGTAGGGAGTATTTCCCCCCTATTGTGAGCTAGTAATTCTGAATATAACCAACCATAAACTTACCTTTCATTGCACATATCTTCTTTCAATATCAGCAGCTATCTTGGGGAGGCTGGTATTGCCACCAATTTGTCCTTTTTATGTATACATGATCAACCCATTTTACCCACAAATTGTCGGCTTTACTAGCCACATTCCGCACATACTTTGCTATTGCCGCTTCATTTCATAATACATAATCAAGAATACCCAAACCTCCCTCCTTCTTTGGTCTACAGACCACATCCCAAGCCACAAGGAGAGGTTTGTTTGTATGAATCTGTCCATTCCAAAGGAAATTCCGACACACTGCAATGCGCTTCATTACCATCCTAGGCAACAAGAAAATAGATGACCAATACGAATGAATATACAATAACACGGAGTTTACTAGCTGCACCCTCTCTACATACGACAAATTTCTAGTACCCCATGACTTTACTCTACTCACCAGCTTTTCCACAAGCATTTCACAATCCATTGTTGAGAGTTTTTTAGCTGAAATTGGAACCCCTAGATACCTAAAAGGTAGCTTTCCTTTAGTGTACCTAGTTAGTTCACATAAATCATCCATTACCTGAGGGCTCATATTAGAAGAAAAGCATGCTACATTTACTATCATTTGTGGTCAACCAAGAAGCTATAGATAAAGTTAGCAACTCTCGTAATAAGAGCACCACAGAATCAAACTCTCTTTTGCAAAAAATCAACATGTCGTCTGCAAAACAAAGATGGTTTAGTCTCAAGCTTTTGCACTTAGTGTGAAATGCAAACCCATCTTGTGCTGCCACCCAATTCATCATCCTAGAGAAGTATTCCACATAAATCACGAAAAGCAAAGGAGAAATGGGATCCCTTGCCCGAGGCCTCTTCTGCCCTTTATCTCTCCATAAACATCTCCATTTAATGCAATAGTATATTGGGTATTTGTGACACATTCCATGATTAGCTTGATAAACTTGTAAGGAAATCTCATACCAAACAATATTTCTTCCACAAATTGCCATTCAACAGTGTCATAGGCCTTTTTCAGGTCTATTTTAATAAGATAACTCTTTGTTGTAGCTTTCGTATTATATAATCTCACCAAGTCCTGGCAAATCAATATATTCTGCACTATTGACCTTCCTACTACAAATGCACTTTGTGTGCTAGATATGAGAGAAGGGAGTAGTGCTTTCAACCTAGTACATAACATTTTGAAATCACTTTATATACTATGTTGAAGAACGAAATAGGTTTATAATCAGCCACTGTGTCTCCATGAGAGCCCTTAGGGATTAATGTAATGACCGTATCATTTATTCCTTTCAACATTTGCCCTGTGTGAAAGAATTTCAAGACCCCTGCTGTCAGATATTTTCCCACCATAGCTCAACTATCTTTAAAAAACATACTTCCAAACCAATCCGGACCTGGAGCTTTATCCCCTTCAATAGCCCAGAATGCTTGTTTAACCTCTTCTGTTGTATACTCCTGCAGTAATATCCTACTTTGTTCATCTGTTACAAGAGTGACACTTCTAATAGTATTACTATTTGTTGGTTGTCTTCCTGGCATGCTAGTGCCTAACAACTCAGTGTAATACTCTATGCATGCCTTCCATATTCGTCTTGTTTTCCCCATGAGTATTTTTTATTGAGAAAATTTTATTCTTGTTCCTTCTAACTTTGAGAAACTATGAAAGAAAGCAGTATTTTGGTCACCCTCTTGCAACCACTTCATCTTACTTTTTTGTTGCAAATATTGGTATTTGGCCTTCTGCATTTATTCACTCTGTTGTGCTAGCATAATCTCCCCTTCAAACAGTGCATCATTGGGACCATTTCTCCTTAGCTTTAACTTCAATAGCACTGAACCTCTCTCTATTAACACTCCTTAACACAACCTTAATTCTGTTTAGCTCCCCCACCACTATGAACATCTTCCTCCCACTAATTCTAGCCTCCCAGCTAGCCTTCACTCGCTGAAGAAAATCTGGAGCTAGACTCCACATATTAAAATATCAAAATTGTGTAGTTCTTAGCATCTTGCCCTTCCCCCAGTGAATAAGAACAGGGCAATGGTCATATAGGCCTTCATGTAGGAATTGAGCTTCAGATGTTGGTAGTTCGGATATCCACTCCCTATTGACAAGAACCCTATCAATTTTGCTATACACTCTATCTTCACCCTTTTGCTTATTACTCCAAGTATAAAACGAGCTAGAGGACTTCAAATCTTGTAGCCCACAGGACCCCACACAGGTTTTAAATTCACTAGTTTTTGCCATAGTCATAGGTCTTCCCATTCTTTCATCTCTATTTAAGACATAATTGAAGCCACCCATCAAGGCCCATGGTCCAGTAACATGACCATGAGTGGAAGAAATATCCTTCCATAACATTTTGGTAAGTGCCTGATCATTGAAACCATACACTAATGTAACATAGAAGCTAGTTCCAATGCCTCTATCCTGTATCAAACTATGAATTAGTTGTGTTGATACTGTTATAATATTGACTTCGTAGATCATACCATCCAGATTCTACTCCCATTATGTTCACTCAAATTAGTAATAAAAGACCACCCTTCACAAAGATTAAGAAAAGCTCTAGGAGCTTTGGCTCTCTTAATCTGTCTCTAAAAGACCAAACAAGCCTACACGAGAGTTATGCATAAACAACTGCATCTCTCTTTGTTTTGCAGTCTTGTTCAATCCCCTGACATTCCAAAATCCAAGACTATCCATTAGGGGAAGATGAGCCTCCTACCCCCTTTGCCAGGGTCACTACACCTTTGATTTCCTCCCACCCTTGAAGTGCCAACCTGTGATACCCCATGATTAACTCCAAAATCACCACCCAATTTTCCAAACCTATTTATTGAAATAATACTACCCAAGTGTGCTTCTGATCTACCCTTATGAGGTAAGTATGCTACCTTGCTCCCATCTTTCCCCACCCCCGTCTTTGTCTGTTGTTGGGGTTCATGTTGCTGTCCCTTTTCCTCTATTGGCTTCTTCCCAACCTCCTCCCTTTGTTGTCTTCTATATTGCATTAGTTCATGCCCAAAATTCTTGCATTTAGTACACATTACCGGCTTCCGTTCGTACTCTACCACTTGATCAATTATTCTACCTTGTTCATTATCAAACATTACCCCAGAGGGATATGTTTGATCCAGTGGCATCTCCACTAGTACCCTTGCATATGTCATTCTGTCTTTGTTAGTAGTTGCTCTATCTGCCTTTAATGGATTTTCTATTAACCCAACTATTTTAGTTAAAGCCGAGTTCCCCCAATATTTAACATTTAGCCCAGGTAACCTGATCCAAACAGGGACTTTGTTTATCTTCTCTTTGGTGACTATAGCATCTGGTTGCCATGCCTTAACCACAAACGGCTTACAATCAAACATTAGAACCCCTTCTTCTATCACTTTAATCTTCTCCTCATTAGAAGCAAATCTTACCAGAAATACACCCCTATGAACGTATGCCACTTTATTGATTCCCCTCCCTTTCCAGACTCGATTAAAGAAGTCTTCCATCACTGCTTGATGTGGATTCAATCCCATAACATAGCATATTACAACAGTACCCCAATACTCAATTTCATCTTTTACGTCCTCCATTATTATTTTAACGCTGGGGCTGGACATATCCTCAGCTTGCAAATCAAACCCCTCTGAGTGTCTACCTTGCCCCACTATTTGACTCCACAAATTTGTCGGGCTAGATTTAGGGATTGGGGAATTACCCGACTGGTGGCTCGTTTCCTCCTCCACTATATTAGCCCACGAAGCTTTGCCCGATCTAGATGGTGATTCTCTGAGCCCTGTACTACCTTTCTCCATTGGGCTTCTTATTGCAGTACTTTGGGACAACTGAAATGGAATAAGCCCTTGTAGGACATTCACATCTTTAGTCTTCTTTGCATCCCCCAATTGAGGAATCGCCTTCATCATCCCATTTTTAGATCTGGTTACGCTTTGGATCTGCTGACCTTTCCCCTTGATCTTTGATTTCCTAGCCATTTTAGCAGTTTCTGAGCAAAATCACCATATCTAGAGAGAGGTCTTTTTGTATTTCTTATATGATTGTTGGTGAGAAAATTGAATGGAAGGTGACACTTAAGTTTCAAAATTAATTTTGGTGACACTTTGACCAGCCCAAGGTCAAAGACCACTTAAAATAAGGATTAATTTAATTGGGGACTAAATTAACATTTTTAAAACTTGTTAATTTTTTTAAAAATACAAAAAGACTCAAAAACTTTTCAACTCCCCCAATTCTCTTTCTTTTCCTCTCCTCTCTCTTAACCACCGATCAAATCAGTTTTTAATTTTTTTTTGAAAAAAAAAATCTCTCTTCTCTTCTCTTCACTCAACTGCGATTTTGCTTCCAACTGAAGCTCTTCTTCTCTGTTCTTTTCCTGACGATAAACATGGTAGACCATCGACCTTTGCTCTTTCTCTCTCTTTTCAGGTAAAGCCTTCTCTTTTATTTGGTTCAAAAAGTTGAGAAGTTAGGGTTTTAAAAAAAGTTAGGTCTTTGATTAAAGAAGAAGAACTGGACTATGGGTTGATGATTTTGTTGTTTTATGCTTAAAAATAAAAGAAACCCTAATTTGTAGTATTTGTTAACACTTGATATGATTGTATATTTGTAAAATAGTATGTGTATCTTCAGTGAAATATAAATTTTTGTTGTTGTTGTTATTCTTGTTCTTCAACATTGTTGTGAAAGTAGTAAAATTTTAATTTTTGCAAGTAATATGTTGCAACATATTAGTTGATCTGTTTGAGCAAACAGCTGTTGAGATTTGAATTTTTATTGTGTCTTGTGTTATTTTTGTTGTGTCTTGTGTTATTTTTGTTGTGTCTGGTTGTTGTTCTTGTCTTGTGTTATTATTTTTGATAGAAGTAAATTTTTTGTTATTGTTGTTGTTGGAATCTGTTGTTACAGTTGTAGAAGGGTCTTGCATCTCAAAAAGTTAGGCTTTTTGAAAATAATGCTTTGGTTAATGAATAAGAAGAGGACTTGAACTGAGTTAAGAAGAAGAAGATTTGAACTGAGTATTCTCCTCAAAGTTAGGGTTAATGTTGTTTTTGTTCTTGTTCTTGAACATTATGTTGGTGTTATTGGTGGTGTTGTATTGGTAAATGTTGGTGTTTATGTTATTTTGTTGATTTTATTGAATTTTGTTGGTGTTATTGATGTTGTTTTATTGGTAAATGTTGGTGTTGTTGTTCTTGTATGGTGTTGCTCTTCAAAATTATTATTCAAGTGATAAATGTTGATTTATGTTGATGTTCTTGGTGTATTATGTGGTAAATTTTTTGTTAATACCATAACATATGTATAATATGTTGCAACATATTAAGCATATGTTGGAAATAACTATACCATCTGTTGGTTTATTCTTATTATGTTTCCAACAGATGACCCATCTGTTGGAACATATGAGTCATATGTTGCAACAAATTACTCATCTGTTGGAACAGATGAGTCATATGTTGGATGAAATCAAAGCAGTAGCTACTGCTTTAATTTCATCCAACATATGAGTCATCTGTTGCAACTTATGACTCATATGTTCCAACAGATGGGTCATCTGTTGGAAACATAATAAGAGTAAACCAACAGATGGTAAATGTTGGTGGTGTTGTTGTTTTGTTGATTTTATTGAATTTTGTTGGTGTTATTGATGTTGTTTTATTGGTAAATGTTGGTTTTGTTGTTCTTATATGGTGTTGCTCTTCAAAATTGTTATTCAACTGATAAATATTGATTTATGTTGATGTTCTTGGTGTATTATGTGGTAAATTTTTTGTTAATACCATAACAGATGTATAATATGTTGCAAGAATTGCTTCATCTGTTGCAACATATTAAGCATATGTTGGAAATAACTATATCATCTGTTGGTTTACTCTTATTATGTTTCCAACAGATGGGTCATCTGTTGGAACATATGAGTCATATGTTGCAACAGATGACTCATCTGTTGGAACAGATGAGTCATATGTTGGATGAAATCAGAGCAGTAGCTACTGCTTTAATTTCATCCAACATATGAGTCATCTGTTGCAACATATGACTCATATGTTCCAACAGATGGTAAATGTTGGTGTTGTTGTTGTTTTGTTGATTTTATTGAATTTTGTTGGTGTTATTGATGTTGTTTTATGGTAAATATTGGTGTTGTTGTTCTTGTATGATGTTGCTCTTCAAAA
>QJPP01000140.1:0-308441 GCA_003996215.1 Jaltomata sinuosa | reverse complement strand
TCTGCTCCCATTTCCACTCTGGAATGGGTAGCCTCTGAGATAAACCATCGGGCCTCTGGTGCTCAAACTTCACCAGCTAACAGTTTAAGCACCTAGATACGAAAGCTGAAATATACCTCTTCAACCCATACCACCAGTAGTCCTGCCTCAAGTCACGATACATCTTAGCTGCCCCGAGAAGAATGGAATATCTAGAACAATGAGCCTCTTCCAATATCAATCTGATCAAGTCACCAACTCTAGGAACACAGATACGACCCTCGATCCTTAGAATTCCCTCTGAATCTAAAGTCGCCTTCCTAGCCTCACCACTCAACACCTTGTCATGAATGATCCTCAACCTCACATTATCAAACTGTTATGCTCGAATATGCTCCAACAAGGAAGATCTAGCCTCAACACAAGCAAGAATACGTCCTGACTCAAAAATGTCAAGTCTAACTAACCTGTTAGCCAAGGACTGGATGTCCCAAGCTAAAGGTCGCTCCTTAGTCGCTAAGAAAGCCAAGCTACCCATACTCACCGCCTTTTGGCTCAAGGCATCCGCCACCATGTTTGCCTTGCCCGAATGATAGAGAATAGAAATGTCATAATCCTTCAGTAGCTCCAACCACCTACACTGTCTCAAATTTAGATCCTTCTGCTGAAAATGTACAGAAGACAACGATGGTCAGTAAAGATCTCACAATGCACGCCATAAAGATAATGCCTCCACATCTTCAATGTGAAGACTACCGCTGCTAACTCCAAGTCATGTGTAGGGTAGTTCCTCTCGTGAACCTTCAACTGTCTAGAAGCATATGCAATAACTCGGCCCTGTTGCATCAACACACAACCCAAACCGACACCTGATGCATCACAATACACGGTGAAACCCTGACCCTCAACCGAAAGAGTAAGAATCGAAGCTGAAGTCAACAAGGCCTTGAGCTTCAGGAAGATCGCCTCACACTCATCTAACCACTGGAAGGGAATGTTCTTTTAAGTCAATCTGGTCAATGAAGCTGCTATCGAAGAAAATCCCTCCATAAACCGTCTGTAATAACCTACCAACTCGATGAAATTGTGAACCTTGGTAGGAGAAGTAGGCCAAACCCAATCACGAACTGCTACAATCTTCACCGGATCTACCATAATCCCATCCTTTGACACCACGTGCTCCAAAAATGCCACAGACTCAAGCCAAAACTCACACTTAGTGAATTTGGCATACAACTGGTGGTCTCGCAAGGTCTGAAGTACAACCTTAAGAAGCTGCTCATGCTCATCTCTACTTCTCGAATAAATCAGAATGTCATCGATGAATACAATCACAAATGAATCCAGGTAGGCACTGAATACATGGTTCATGAACTCCATAAATGCTGCTGGGGAATTAGTCAACCCAAAAGACATGACTAGTAACTCATAATGGTCGTATAGAGTCCTAAATGCCATCTTTAGGATGTCTGCAGCCTTGATCCTCAACTGGTGATAGCCGGACCTTAAGTCAATCTTAGAGAACACTGCCTCACTCTGTAGCTGGTTGAACAAATCATTAATACGCGGCATCAAATATTTGTTCTTAACTGTTACCTTATTCAACTACCTATAGTCAATACACATACGCATAGACCCATCCTTATTTTTCACAAACAGAACCGGAGTACCCCACAGAGAGACACTAGGCCTGATGAGCCCTCTACTCAAAAGATCCTGGAGCTGGTCCTTAAGCTCCCTCAACTTAGCAGGTGCCAAATCAATGTCATGATCAGGAAGAAGACCCAGAAGATCAGAAGAAAACACATCCGAATACTCGCAAACCACAGGAACAGACTCAACAGAAGGTGTAGTGGCACTAGTATCACGGGAGTAGGCAAGATAAGCTAAGCACCCCTTCCCAATCAACCGATGGGCGCTCAGAAAAGATATAACTCCCTTCGACATATGGCTATCGGCTCCCTTCCATATGATAGGAGGGATATCAGGCATCCAAAGAGTAACAGTCTTGGCGAAGCAATCTAAGACCGCATGATAAGAAAATAGCCAATCCATGCCCAAGATCACATCAAAATCCACCATATCAAGAACAACCAAGTCTACCCACATGTCGTACCCCAAGATAGTCACCACAGAAGCCCGATATACCTGATCCACTACTAAAGAATCACCTACTAGGGTAGATACATGCAAGGGCGCAGGCAAAGACTCACAAGCAGACTCCTGATGAATAGCATAATAAGAAGATACATATGAGAATGTATACCCCGGATCAAACAAAGCAGAAGCAGACTGATGGCAAATGGAGATCGTACATGTGATCACAGCATCTGAAGCCTCCGCCTCTGTCCAGCCCGGAACTGCATACATGTGGCTCTGATTGCCACAACCACCTGACCTATCGGACTGAAGACCACCTCTAGTACCCTATAGACCACCCTTACTACCCTGTGAACTGCATCTAGCTGGTGGTGCTGGAGCACTGGAGGCCTGAACCAACTGATCTTATCGCCTTTAATGTGGTACTGACATACAATCTCTAGCAAAGTGGCCTATCTTGCCATACTCATAACAACCCCAACCATATGTACCCCGTTGTGAAGACCCGGCTGAATCAGAATGACTACTACGACCTGTGGACCCTGAATGACCATCTCGTAGAGCAGGAATGATACTCTGACTACTTTGACCCTCAGCAGTCTGTAGGGCTGCCTGAACAGGCCGGTTGGGGTAGAAGCACTGCTGGTGCTGACCTCTACCATAGTAGCCTCTACCACAGGCCTTAAACCGCTAAAACTGCCCTAATGGCGGGGCCTTTTATCACTGCCCCCTTGGGCCTCATAAAGTACACTCTCAATAGTACGGGTATGATAAACAACCTCCAGAAAGGACTGACCCGATGCTACCATACCCTCTGTGGCCAAGCGAAGATGCAAGGTCAAACCTCAAACGAAGCGGCGTACCCTCTCGTGCTCAGTGGGTAGAATCATAGTGGTGTGTCTGAACAACTGATGGAATCGAACCTCATACTCAGACACAGTCATGGAGCCCTGCTCCAACCCAGCAAATTGATCCATCAGATGCTCCCTCATGCTACGTGGTACATACTTCTCCAGAAAAGCTATGGAGAACTGATCCCAAGTGAGTGGAGGTGACTCGGTTGGTCTGCAAGCAACATATGACCTCCACCACTGCTTCACTGGACCATCCAGTTGAAACACGGTGTAATCTGCCCCATGTGACTCAACTAACCCCAAATTATGTAACTTCTCCTGCCATCTAGTCAGAAACTCATGCGCATCCTTCCTAGAAGCACCTGAAAACCTCGAAAGACCCAATCTCAAGAACCTACCAAGCATCTTATGCTCCTCAGAATACATAACTGGCATGGCTTGAATAGGGGGACCAACTGCAGGGGATGGTAATACATCGGGGAGCCACAACAGCAGGTTGTGCTCCTAAAC
This sequence comes from Jaltomata sinuosa, assembly GCA_003996215.1. Lineage (NCBI taxonomy): Eukaryota > Viridiplantae > Streptophyta > Magnoliopsida > Solanales > Solanaceae > Jaltomata > Jaltomata sinuosa. The sequence goes on along the minus strand of QJPP01000140.1, from coordinate 304,998 downwards.
CCTGTGCTGCTGCCTGAGCTAAAGTCTGAGCCTCTCCTCGAACCTGAGCACCAATCGGAGTGCTTGGCGAAGCTACTAGTGGAGTCATACCCTCAAGGAACCCCAATAATTGAACCAAGGTGTCCTGCAATACTGGAGTAACCACAAAACCTATCATGCTCTGGCTTATACTGAAACTCATCCACTCTAACCTTAGGCTCTGGTGATGGTAGTCTAGCCCAGTCCTGAACTGGCACCGCAGCCCATACCCTACCTCGACCTTTGGGTTGACCTCTACCCCATCCCCTAGTTGGGGCTCTAACTGCAGGCATAGGACCTCGTCCTCACCCGCTGCAGATCTCATTCAAACCATTTGAGAAAGAGTGAAACAAAGGTACTTAGAAGTTGATCAAGTCAAGAACGCACGATAAGGAATAAAATAAGACAACATATTTCCTAGGAATATCCTATAGCCTCTCATAGATTGGATACGAACGTCATCATACCGATCCATGAGATTCCACTAGACACTTTGCTCTTGTACTGGCAAGATTGGTGAGCCTAGTGCTCTGATACCACTCTCTCACGACCCAAAATTGGGCCATGATGGCGTCTACATAACCCCCGGTAGACAAGCCAAAACCCAATAATTGCAGAAGACAGTAATAATAATTAAACTAAGGAGAGGCGGAAGATATAAAGAAAAGACAGGCCCAATAGCATCTTTACATACCAACGTACAAAATATACAAAAGAATGGCCCTAAAGTGACCGAATAGACAAAACATACATGAGAACCAACCCGGACCTGGTGTCACTAGTACAAGAGCATCTAAAGTAAGGAGTATCTATACAACAGACTCTATCTATCCCAAAATACAAAATATAGACAGGATGTACAAGATGGAAAGCATGTAAAGTCTCCAAAAGCGCAAGGAGCTCACCGCGATCCGAACTGCAACTGGCCTTGAATGACAGGAGGGTCTAAGAGGGTGGCTCGTACTAGGTGTTGCATAAAAAAAGATGCAGAATGTAGTATGAGTATCAAGACAATGGGTACTCAGTAGGTATCATAGGTCGACCGAGTGCAGAAAGATAATATATAATTAATAAGATACAGTTAAAATATAGGAATCCACCTAAATCTAGTTATAAAGCCAAAAATCAAAACAACCAAATCTATAAAAGGTGAAGTAATAACAAGATCAACTCAAATTAGCCAACAATCCAAACACACCCAAAGCCAATGCAATGTGATGCAATGATGATGTAATGTATGAATGAATACAAGTCAAACCCGGTATCTAGTACTTGGGCGCCTGGGATGGAACATCGAGCTTATCAAATGAGTGCAGGAAGAAAAAGACCTGAAATAGAGCATTGGGGCGCCCGGAAATAACCTCGAACTCATCAACGTATGCATAAAAGTAAAACCCGAGATAACACATCGGGCACCCAGAATTTAACCTCAGACTCATCAACGTATGCATAAAAGGTAGTATTTTTCCCTTTTCCTCCCAAAATCAGTAACAATTCCAAAGCAATCCTTTTAAAAGCCTAATGATCATGAAAACCCAATAGTTGCCAAAGGTAGGACCAAAAAGCCTTAAAATCCTTCTTTTTCGTACCAATAAGCATGACAATACAGTATAAGCATATAAATTTCTATATTCAAAGAAAATATGCACAATAAGGCAAAATAGGGCAAGGTACCCTCCCAATCAAGAGAACTAACCTGGAACTTCGTCCAAATCCAAGATATAGTATCGGGCACACCGTTACACATAATGGTAGAATAAAGTAGAAAGGGTATCAAAAATAAAGTGAAAAGCACCGAGATCTCTACTCTACCTCTAAAACCTCCTAAAAGTATACTAAGGATCCTATACTAGCCATAAAGATACTACAAGCTCCTAGGCTAAGGATAACATAACAATTCTAAACTAAAATCTGAAATGGCCAATTAAAGTGATAAACAGGATTTAAGCCTAAATCTATCTACAATCCAACCTAACGTTCCAGTATCAAATAAATATATAAAATCTAACTACACTCGATCCAGAAAGTAAACCGTAACCTACCTCGGGGCCGAACTACAAGCACGAACTATCACTCATGTGCCTTCCCCTTCCAAACAGCCTCAGAAAGCTACCACGCTATCAAGAACATAATCTAGTTGTCAAGACAATAATAACAACACCCATATTGCTATACGGAAAATCGGGCTAGAAATCATGTCAGAAAAATGACCCTCAGGGCCTGCGCAATGAAACAGAAAACTAAATTCACAATTATGCTCGCGGTGGGTCAAGGATTCCATACCCAAAGTTTGGGCTCGAACGGAGCTCGATTCGGGGCCCAAAATAGCCCTGAAGTACTACTTACTCAAGGAGTCAAAAACGGGAAAGCTTGGAATTTAAAAAGGCGGAAGATTACCTCGAACAAGAGAAACACGCCACGGAAGTGAGTTGCACGGACTCATGAACATGCAGCCCCAATAGAAAAGATTTCTACAAGGATCACCCAAACTTAAGAATTACAACAATGGAGTTTTAGTGGGAGAATTATGCGAATAAACACGGAAGGAGGAGAGGGGTGACGAGAGGACTTAGCAGATAAAGAACACTGATGCAAAGAAGCTGGAAAATAGATCTTGGGAGCTTATCAATGGAGTTGTTCAAAATTGTGAAGGAGAAAATGAAGTTGGAGTTTTAAATAGCTTCCAGGGGTCCTTCTTCGTGGTCGTAAAGGACCCCACATGTTCGTCAGGAAACGCTGTCCAGACCATCGTGAATGTGACAGTCCAGCCCCACGTTCACAAAGAGAAAATTAGGCTGGGTCCCAGCCGCCTTCGTCGCGGTCGCAAAGGTCAACCCACGCGATAGCGATGGTCAAGAAGCTAGACCATCGCAAATGCAATGGCCACCTCACGGTCGCGCTGAACAACTGGTCTGCAACTTTTATAGCAACAACCAGCTATTCACAAAGGCCAAAAGTTTATCTGATGGACCCTCGGGATTCATCCACAACGACGTGAACACAAACCAACCATCCTACCCTACCAGAAATAGCATTTTAGACTCAATGGAATTGAGGAAACTCCCAACGGAGATCATTTTAACAAAAAGTGGGCCCCACGCCCAAAACTAACTCTGAACTCAAAACCCAAAAACAAGTTCGGAAGCCTCGGGACCCAAACCAAAGGTCCCTCTAGCACAAAGCCAACATTCCAGATCTGACAACACTGACGAATTTTCCATCCGAGGCCGTCTTTTCCGAACGTTGACCAAAGTCAACCCTACCAGCCAAACTAGCTTGAAAACACCGAAAGCAACATAAAAAATCAAACTAAAAGCACTCAGATCCAGACCAATGGTCTCACTAGAGCCAAATCCCCATTTCGGAGCTAACGGAACTGTCAGAATTCGATTCTGAGTACGTTTACTAAGAAAGTTGACCGAAGTCAAAGATTTTCTAAGTTCAAGTTCTAAAACAAGGAAATGGTCATAATGACCTAACAAACGGCCCGGGCACCAAACTGTCCCGGCAAGTCATAAATGACCTGTAGCCGCTGACAGAAAGCTTGAAATGTAGAAAAAGGACAAAAAATGGAAAATGACCTGGAGGGTCATTACACCTGAATAGTACGCTCTGACTGACCGTCAGTCTGCAGATGAAAAGTGGTGCTAAGATCAACTCTAGTGCGCAACTCTCTATGAATAGACCTCCAAAAATGTGAAGTGAACTGAGTACCATGGTAAGAAATGATGGAAACTGGCACACCGTGCAAATAGACAATCTCACAAATGTAGATCTGAGCTAACCTTTCAGAACTGTAGGACGTATGAACCAGCAGAAAGTGAGCAAACTTCGTCAATCTATCCACAATGACCCAAATAGCATTAAATCTCTGCAAGGTATGTGGCAACCCAACTACGAAGTCCATAGCTATCTACTCCCATTTCCACTCTGGAATAGGTAGCCTCTGAGTCAAACCACCTGGCCTCTGGTGCTCAAACTTCACCTGCTGACAGTTCAAGCACCTAGACACGAACGCTGAAATATCCCTCTTCATCCCACACCGCCAGTAGTGCTGCCTCAATTCATGATATGTCTTAGCTCCCCCGGGTTGAATGGAATATATAGAATAATAGGACTCCTCCAAGATCAATCTAACCAAGTCACCAACTCTAGGAATGCAGATATGACCCTCGATCCTTAAAAAATACCCTCTGAATCTAAGGTCTCCTTCCTAGCCTCCCTGCTCAACACCTTTTCATGAATGATCCTCAATCTTGCATCATCAAACTGTTGTGCCTGAATCTTCTCCAACAAGGAAGATCTAGCCTCAACACAAGCAAAAATATGGACCAGCTCAGAAATATCAAGTCTAACCAACCTGTTAGCCAAGGATTGGATGTCCTAAGCTAATGGTCGCTCCTCTGTTACTAAGAAATCCAAGCTACCCATACTCACTACCTTCCAGCTCAAGGCATACGTTACCACGTTTGCCTTGCATGGATAATAAAGAATCGAGATGTCATAGTCCTTTAGTAACTCCAACCACCTACGCTGCCTCAAATTTAGATCTTTCTAGCTGAAAATATATTGAAGACTACGATGGTCAGTGAAGATCTCACAATGCACACCATAAATATAATGCCTCTAAATCTTTAACGCGAAGACTACCATTTCCAAATCCAAGTCATGTGTAGGGTAGTTCCTCTCGTGAACCTTCAACTGTCTGGAAGCATAAATAATAACCCAGCCCTGCTGCATCAACACACAACCCAAACCAATACTTGAAGCATCATAATATATGGTAAACCCCCGACCCTCAACCAAAAGAGTAAGAATCGGAGCTGAAGTCAACAAGGCCTTGAGCTTCATAAAGCTTACCTCACACTCATCTAACCACGGGAAAGGAACATTATTCTGAGTCAATCTAGTCAATGAGGCTGTTACAGAAGAAAATCCCTCCACAAACCGTCTGTAGTAACCAGCCAACCTGATGAAACTGCGAACCTTGATAGGAGAAGTAGGCCTAGCCTAATCATGAATTGTTGTAATCTTTGTCGGATCCACCAAAATACCATCCTTGGACACCACGTGCCCTAGGAATGCCACAGACTCAAGCCAAAACTCACACTTAGTGAATTTGGCATATAACTGATGGTCTCACAAGGTTTGAAGTACAACTCTAAGATGTTGCTCATGCTCCTCTCTAATCCTCGAGTATATCAGAATGTCATTGATGAATACAATTTCAAACGCATCTAAGTAGGCACTAAACACACAGTTCATCAACTCCATAAATGTTGTTGGGGAATTAGTCAACCCAAAAGACATGACTAGGAACTCATAATGGTCGTATAGAGTCCTAAATGCAATCTTTAGGATGTCTGCAGCCTTGATCCTCAACTGGTGATAGCCGGACCTTAAGTCAATCTTAGAGAACACCATTGCCCCCTGTAGCTGGTCAAACATATCATCAATACGTGGAATAAGATATTTGTTCTTCACTGTCACCTTATTCAATTATCTGTAGTCAATACACAGATGCATGGACCCGTCCTTCTTCTTCACAAACAGAACTGGAGCACCCCACAGAGACACACTAGGCCTGATGAACCCTCTACTCAACAGATCCTGAAGCTGATCCTTAAGCTCCCTCAACTCATCTGGTGTCATCGAATATGGCAGAATTAAAATGGGTCAAGAGTCCATCTCGACATCAATACCAAAGTCAATGTCACAATCAGGAGAAAGACCCTGAAGATCAGAAGGAAACACATCCAAATACTGGCAAACCACAGGAACTAACTCAAGAGAAGGTGTGGTGGCACTAGTATCACGGACGTATGCAATTTAGGCTAAGCACCCCTTCCCAACCAACCGATGGGCGCTCAGGAAAGATATAACTCCCCTCGGTATGTGGCTTTCGACACTCTTCCATATGATAAGAGGGATACTAGGCATCCATAGAGTAACGGTCTTGGAAAAGCAATCAAGACCGCATGGTAAGGAGACAGCCAATCCATGCCCAAGATCACGTCGAAATCAACCATATCAAGCACAATCAAGTCTACCCACGTGTCATACCCCAAGATAGTCACCACACAAGCCCGATACACCTAATCTACTACTAAGAAATCTCCTACTGGGTAGCTACATGCAAGGGTGCAGGCAAAAACTCATAAGCAGACTCAAGACAAGTAGCATTATAAGCATATACATATGAGAATGTAGACCCCAGATCAAACAAAGCAGAAGTAGACTGATGACAACCCAAGATCGTACATGTGATCACAACATCTGAAGCCTAGGCCTCTATCCAGCCCAAAACTACATACATATGGCTCCGACCACCACGACCACAAGACCTACCAGACTGAGGACCACCCCTACTAACCTATGAACTGCCTCTAGCTAGTGGTGCTGGAGTCCTGGGGGGCTGAATCGTCTGATCATGTCGCCTCTGGTGCGGTACTGACAGACACTCTCTAGCAAAGTCACCTATCTCTCCACACTCATAACAACTCCGGCTATATGTACCATGCCGTGAAGACTCGGCTGAATCAGAACGACTACCACGACATGTGAACCGTGAATGAGCACCCCATGGAGCAGGAACAATACTCTGGCTACTCTGAACCTTGGTAATCTATAATGCCACGTGAATAGGCTGGCTCATATGGAAACGCTACTAATGCTGACCCCTACCATAGTAGCCTCTACCACGAGCCTATGTACCGCTGAAACTTCCTTGATGGTGAGGCCTCTTATCGCTGCCCCCTTTGGCCTCGTGAAGTAAGCCCTTAATAGTGCAGGCATGGTCTACTACCTCCAGAAAAGACTAGCCTGATGCTACCATACCCACTGTATCCAAGCAAAGGTGTAAATTCAATCCTCAGATAAAGCGACGCAGCCTCTTGTGCTCGGTGGGTGATGTGAGGCTAAAAAATACTTATATTTAGTCATTATTTACCTCATATTTATTCTTTTTGTTATCATTTTTGAGCATTGATTTTATGAATTATTCTTATATTGGGTATTTGTATTTGTAGGATTAAAATAGTAAATAATTAAAGAAATTCGGAGAAGAAACGAATTAAAAACGAGAAATCATATAAGGAAATCAAGCAGGCAGCTTAATGGGTTAAATTTAATATAATATATATATATATATATGAGTAGCCATCCATTGAAATTGAAATTTCAACAGAAGGCTACCACATGCCAAGCAAGGAAGACCCTTGCAATTAAAAGTAGCAACAAAAGTGGTGTCCCAGCAACTCGAAACCAATTTAGTTTTGGTTTTCCAATTTATTTTGGACTCAGTTATTTTACTTGAGGCTTTTTCCTACATCTATAAATAGTCCATAAGAATAATTTTTAGAGGAGAATCGATATACTTTTTATTTTTTTACTTTGTAAGCTAGAAAGAGCTAAGAACCGCCGTGGAGGTCGGAGAATTTTGGTTTATTTTATTCTTCTCCTTTATTATTTATTTGTGTTATATTATTCTACTTTGAGGTAATTTTCATAATTAATACAAGTAAGTCTTTTACTATGTATTATTCTATGATTCTTGTAAGCATGAGTACCTAAATACCATAACTAGGATTGTGGGAACTATGATGAATTAACAAACATAGGTTAAACAGTTAATGATTTTAGGGCGGTGTTTATGCATGTATTGTTCTTCCATTTGTTTTGATTTCTTTTTAACGGTTGCAACTTTTAGAACTCGCCTTATTCTTACTTGCCGGATCAAGGAGGTAACGGATGGGAAAAGGATTGTTTAACGATGGAGATTTGAGGCTACCAACCCTCATCTAATAGCTTGACCTTGTCTGAGAATAGCTAATCTAGGATCTAGGGTAAGGGTTAGTAAATCATACACCCACGGCTGGACCAAAGCGTGTGGTAAAATTCATCTATCAGCAGGACCAAGGATTTAGGTGAACCTAACTTACAGATCTTGCATGTTAAGCACAAGAATAGATCATTAATTGTGTATACCTCTTAAGTTATGAAATCATGGTGAACACAGTCCTAGTTACCTTTAGTTCTCTGAATACAATTAAATATTAAATTATTAATAATTCCTACCTTTACTTTTGATACATAAAACCCCCCCTTGAAATAAAGACGAACGATTAAATATTTACTACTGACGCATTTCTTCCATATTCCTCGTGGGATCGATCCTAACCTCTGTTAGGTTTTATATTTGATAACGATCGCTTTATACTTTCTTTTGGAGGTGTAATTTGGGCGTATCAAATTTTAGCGGCGTTGCCGGGGAATACAGTTTACAAATTGTCGTTAGTGTTTATTTTTATTTAAAGTCTTTATTTTTTTTAATATTATTTTTTACAATTTCTTTTTTCTTATTTTTTTATTTACCACTCTTCTTGAGATGACATCTGAAAAAGTAGAGAGTGATATGTGTTCTCGTAATTCTTGTGCTTATGATAGTGTGGATCTTTGCACGAAATTATTAGCTTTATATGAGGGTACCCATAAGAACTTGAAATATATGTTTGTAGAGCACTTAAAAGAAAGAATAGAGTTCCTTGATGAGTTTGAAAAGTTTGGTTTGAAAATTCACAACTTAAATTATGAGTTGTGTTCAAAGGTTGCTGCATTTGACGCCCAACAATTTAGTTATGAGTTGTGTGAGGAAGAAAAGATACTTATAAGCCAACTTGAGGAGCTCAAATTAGAGGAACAACTACTAGACCATACTCTTATTGATGTTGTCATTGTTGAGAAAAGTACATTAGAGTTATGTGAAGAAGTAGATAAAATTATTTTTAAAGACTCTAGCGTGTGCAAATATGAGGATGTAAATAATAATACAATTCATAAGTTAGGACGCATTGGACCTCATTCCAATCATTTTTCTACATTGTGTTTAGATGGTGAGTTACTAATCGAGCCATATGAACTTATGGGAGAGTGTAAGAAGGAGGAACAATGTATCTATATTCTTGAATTCATTGTACCAAAGTCAGAGAATTACATTCCTCACTTAAGGTACAAAAAGTACGAAATTCGATATCCATTTACTTGAGACCTTTATATTTATACCACCGCCCCTTGAGCATAGTAAAAAATTAGAAAAGAAATTAAGGGTGCAATTCATAAGTTCTAAGTGGAAGAAAAAATATCTCACTTGAAGGTGTCGTGCCGCGACATTAAATCAGGCGCTTATTGGGAGGCAACCTAATTTGTAGTATAGTCTCTTATTTTTATTTTTAGAGTGTTATGTTTTTTTTCTTTCTTTGTTTTTTTTTTGTTTTTGTGCAGATTAGGGAAAGTCTGAGTACCTAAATTTGAAGTTAAAAAATATGGTTGAGATTAAGTATGGGATCGCGCGGCCCTCGATGAAAATTACGATAAATCATGTTGTTAGCTAGGCTCTAGAGGGACTCAAGGAGTATCTCTCCTCCTCCTCCTCCTCCTCCTCCTCCTCCTCCTCCTCCTCCTTTAAGTGTGGGGTAGAGAATCTTTCGTCGCACATGCTATCGCACAAGCAAATAGTGAACTGACTAAAAAGTCTAGCATGTTTGAATGTGGTGCGCTTCGCACCATACAAAGTGCCTGTCACACCAGGCGTCGCACATCGTGGGAAGTAAGTTAAAGAAAAATTGAAAAATCTATCCCAGCACTCATTCTTCACGAACACGATGGACTGGCCGCGAATGCGAAGGCCATCTAAATGTCAATCATTCACGAATGCGTCGGGATGCCCGCGAATGCGAAGCGTTCAGGTAGTTCAGGTAAGTTTAAAAAATGTTCAAAAATCATAATCCCCAAATGTTTTTCTTCTCAAAACAAGAGTACTTCCTCCCTTTTGGCATACAATAATTCCATCAAGTCCTTCCATTCATCGCTTCACAACTTGCAATCCATCAGGTATGAACTCCGCCCTTCTTGTATCTTGAAATGGGTTCCTTTATTCCTCAAATTGATATGTAGTAAATGGGTAATGGCATTCTTGGTTGATCTCCCCTTGCTTTAAATCAACTTCTAATTGTGTTTAATTGTTAAATTATTGAGAGAAATTGATTGAGATGGGTAAAGTGTGTGCAAGAGTGCAATAATGTAGTGGTTGGCATGAGCAATAAGCATTAAAGTTACTTAAACAAAGTGTGCCTGCCGAGTGTTTGAGAAAATGCCTCAAAGAGGCACTGATCTGGGAAAACTCGATGGCCTTCACGTTCGTAATCACCTGTCCGCGTTTGCGAAGGAGAAATTTGAAAAATAAAAATCCTTCTTCGTGAATGCAGCCACCTAGCCGCGAACGCAAAGAAGGGATGACTGGCAGTGTCAAAATAGTAGCTCCGCACAGCCCACCTCAGAATTTCTTTCAGCTATTTCTTTGGCCTAAGTGCTTTATAATACATTGTTTTAAGTGTCCCTAAGAACTTTTAACATAATGGTGTGTTTTGTAAGTACTTTGATAAAAAAGATGGCCTCCAACGATAGTGACAATGAAGTTGAAAATGCTCCAGATATGGAAATGGAAGAGAACTACGATCAAGATAGGCTACTATCAGCATTATGTGAGCGCTGATATAATGAGATATTGTCCAAACCCTTTGTTAGGGAGAAAGGAATCAATATGGACAAAGTTGAACAGAAAATGCCAGAATTCTACAAGGGGTTGGTGGAGCGGGGGTAGATATGCTTTGCTCCTCCACCTATCATGGCTAACCACACAGTGGTCACTGAGTTTTATGCTAATGCTTCGATCACTGATTTCAATAGCGCACTAGTCACTACCATTTGAGGAGTCCAAGTGAGTTCAACCCAAGATCATCAATGCACTATATAACCTTCCAGATTCTGACAATTAGGTTTACATTGCAAAATCCAAAGCTGAAGGACACCAGTGGTTGGTAGACAAGTTGCATGATGGGGTGACTCTGAATTGGTTGACTTTGCAAAAAGGGGTTGATTCACATGAGTTCACTGCAGAAGCCAAGACTTGGCTTTTGATTATCTGTATGAGGATTATACCATCCTCTCATGACATCGATGTGACCCCTGACCGAGCATTGATGGTGGCAGCCCTCATTGATGGCATCAATGTGAATGTTGGGCTCCATATTGTGGCTCAAATGGCTGAGGTAGCTAGTGGAAGGTCTAAAAGCCTTTTCTTCCCTTCATTGGTGACACAGTTATGCTACGAAGCTGGGGTGTTGCCAAATCCGACTGACATTAAAAAGAAGCCAGCAACTCTGATCCATCCATTATTGAAGAGGGCCCTAGAAGCAAAGCAGAAAAAGAGAAAGATTGACGTAGCTTCTCCATCCTTCGAATAATTTCTAGAGTCTTTGACTGAGCCCACTGGCCCTTCGGGAGTTGCATTTGGATCATCTCAGTCTGTGAGAGCTCTACAGTCTGGGCCATATCTCATGTGTCACCTCTCTAGTCAGATTCAAGGAGTGGATGCACATGTTCAGCAGTTATTGGCTGGGTTCTCAACTGGCTCAGCTGGAGCCGACACACTAGCAGGTTCTGAATCCCCCTCCTATCTCTGGCCAAGGTAGTGAATGAGCAGAAATTGATTAATGGGCGCTTGAGTGAAATGAATACCCACTTGGAGCACATGAGCCGCAGGCAGGGAAAGGTTGAAAAGTGACAAAAGAAGTTCAGCGAGCACGAGAAAAAGAAGAGAAAGTTCTTGAACAGGATGATGGATAGATTAAAGTCTTTTGTGGATCGAGTACACCAGAGGATGATGATGATAAGGATGAAGAGCTACTTGAGTTTCCCTCTTCCTCCAGTTCAGATTGATAAACCTCAGGGAGCCCACTCAAACTTATTCTTATTTTGATGCAGTGTGGGCATTGTCCTATCTTAGTTGAGGGTGGCGAGTTGATCCGCACTCTATCTTTCTAGCTTAGCTTGTTTTACTTATGGATATTATTGTACCCTCGTCGAGCTTGCTTTATCGTTATGAATATTATTGTGCCCTTTTTGTCGGGCTTGTTTTGTTTGTTTATATACTGTTATGCGCTTGTTGGGTGTACTTTATGGATTTGCACCCTCTTCGGGTTTTGATGTTGTATGGAAGAAGTTGATGGTTTAGCTTTTTAGTTTTCTTTACTTTTTAGCTCCTTTTGTTATTTGGTAGTTGAGATACTAGTTGTTGTGGGCCAGGGTAAGTCTGAATACCCATTAGGCTAGATGGAACTTGTTTGAGCAGGGAGATATTTATACTGCACATGTCGAGGTGTGAATCACATGAGCTTTGCACATGCCCACTGATTGGCCTGTACGTTTCACGTGCGACACGCACTTCGACTTGTGTGAATCGCATGTGCCTGAAAAATGTGATATTTGTGTTGATCCAACCAATATAGCCATACCGATTTAGATAGATGAATTGGCCCAATGATAGACTGAGTGACGTCATTCTTAATGGAAAATTGTCATCTTTTAAGGTTTTGGTTGCAAATTGACTTGTTTGATACTAATGAAGTAGTCTTGCATGCTAAATGAAATAGACATACCCTTCCAAAAAAATTGTGAAAAATGCATGGCGAAGAATGATGCTCGTGACAACCCTTTTATCTTTTTGTGACTCTTAGATCATTAGCGGTGATAATATAGATGGCTCTTCTTGGTTCTTGATTAAGAAGTTAAAAATTGATCCTTCTTGAATAATTCACATGTCATGTGTGGTGAGGTTTAGTTGAATAATTCTCGGGCATGCGTGTCATCTAGAACTTGCCCCGAATGTGATTCAAGGCGAAATTCTAGGTCTAACCAAGCTTGGAAAATGACCTTAGGCTTCTTCTTTTTTTGATAGCCACTTCACCCAAATGACTTCCCATGACATCAACCCTAGTGAGCCCCTTTTGAGCTTGTGACCATTCTTTGGCACCTTGTAACACCTTGATCTTTTTGGAACCTCTATTTTGACACTCATCCTCCCTAATTGCTTAAAAATGAAATGTAGGCTAAAAGTCTAAGTTTTGGGGGGGGAACGAAATATAACATAAGCAAATGCCTAAGTTTGGGGGTGCATGTGATCACATAAGGAGAAGAAAAGAAGTGCACTTCAAGTGCAAGGTAGCACCTTAATTTTGAATTGAAAATTGCTCCAAAAGATCAATCCAATGAGAAAATTGAAAAGCAAAAATAGGTGCTACCAAGTGAAGGTGATATAAGGAGTTGAATGACTATGAGTTAAAAAGGAAAATCTTGAGTTGTGTGAGGGAGAAATAAGGTAAAGTTGAAATTGAAAATGTGAGCGGTGTTTGAAATGAGAACAAAGGGCATTAGGGAGGTGTAGTCACTTGAACCAAATGATATCCTCACCTTAACCCTAGCCAACATTGTAACCCGCAAGTCCTTGGTGATTCCGAGCTTGGCTACCCTACATTAGTGGCGATTTACATGAAGGGCAAGCATATGGTTCAACGTGTTTGCACTTGAACTTCCTTGTGAGTGTGAGTGTTTGTATTTTTCCCTTGTGATTATTTTTTGTACATAATTCATTTTTGGGACTTCCGTTCTTGTGAGGGCATGCAAATTACAATAGTTGGTGACATTGATAAACTCCAAAAAATGAATCAAATGAGCATGTTTTGGTAAGCTAGTGGTTTGAGTCACATCTTGAGGATTGGTTGTTGTCGCTTGCTTGTTCTTATTTTGCCATGGAATAATTGAATTGTGTTTTGAATTGAAGGAAATGTTTAGAGTAAGTATCGTGCAATTGACTAATCATTAGTACCAACCGAAGTCATGCTTGGTGTTTGAAATGGGTTTTCCTTGGCTTGTGGTATGATCATTTGCACTTATGTTTTATGCCTCTTGAGTTAAAAATTTTAGGTTGCTTGAGGACAAGCAATAGTTCAAGTTTGGGGGTTTGATAAGTTGGTATTCTACCTACTTATTGAGCCTTTAAACTTATGCTTTTGCTAAGAATAAGTGGGAAAATAGTGCAATTGACATGGATTACTTCTATTTTGTAGGTTCCTGTATTTTAGAAGTGTTCGGGAAGAATTTGGATGAAAACAAGCCAAAAAAGAGCTATTCGGAGAAGCAAGCAGGTGGGAGCAGTACATGCCTTCGCGAAAGCGTTGTCCTACATGTGTACGCGAAGGCCAACTGAAGCAAAGCTCTGCGAACGCGACCCCTTGACCGCATACGCAAAGGTCAACCAGACAAAGACACTTCGCGTACGCAGCCAACCTTCCATGTAGGCCAAGAAGGAAAGCGGAGGCAGCTGGGGCAGTTTTGGAATTTCACATATTTGGAAACCCCAATCCACATAAAAGTCTTCTCAGCCGATTGGGAACACATCTTTGGCTATTCTCACATCTTTTGGCAAGCTTGGAGAGAAAGTTCATCAACCAACACCATAGGAGTGAAGATTTGGATGCTTTGTATTGTAAAATCTTAAATTCCATTCTTCAAACTCTTGTTCTTAATTGCTATTTTATTAGTGTAATTGTTGAATTGAGATTTGGGTTTGCATTAGAGATAATACTTGTTCGGTATTGAATTCATATATAAATTTTGCTCTTGTTTGATTATTTGGGTCTATTGAATCCTCCATTGCTTGAATTTATAGTCAGTGGTTGCAAACATTGACTTAGCTTTCTAATTTGGGTTTTTGCTTGAGAAAGGATTTCCCTAAATTCGAGAAGATTCAATAGTGGGGATTTGAGGGTTTCCACTCTAGACCAAGGCTAGAGATAGTTTGGTTGTCGAAAACTCCCATCTAAGAGTTGGGGTTAGAGATAACCCAACTCACCCAAGTTATTTGGTTGGTTTATTGCTTACTCGTGGTGGTTCGAGAGAACACACGAGATATATGCTCGATTGGTCGAAAGACGGTTAGGCATACCTTCAACCAAGACTACCTAGGTGTCAACCGGGTGCAAGTCTTGTGAATTGAATTCCCATTTCTAATTCTCCCTTGTTATCCTTGCTTGGCAAAAGCAAGGTGAAAGCCATTGATCAATCTATCTTTTATTTGATTTTCTTTTATCTTTAGTTTTAGTCTAAAAATCCCCTTTAGATATATTTTTCCCTTTTTTTTATTAATTGAACTTCAATAACTTGCTTGGATTCTATATTAGCTCGATCACGACTACATTGTTCCCTTGGGTACGACCCCGGCACTCGTTGGGAATTATAAATTTTATTTTGCTCTGACGATCGTCGTGACCTCCAACTTTGGAGAGCATGATTTGAGCGTTATCACTCACCGCGATCCGAACTGTAACAGGCCTTGAATAATGGGAGAATCAACGAGGGTGGCTCGTACTAGGTGTTGCATCAGAAAAAAAGATGCAGAGTGTATGAGTACCAAGAAAATGGGTACCCAGTAGGCATCATAGGCCGACCAAGCGCAGAAAGATAACATATATAATAAATTATAGGAAAGTAAGCAAAATACAGGGATCTACCTAAATCTAGTTATAGAACCAAAAATAGAACCAACCAAACCAATAAGAAGGAACAAATAACAAACTCAATCCCAGTCAACCGACAAACCAAGTACACCTAAGCCAATGCAATGTGATAAGAGATGATGTGCCTAATTCTTTAATAATCACTTCAGCTCTTTCATACTTCTGACGTCGACTCATCTTGCTTGGAAGTCTTAAGAATGCAGCAAAAATGAAGGTTTCCTTTACAATTAATTGTGGAAAAAGCACATCGTCTTGTGTCATGAAACCCACCTAGCACAACATTGCTCAATTCGATATGGAAGTTAATACAAAATCATATTGAAAGAAAGACTTTTAGATATTCTTAGTTTTAAGGCAATAGAAACAGAGAAGGATGTATGAGGACATAATAGCATAATAGAGTAAGAACCCAGTATCTGATACCCAGGGCTCCCTAAATTTAACCTCGAGCTCATCAACAAGTGCATAGAAGTAAAACCCGAAAATAACGTATCGGGGCGCCCGAAAATGAACATTGAGTTTGGTAACAATGCATAAAGGTAAAACCCAACAGTACTGCATCGGGGCGCCCAGAAATGAACATCGAGCTTATCAATAAATGCATAAAAGTAGTATTTTTCCCTTTCTTTCCAAAAACCAGTAAAAACCAGAGATAATTCCTTTAAAGGTCCAAAAACCATGACAACCCAGTAAATCTCAAGTTTGGAACAAAAAGCCTCAAAAATCTTTCTTTTCTGTACTGGTAGGCATGAGAATGCAGTATGAGCATGTAATTTCCACGTTCAAATGATATAGCACACGACAAGGAAAAACAGGGCAAGATACCCTTCAACCAAGAGAACTGACCTAGAAACTCCATCCAAATCCAACATATGGCCTCGGGCCCATAGTTACATACAACTAACGATTAAAGCGGAAATAGCAGAAAAATAACTATAGAAACCACTACAAGCATCTACTCTACCCTTAAACCCTCCTAAAAGCATACTAAGGATTCTAGGCTAGCCACGGTGATACAACAAGCTCCTAAACGAAGGATAACAGTAAAAGATTCTAATCTATGATCCGAAATGGCCAATATAATACAAGTTACATGATTTAAGACTATTTCTATCTAAAATCCAACCTAACGTTCCAGTAATACATATACGATATAAAATCTAACTAAACTCGGTCTAGGAAGTAAATCGTAACCTACCTCGGGGCCAAACTGCAAATACGAACCATCACTCGTCTGCCTACCCCTTTCGAACAGCCTCAGAAAGCTGCCACGCTATCAAGAACATAATCCAGGTATCAAGACGAGAAGAATGACACCTATATTACCATACAAAAAAATCAAGCCAAAAATCAGGTCAGAAATTAACCCTCGGGGCCTCATAACAAAATGGAAAACAAAAATCACAATTATGTTAGCAACGAGTAAAGAACCCATACCCAAAAGTTGAGCATGAATGGGACTCATTTCGGGGCCCAAAACAGCCCCGAAGTCCTCTTGATCAAAGAAGAATAAATGGAGAATTAAGGATTTTGGAGGCGGAAACTTACCAATTTAACGTACATGGATGAACCACGGACTGGAAATATGAATACCACCAAGCTATGGGATTAACCGAGAGAAATATGGAAGTTTGGAGCTATTTTAATGAAGGAAAAACCGAGTTGGAAAGAGTTGGAGAAGAGCTGGAATTTGATGAAGTGGCCAGATTTATAGCTGCCAACGCCCATTCTCAGGCGCAGGAGCGGCCCGACCACAGCGCCCAAAGCGCCACAGGCACGCTGCCTTACCAGACCAGGCAGGCACGCACAGGCCAGCGCAGGAGCGCAAGCACAGGTGCGGCCAGGTGCCCGCCATGGCGCCATACCAGCAACCAGTTGCTGCCAAGCCAAGTTTTTAGCAAACTTTGAAACGAATGGACCCCAGGGAATGCATTCGGGGTCCCCCAAACAAAAATGAGTCTGATTTATTCAACTAAAAATGGTATTCCAGACTCAACAGAATTGACAAAAATCCCAACAGAGATCAATTTAATAAAAAGTGGACCCCACGCCCAAAACCAATTATTGGCCAACCTTTACCAAAAGAAAACCCAAAGGCCAAAAACAAGTCTGGAGCCTCGGGACCCAAACCAAAGGTCCCTCTAACCCAATGTCGACATTTCAGAGCTAACAGCATTGAAGAAATTTTCATCTGAGGTCGTCTTCTCCGAATGTTGACCAGAGTCAACCCCACAAGCCAAACTGGCTTGAAAACACAGAAAACAATACAAAACCAAACCAAAAGTACCCAGACCTATACCAAGGATCCCACTAGACCAAAATCCCTGTTCCAGAGCCAACGAAACTGTCAGAATTTGATTCTGAGTACGTTTACCAAGAAAGTTGACCAAAGTCAAAGATTTTTTACGTTCAAGTTCTAAAATGGAAAAATGGTCATAACGACCTAATGAATGGCCCGGGCACCGAACCATCAGTCCCAACAAGTCATAAATGACTTGTAGCCATTGAGGGAAAGCTCAAAATACCGAAAAAGCATGAAAAACAGAAAATGACCTGGAGGGTCATTACAAATAAGAACTTTTAAACCTAAAATATATGTCTATTTGTAATATTAGGAGAATATTTAATTTAATAAAATATATGTACACTAGATTACTCTTTCCCGTGCTTACTTAGGGGCCCAACAATTTTAATTTTGTGATAATTTCATATATATACAATAAAGTAATTAGTTTACAATAAATATAGCCACATTTTTTTACATAAACAATATCCCAAAAGTCACTACAAAAATTACGAATTTTAGCAACACATGAAATCGTGGCTAAATGATAGAAAAATCATGTCTAATAGTCGCATTTTTGATAGTGAGTGTCGCTACTATATACACGGCTAGGGGTGGGCGTTCGATTCTTGGGTTCGGTGTTGTTAAAATTCGGTTTGGTTCGGTTCGATTCTTCGATTTTTAGTTTTGCAAAAATGAGCACCAAACCAAACTAATTTGGTTCAGTTTTTTGACTTCGGTTCGGTTTAGTTCGGTGTTTCATAATCAATTTTTTGGTGCAAGAGAGAAACAAATTAGCACTCACACAATTTCACATAATATGACACTCACGTAAAATAGTGCTAACTGCTAAAGCCTAAAGGCACATAATATGACACAATTTCACATAACTCACATAATATGACATTTGAAGGCTAAAACGGCAGCTGCATATGAAATGATGGCAACCAAAAAATGAGCTTCAATTACTGTTGATTGAAGATTAAAATGTTAGGAATTTAGGCAAAGTCTTTTAGGAATTTAGGCTATTTAGGCTAAAATATTTTGGGCCATCTGCCCAGCACCTCAGCCCCCAGCCATATAACTTAAATGTAATATAAATATTTAAAAAAAAAAAATAATTAATAAAAATTTTGTTCTTCGGTGCACCGAAGAACCGTTACCCTTAAACCAAACACCAAACCGAAGTACCAAAAAAAAAACCGAATCGAAGAATCGAAGAACCGAAACTGAAGAACTAAACTAATTTGGTTCGGTTCGATTCAGTTTATTGATTCTCCCATTTTTATGCTCTCTCTTATACACGACTTCTCAATGTATTTCTCGCTTTCAAAAATAGAAATAATGTGATGGAGCAAATTTCTACCTCTTTCTTCCATACATGAGACAAAAAGGTCTTCAACAAAAATACCGGATGTATATGTAATGTATCTATAATGTATCAATATTGTATAAATTACTATCTAATGTATATGTAATGTATCGATATTGTATAAATAAATATATATAAGAATACCTCATACAATTCTATTCTGGGAAATGGAATAATAGCAGAAAAATTATGCTACTGTAGCTAAAGAAATTTTAGCCATAGTCAAAAGTGTTTTAAAATTCCAGGGGGACTTATATAACCAAAAGTTCATCATAAAAACTGATTGTCAAGCAGCTAAATTCATCTTTGATAAAGATGTAAAACATGATGTTTCTAAACAAATTTTTGCAAGATGGCAAGCTTTATTAGCACCATTCGATTTTGAAATACATTATAAAAAGGGAACAGATAATAGCCTTCCCGATTTTCTTACTAGGGAATATTTGAGTTAATAATTCTTTATTTTACAGGATAATGCGGCCATCTGGAAGTTCTTCCTCTAATAGAGGAAGAGAAAGAGGAAGAGCACCCATGAGCAGAAATAATATTTTGGCTCAGGTAGGAAACCAGAGACTAATAGCCTCAAACATTGCAGGAACTTCCACAGGTATCTCGGGAATTAATACCGAACACCCAATGTATAAAGAATTCATGAATTTTATACAATCAAGGCAACCTCAGAACAATGCACCACTGTTATATTCTGCAGTCGTCAATGACGAAGTAGGTGAAAATATTGAGGTATATGATAAAAATGAGAAAGATGAAGTAATACTTCTTCTTGAGCCAAGGGATTTACAATGGAGAGAGGATCCTTGGAAATCATGTCAATATATTTTGATACGGCATCATATGCTATCCCAACATACAAATACAAAATACATTATGAGATTATACTCTCATCTATCGGGTCTGCTGAATTCTAGCATTTTTACCCAGCAAATACCAAGAAAGTTTATAACTTTTCAAAAATTATTATAAAAAAGATATTTACCCCAGAGGAATGGGGAATCAGGACGATGAAGGAAAGCGAATACACCCATCCGGAACAAAGAATAGTTGTTAAGTTTAATTACTGGGATTACATTGAGAGTTTTAATAAAGCTCTATTATATGAGAATGCTAATAAGAATCATTCATGGTTCATCAAGATATGTTCAAATATTTTCAGACAATATATACCAAATTGGTTCTGCCAATGGTGGACTTTATATGGCCCAACCTTGAATATCCTCCCAGAGGATTATAAAAAATTATATGCTCAATGGGTTGATGTCTCGCCCAAAATAATAAGATTACAACAGGAGGACATATATTTCAAGGGAATATCCTTAATGTATTTTTTTATACAATTTTCTATCCCATGGATAATGAAATGGACAATAGAAGTTCATACAAATGAAGAAGGGTTTCCTTGCTTAAAAAGAAAATTTCATACAAAATTTTGGAGTAAATTACTCCAAAGAGATATGGAGGGAAAACTTCATGGACGCAAGATAATAGACTCGATCAATGTGGCTATTGAGGCTAGCAAGAACCAAACAGAAGTTATACAGGAAAAGGATAATATTAGTCCTTTTAAACATATAACCAGAAAATTACAGATGAAACAAGGGACTATTTCCAAATCGGAACTTCTTGCCTCATATATGGAAGAAGTTAAAAAAGATTTAGTAAAAAATATGGGTATAGAATTTTCAGACAATATATCCATGGCCACTTCTAATGAAGAAGAAGACAACTGTTTAGCAGGAGAATCTCAAAGTATTCATAGCACGGAAGAAATGGACATTGAAATGTTTCTGCAACAGTTCAGAAACCAGATAGAAGAATCTTCTAGCTCAGAAAAATCCAAAGGGAAAGACATTGCTAAAGAGTTAAGGACAAGACATCAACTTTATTAAAAGTTGAAAGTATTGTATACTTTTGAATTATTGTAAAACTTTTATAAAGTAAAGGACCCCGATATAGGTCCAATAATGTAATGTGACGTAAGCACTTACGTCATGAATTTTAAATTTTCCACTCGATCCTTTCTATAAAAGGGTCACTTATTGTAAATAGAAGGCAGGCTTTAGCCAACCCTTCTAGTATTACTCTCTTTTTACCAGTGTTGAATAAAAAGATCTTTATTGCTTTGTAAATTGAAGAGTAACTGATCTCCAGTTAAGGTATTTTTCATTTTTTGTTTTACTTAAATCGTTTTAAAGATTTTATAGCCTAAATGATAGGCTAAGCAACTCGTGTTGGACTAACAGCAACTGCAACTATTAAGACATGGTTAGAAAAAGGTTGTTCCAATGTCTCTAAGGTCGAGGTAGTATAGTCAAGGGATAGAAAGAACTTGGCCTAGTCCGGTGTTCCTGGTTAGGCCCATGTCAGCCGTGTGGAGGCGTTTATTTGGGCTAGATTGGAACCGTAAAAGTTCTTTCCATTCCTAGATTATATGAGTCGTAAACGAACTTGTAGTTACATCGAAGCGATCCTGGCAAGATGTTGGTATAGTCAAGGGGTAGAAAGAACTTGGCCTAGTCCGGTGTTCCTGGTTAGGACCATGTCAGCCATGTGAAGGTGTTTATTTGGGCTAGATTGGAACCGTAAAAGTTCTTTCCATTCCTAGATTATATGAGTCGTAAACGAACATGTAGTTACATCGAAGCGATCCTGACAAGATGTTGGTATCAGAGCCATGTTGTTGATAGTAGTAGGTGTGGTTAGTCCGACACATCTTATTTTTATGAACATCATTAAGAAGCATACTACTATTAAAAACAGTAGAAAAGAGGAATATGATATGCCTCAACAACTAGATCTTCTTAATAAATGGACTATTCCTAAAATTCAACCCAAGGTTATATACCAAATGGGTACTTTTGAAAAAATAGGATTTAAAAAATTGTCAAAACCACAGAGGAAACTATTACGGTGGACTCTGATCATGGTACTTTTAGATTGCTGTCTGAAAGTGATTTTGTCCCTTATAGAGAAACTCATAGATTTATGCATATTGGTTTGGTACAAGTTGATTTTAATCCACTCACCTTAAGAGGGTTACCTGAGAGCTTTATAGCAGCTCTAAGGGATGGCAGAAACCAGAACTGGAAAAAATCCCTGATAGGGACGGTTCAAACTAGTTTGTCCTATGGTCCTGTATATTTTAACGCCTATCCTAATTTGCAAATTTCTTTGAATGATGAAAATTCTCTGAATACTTTAATATTAAGTATAAAATTACATGGTTATGATTATCTGCCTGGTACTGAAGTTATATATATTTGTTATAGAATTTACTATAAACCATTATACACTTTGAACCCTATGTGTAAAATCATGGATTTTAAAAATGAAACGATTCTTATAGAAACAAATTTTAGTAAGTCTAAAGTTATAACTAGAAGGCCTATTAAATGGGATGAAATTAATTTTCCTAAAGAGTGGGTGATAGAAGAGGCAGTTCCACCCAAAAATAATATAAATCCTGATATTTTCGACATTGAGCAAACTCCTGATGGGACAGTGAAAATCAAATTCACTGACCAAAATTTATTAATGAGTTATGCTGATATATAGGTTTTTCTTCTAGAATGTTTAGATCTAACTCATCTTATATATCTCCTGCTGATTATATTGTTGATATGCCTTCTAGAGCGTCTACTTCTAAGATTAAAGAAGAAGATAATTCTAGAGTATCTACCTCTGATATGAGAGAGGGAAAGAGCGTAGATAATAACAAAATTGAAAATCATATAGTTACCCCTGATATGGACCCTACTTTGTCCGAAATGGACTTTCCAAATGGTTTACATGGATAGATCAGGACTTATTAATTTTAGACCGGGGTCGCCGGTAAGAAAGAAAATTTCAAATGAATTTTTTCAGCCCAAATGGGAATCATTTAGAAAATGGTTTTTCAAAAATTTTAATAATAATCAACAAACATTTTTTCAAGAAGAATTTTATAATGATCTTTCTAAAGTAAATAAAGCTATAGCTTTTGTACCATGGTTCATGACGAAATATGTTTATAACTATATTTCTATGTTAGAACAAGATTATAAATTATCTGATGGTACAATTACCAAATCTCTCCTACCTCCTCAACAATCTTTTCAAATTGAAAAAGATAATAAAACTGTATATTTTACTGCATTTGCAGAGTTATTTGATGATAATGACACTGCTCTTATTACTTCTAAGCATGTTAAAATTTTAATAAGATAAAACAATTACACGAATGTGTATGTGAGTATTTTAGTAGAACATATTCTTTATTTACATGATAAAATTAGTCATTTATGTTCTGAATTACAGAAGTCCAAAATCCCTGATAAAGGAAAGGAGAAGGCTACTCCTACTATCCAACCCCCTCCAGAGATTAAGGACTTTAAGTTATCGAAGCTTGATAATATTGAAAGATTGCTTCAAGAAAGGTTTGAGGGGTTAAATATTAATCCCCTCCAACTAAGTGAAAATGAGGTCACTAATAGGGATACTATTCCGAATGAGATTAATAAAATCTCAGAAAAATATGCTAGAAAACTAGTCCAAAGGATGTATTATTATGCTAGACCGACTCCTCAAGACATCCTTCTTGAAGAGCAAGAATATTATGTCTCTAATAGTTTTAGTGGGACAGAAATTTATGAATGGAATATTGATGGTTTTACTGATAGACAAATTTATACTATGGCTCACAGAATTTATATGTATAGTTTGATTTGCAAGGCCAACAAGAATTCTGAAAAAGATACAGCTAACATGATTATTGTTGGATTTACAGGCCAATTAAAGGGGTGGTGGGATAATTATCTCTCAGAATCCCAACGAATGACCATTTTAAATGTTGTTAAGGATGAAAGTGGAATGATTCCAAATGTAGTCTACACCTTGGTCCTAACCAATATAGAATATTTTTCTGGTAGATGGACAGATAATAGTGAGACCATTAGGACTATGCTCTAAAACCTTAGATGTAAAACCCTTACGTCATTTAGATGGTACAAGGACGTTTTCTTATCCAGAGTAATGGAATTATCCGAGTGTAATAGCTCTCATTGGAAATCCAAGTTTATAGACGGACTCCCTGCTTTATTTGCAGAAAGGGTTAGGAAGGCCCTTAGAGGAGATGGGGTGAGTATTAATTACGATGGGTATACTTATGAAAAACTTATAAGTGTTTGTACCTAGGAAGGTCTCTCTTTATGCAATGAGATCAAGTTGAATCAACAAATTAAGGATATCACTTGAATGAGAAACAACAATTAGGGGAATTTTGTGAGCAATTCGCAATCGACATGCCTGAATCCTCTAAAAAGACTAATAAACATAGAGGAAAAAGAGATTATAAGGAAAAACCTTATAGGCAGCATAGGAAAAAGAAACGCTTAGACAAGCGTGAAAAGAGAAAAATGGATTATAAAGGAAAAAAGGAGTTTTATAAGAATTATAAAACAAATGCTTGCCACAATGTGGTAAAATAGGCCATTATGCAAGAGATTGCAAGGTCAAGAATAAGATTAAAAACCTTTACTTAGAGGATAATATTAAGGATTCTTTATATAAAATCCTCCTTAATTCTTCTTCGGAAAATTCTAGCCAAAACAATAGTGATGGAGAAGAATCCTCTACAAGTGAAGATCTAAAAGTTCTTCATGAAGAAGACTACATATCCTCATCAGAGGAAGAATGTACGTCTTGCCAGATTGGTCAACCTTGTGATAATAAAGACAAGGATGAATTCTATCAGTTATATTCTTAGTTCAAAGACTTAAATATCAATGTCATCAGTAATGATAATTGGATGGAAATTCTCAAGATAATTGATGATCCAACGCTAAGATCCTAAATTATTGACAAAGTTGGTAATACCAGCACCTCTACTAGTAATACTAGAATTCCTAAAGATAATCCCGCTAATGCTTATACCATGGCAGAAGTAAAGAGACAGCTAAAGCTTAGATCTCAAAGGGATCATATTCCCACTACAATTCAAGACTTGATTGAGGAGATTAATAATCTCAAACAAGAAATATCTTCTCTGAAAAATCATAATATGATTCTTGATGAGAGAATTAGTTATATCAAAAATAAAAGCAATGGGAAACAGGTAATGGTTGATGATAATCTCCCTGATATCCCTGAAGGAGATTTTCCTGATATCTCTAATGAATTTACAAATAATAAGAATTTATTTTTAGAAACTATCGAGCTTATTACGGCTCATAAACCTTTTGTAAAAATAACTCTTTTTATTAATTATAACTTAAATAAAGATTTTATTGCTCTTATTGATAGCGGAGCTGATTTAAATTGCATCCAAGAAGGATTAATTCCATCAAAATATTTTAATAAAACTACTCATAGTCTTCGAAATGCTAGCGGTCATAAAATGGATATTGAATATAAGATCCCTAAAGCATATATTTGTACAAATAATATTTGTATGCCTGAAAGTTTTGTTTTGATAAAAAATATTTTTAATGAAATTATTTTAGGAATGCCTTTTTTCTGGCATATTTATCCCATAACTCTCTGGGATGAGACAAGAAAAACAGGTACTTTTGAAGGAAGAAAAATAAGAATAGATTTCATATCTCAACCATTCTCAAAATTCGTTAATGAAGTCAAAGATATGATTTCTTTAAAAAATAAATAAATCGATTTTCTTAAAAGTGAGATTTGTAGTCTTACCATAGAAGAGACTTTACAAAATGCTAAGATCCAAGGAAAAATTGAGATTTTAAAGAATCAATTCTCCCTACAGATATGTGGAGATCAGCCAAATGTATTTTGGGAAAGGAAAAAATATGTGGTAAGCCTTCCTTATGAGGAAGAATTTTCTGAGGATAATATTCCCACTAAGGCAAGACCTTGCCAAATTGTCACGACCCAATTTCTCGGTCATGATGACACCTACAATCCCTGCAGTAGGAGAACCAATCTCCGTAGCCCAGGACAGTTAGTAATGGGCTACTATCTAACAAATAAGCGGAAGAATAGTTTAATAAGCAAAAGTAAGGGAACAAGATGAAGAGAATAGATAACAGGAATATATATATACATATGCGGAAACTAAACCAAACCCCAAGACCTAGTATCATAGTATAGAGCCAGAACTACATATAGGGAGTACAAACGATCCAAAACAGTGTATACAGATGTCTATGAATGGTAATAGAGTACATAAAACAAAAGATAAACTAAAGCTAAGCTCCGGTCGCCAAGAGCTCACCCTCAGTCTGAAGTAGTCCCCAACAGATCTCCAAGCATGAATCACAGCGATCTAACGGCGATTGCCCACGCTAGGATCTGCACCAAAAGATGCAGGGGGTACGGTGAGCACCAAATGCGAAGCATAAGGTACCCAGTAGGTATCATAGGCCGACTGGGCACATATAAGATAAAAGCGTAGTAACAGATAGAATAGAAGCAAGTAGTCACAGAAATCAACGAAAGGTACACAGGAACTAGCCCAGAGGGAAATCAACAGAACCACATGTGAGGCCAGCAAGTCGAATATATACACCATAGGCACAGGTGAAAGTAAGAAATAACGCACCTGGGGTCCTTGCAATAACAGTGTATACATAATAAGTTTATGAAATGGACGGTATTGTCACAACCCGATTTCTTGGTCATGATGGCACCTTCAACCCCCCAGTAGGCAAACCAATTCCCGTAGCCCAGGACAGTTGGTAATGGGCTACTATCTAACAAATAAGCGGAAGAATAGTTTAATAAGCAAAAGTAAGGGAACAAGATGAAGAGAATAGATAACAGGAATGTATATATACATATGCGGAAACTAAACTAAACCCCAAGACCTGGTATCATAGTATAGAGCCATAACTACATATAAGGAGTACAAACAATCCAAAACAACGTATACAGATGTCTCTGAATGGTAATAGAGTACATAAAGCAAAAGATAAACTAAAGCTAAGATCCAGTCTGAAGTAGTCCCCAACAGATCTCCAAGCACGAATCACAGCGATCTAATAGCGATGGCCCACGCTAGGATCTGCACCAAAAGATGCAGGGGGGTAGGGTGAGCACCAAATACGAAGCATAAGGTACCTAGTAGGTATCATAGGCCGACTGGGCACATATAAGATAAAAGCGTAGTAACAGACAGAACAGAAGCAAGTAGTCACAGAAATCAACAAAAGGGTACACAGGAGCTAGCCTAGAGGGAAGTCAACAGAACCACGTGTGAGGGCAGCAAGCAGAATGTGTACACCATAGGCACAGGTGAAAGTAAAAAACACGCACCTGGGGTCCTTGCAACAACAGTGTATATATAATAAGTTTACGAAATGGATGGTATACCGGTAACCTCAAGTGTAAGAAGAGGGAAAGAGTAATGATAGGCATGCTCAGAGACATGAATCAAACTCAACTAATCATATCAATCTCAAATCCAGAAACTAACAGTTTAGCAGTAACCAATTTCATATTAACCGTAAAAGGAACAATTCTGTAAGTAAATAGCAAGAGTCTACCTACAGTCCCCCGGCCGCCCATACAACCGAGGAACACAAATAAGTGAAAACAAACCCTCCGGCATCCCATACTACCGGAGCGTACAATAAACAAACAACAAACAAGGGTGGAGCCTCAAACAATGAATGATATGATGCATGATGATCTCAAGTGAAATGGTATCTCTATATGTACCTTCTCCGGTGCCGATCCGGCCCAGCAGGTAGGTTCCATGGAAGGACACTGCCCGTATACCTCTACTCCACCGTATGCCCTTCCTCCGGCACACGCAGCCCGAAGCCCCAGGCCCGGATGGAAAGGTCCATGAAGGTCCCTGGCCCCATACTAAACCTCAGTATCAAACATGTCATCCGGAAGCAAGTTCATTTTCAAGATAGAGACCCAGTCTCGAATATGCATGCCCAGACTCTGTCTAGGACTAAAGTAGTAGGAAAATATCTCAAAAGCCCCTCCAAGGGTTCCCGGTCATAACCGGGTCTAAACAGTAGAAGTCATCTCAGGTGCTCGGTCCAACCGAGGCTAAAATTATCTCAAGTAGCAAGAAAACTCAATTAGCACCCCGACCCTGCCGAGTCTAGTGTTTATCGTAAAACAGGTGATTTAAATCATAATTTTACTTTCTTTTACCCAAGAATATTCATGAGTTAAATAAACCATTTCCAATTTATTTCCATCAAAAATGGGCCCCTGGGGCCATGCAAGGTTTAGAAAATAGTGTCAGTAGGCCCGAAGCCAAAACCGTAGTAAAACATGGATAGAAACCCCTTTATATGCATGGAAATGGTATGATCAAACACAATAGCTGCCCAGCAGCTCACAATCAACCTATCGACCCTGCACAGGCCCACAGCTACTCAGCAAGCATAACCAGCCTAGAAGGATAATTCTATGCCCGGGACTCGCGGACATTCCCAATATCCCACCTTCTATGTTCCAGAGTCAACAAGGCCTCACAGGACCACAAGGGTAAATAAAACATATCGGCAAGTACTACAAGCATCGGAGGAATAAAAGTAGACGAACATGAATAAAGCGGTCAAGGTCTGTGGTACCAACCTAATAATCCAACCCAAGGATACCAGCTAGTACAATTTTATCCGATATATGCTAAGTCTAGGGAGTTTAAACCGTAACCTACCTGTCATCCGACGACAAGCTTGAACCTCTCCGAGAAAGCTCCGAAATGAAATCAACTCGAATTCAGGCTTGAATAACTTGACGTAGACAATCAACTTTTGATCCGTGATAGAATAACTCGTCAAAGTATATTTCTCATAAAATCTCTCGTCAACGTGCTATGAGTAGACACATATACGTATGTATGCATCAAGGGAATTGTTCATATTTGTAGGTACTAATTAACTGAATTTTAAGAATGTCTTGAAGGGAATTTTAGTAAGAACTTGCCCAAGTTAAATACCAATGCTAAAGTTCTATATATGAGCTCCATAATGGAAAGCTGCATGTGGGAAAGTTATGAGTTGGGTGATAATTAAGGATATGTACTACTTACAATTTGTTCATATAAGTTATCCATCTCATAACCAAATGATGCCACCTATGAGTAAGCTTGTGGTTGTCCACTCCCTCCACTTCCACGTGGGAGTGGAGTGGAACCACAAATTCATTTTTATCCGATTATGTATATATTCGGGTATTGCATAAATTCATGGTAAAATAAATATAACTTTTTGAATATATCATAATAAATAGGAAATTATTTCAAATAAAACCTACTATATTATAATAATAATTTTTAAGATAACTAAATTTACTATCTCCGTTAAAATACTAATAAATTATAAAACTCTTATAAAATAAATATAGATGCAAATGTATCATAACAAAAATATTTTTCATAGACATTTAAAATATTTTAGGAAAGCAATAAAAACATAACTTTCTACCACATTCAACTTTTAAATTAAACATTTTCAAATACGCACGATTTTGATACTCAGCTTCTAAGACAGGGAAATGATTATAACGATCAATCGAACGGCCAGGGCACCGAACCACCGGTCCCAGCAAGCCATAAATGACTTGGGGCCGCTACAGGAAAGCTCTAACAGTACAAGAAAAATGAATACGCGGAAATGATCGGAAGAGTCATTACATCATCCACTACTAAAAAGACTTTCGTCCTCGAAAGTCAAGGACAAGGGAGTACCTGAATGCTCAAACAGTTGCGGATACTGAGCTCGCATATCTCTCTCGGTCCCCCAGGTAGACTCCTCGATTGGACGGTGCCTCCACTGAACCTTAACAACCGGGATCTCTCGAGACCTCAATCTCCTGACATCTCTGGCCAAAATAGTTGTCGGCTCCACAACAAAGGCTAAACTCTCACCCAACTGAACTGAATCCCACTGCAACACATGAGACTCATTTGGGACATACCGACGCAACATCGAAACATGAAATATAGGATGTATAGCTGAAAACATCGGAGGCAAGGCTAACTAATAGGAAACGTTACCAACCTTCTGAAGAATCTTAAACGGCCCAATGTACCTGGGGCTAAGCTTGCCCCGCCTACCAAATCTCATCACGCCCTTCATGGGCGATACATGGAGAAACACCAAGTCACCGACACTAAACTCCAAGGCACGAAGCCTACGATCAGCATAACTCTTCTGCCTACTCTGAGCTGCTCAAAGTCTGTCCTGAATCACTCGAACCTGATCTAAGGAATCTCGAAGCAAATCTGTACTATGTGGCCTAGAATCAAAACCATCAAACCAACCTACCGGTGATCTGCAATGCCTGCCATACAAAGCCTCAAAAGGTGCCATGCCGATACTCGAATGGAAATTGTTATTATAAGCAAACTCTGCCAAGGGAACAAACTGATCCCAAGAACCTCCAAAGTCAAGAACACAGGCCCAAAGCATGTCCTCCAGAATCTGAATGGTCCTCTCGGACTAGCCATCTGTCTGAGGGTGGAAAGCGGTACTAAGATGAACCTCTGTACCCAAATCTCTCTGAATAGCCCTCCAAAACTGAGATGTGAACTGAGCGTCGCGGTCTAAAATGATAGAAGCTGGGACCCTGTGCAACCGAACAATCTCACGAAGGTAGATCTGAGCTAACCTCTCTGCGCCATAGGAAGTCTGAACCGGCAAGAAATGTGCCAACTTAGTCAGCCTATCAACAATCACCCATATGGAATCAAACCCATGAGAAGTACGAGGCAAACCAACAACGAAGTCCATAGTAATCCCTTCCCACTTCCACTCAGGAATGGGAAGTCACTGCATCAAACCACCAGGTCTCATGTGCTCAAACTTAATCTGCTAACAGTTCAAGCACCGAGATACAAATTCCGCTATATCTCGCTTCATACCACTCCACCAGTAAAGTTGTCTCAAGTCTCTATACATCTTTGCTGTGCCAGGGTGAATGGAGTATCTAGTAAAATGTGCCTCATGAAGTATCAACTGAATCAAATCACTAATCCTCGAACACAAAGGCGACTATCAAACCTCAGAACCTCATCTAAATCTAGAGTATCCCGACTGGTCTCACCCTGAACAACCCGATCACGAAGGTCACACAACTGCTGATCCTTAAACTGACGGCTCTGAATCTGATCAATCAAAGTAGAATGAACCTCAACACTGGCGAGAACTCTGCTAGGATACGAAAAGTCAAGCCTAACCAAATGGTTAGCCAAGGACTGGATGTCCAAGGCCAACGGTCGCTCTGAAACTGAAAGAGAAGCTAGGCTACCCATACTCACTGTCTTCCGACTCAAGGCATCCGCTACCACGTTTGCCTTGGCCGCGATTATAATACAGAATAGTGAAGTCATAGTCCTTTCAGTAACTCTAAATCCATCTCCTCTGTCTCGAGTTCAAACTCTTGCGCTGACTCCGTGAATATATCTGAAGACTACGGATGGATCGTGAAGATCTGCACAGTGAACTCCAATAGGTAATTTGCCTCCCAGATCTTGAAGCGCGAACCTATTCGCCGCCGAACCTAAGTCATGGTGGGGTAGTTTGCGCTCGTGAACCTTCAGCTGCCTCGACGCATAATGCTACTACTCGACCCTGCTGCATCAACACACAACCAAGACCAACCCAGAAGCATCACAATACACGGAGAAGCTCTGACCCTCAACCGGCAAAGTCAAAACTGGAGCTGAAGTCAATAAGGCCTTAAGCCTCTGGAAGCTATCCTCACACTGGTCCGACCACTGGAATGGGATATCCTTCCTAGTCAGCATAGTCAAGGGTGCTGCTATGGAAGAAAATCCCTCAACGAACCGTCTGTAGTAACCTGCTAACCCAATAAAGCTGCAAACCTCAGTAACAGTAGTAGGTCTAGGCCACTCACAAACCGCTGAAATCTTTCCCGGATCACCCCTAATCCCATCCTTAGACACCACGTGCCCTAGGAATGCAACTGACTCAAGCCAAAACTCACACTTTGAGAACTTGGCGTAAAGCCGATGATCTCTCAAAAGTCTGGAGTATAACCCTCAAGTGCTGCTACAGCCTGCATCTCTTACTGCGCGAGTATATCTAAGATGTCGTCTATAAAAAGCTATCTACAAATGGTCCAAATAAGGGTCCAAGACGCTTTGTGCATCAAGTTCATCAAAAGGCTGCGGGGGCATTAGTCCCATACCCAAAAGACATCACCAGGAACTCATAATGGCCATATAACGTGGTCCTAGAATGCTGTCTTAGGGATGTCCCTCCGCCCTAATCCTCAACTGATGGTAGCCAGACCTCAAATCAATCTTCGAAAACACGACTGAACCCTGAAGTTGGTCAAACAAATCATCAATCCTCGGCATCGGATACCTATTCTTCATTGTCACCCTATTCAGCTGTCGATAATCAATACACATGCGCATCGACCCATACTTCTTCTTCACAAAGAGAATAGGAGCACCCCATGGTGACACACTAGGTCTAATAAACCCCTTAGCTAACAGATCCTGGAGCTGCTCCTTAAGCTCCCTCAACTAAGCAGGAGCCATACGGTAAGGAGACATAGAAATGGGCCTAGTGCCCGGCTCTAATTCAATAGCAAAATCAATATCTCTCTCAGGTGGAAGGCCTGGCAGGTCGGTAGGAAACACATCGAGGAAGTCTCTAACCACAGGAACGTACTCAGGAGAAGTAGGGTTAGCACTAACATCTCGGACATATGCTAGATAAGCTAAACACCCACGGGAAATCAACTTCCTAGCTCGAAGACAAGAGATGATCCCAGATGGTGCATGGCTAACAGAACCCTGCCACACAACCGGGGATACACCGGGCACAGCTATGGTAATGGTCTTGGCATAACAATCCAAAACCACACGGTGAGGGGATAACCAGTCCATGCCCAGTATCACATCAAAATCTAGCATATCAAGAATCATCAAGTCACCCCAAGTCTCTGAATCACCAATAGATAACATACATGATCTCACAATCCGATCCACTACTAAAGAATCTCCTACTGGGGTCGAAACAGAAAAAGGAACAGATAATGGCTCACTAGCCAACCCCAAACAAGGCACAAAGTAGGCAGATACATATGAACAAGTGGATCCAGGATCAAATAAAGCCATAGTTGACTGATGGCACACAGAAATCGTACCTGTAATCACAGCATCTGAGGCCTCTGCCTCTGGTCTCCTAGGGACCGCGTAAAACTGACAACGACCTCTACCTGCCCGACCGCCATCCCTACCACCTGCTCTGCCGCGTGGAGCACCACCTCTACTCTGACGACCACCCCCTCTAGCTGGGGGCTAAACTACTCGTAAAGGCTCGGCCAACTGAACTGTACCCTGCTGAGGGCAATCTCTAGCAAAATGACCGATCACACCACAAGTAAAACAAGCCCCTGGCGGCCTTCTCAGTCGAGATGAACCAGCAGATCCCGCATAACCACCACGGCCTGATGTGCCAGAAACTGTACCCCTCGAAGATTGGCCGCCATAGCCCTGATGGCTGCTCTGACCCTGCTCGAACTGGGTACTATCGAAAGTCTGAAGGGAAACCTGGACCGGTCGGGTGGACTGACCCTGGTACTGTTGTGGCTGATAACTCCGGCTCCACTGGCCAGGACCTCTACCGCCATATCTGGAACCACTATAGACACCCTGATGTCGAGGCCTCTTATCTCTGGACCCCTGATCATGTCGCTGTAAGTCCTCCACAGTGCGGGCATAATCTACAATGGCCTGGAATGACCAACCACTGGCAATCAATATCTCAGCTGGCTGCCTGATCTCAGGCCTCAAACCCCATACAAATCTGCGAATCCTATCAGCCTCGGTAGGAATGATCATAGCTCCGAACGGTGCTAGATGATGGAAACGAGTCTCATACTCCGAGATAGTTGTAGATCCCTGCACAAGGTGAGTAAACTGCTCCCTGCGACGCTCCCGATCACTCTGGGGTAGGAACTTGGCCATAACAGCCTCATAAAACTCAGACTAGGTCAAAGGAGGTGACGACGGTGGTCTACAAGCAACCTGGGCCCTCCACCATAACTTCGCTTGGCCCTCCAACTGATAGGTAGTATAACCAACCCCGTGAGTCTCCAACAAACCCAAATGATGCAACATCTCCTCACAGGTAGTAATAAAAACATGTGGATCCTGTCCAGAAGTACCAGCAAACCTCAGAGGTTCTAACCTCATAAACCTACCCAACGCCTTCTGCTCTGACTCTTTCATAACTGGGCGAGGAGCAAGAGGCTGTGCAACGGATGGAACCGGAATGACCTCCGCACGGGGAGCCATCGTAGCCGGCTGCTCTCCTAAGCTCTGTGCACCCAGGGCTGCCCCCTGAGCGGATTTCTGCGCTACCTCGGAAGGCCGCTCTCCAATCATACCCAAAAGCTGTAATAGTAAGCCCCGAATACCTGGAGACTGAGCTGCGGCTGGAGCAGGCACAGAAGTGGGCACTAGAGCTAGTACTAGAGCTGGCGTTGGAGCTGGCGCTGGAGCTGGCGCTGGAGCGGGAGGCTCATCTCTGCGTGATGCCGATAATCTCGTATGAACCATCTGCGGAAGAATAAAGTAGAACAAATGAGATTTCCAGAAACTTCAAGGGTTGTACGCACGACACAGAAGCAATGGAAGAGTAAAATTTCCTAAAATACCACTGTAGCCTCCCAAAGATTAAGTATGGACGTCTCCGCCTCGATCCGCAGGACTCTACTAGACATTGGCTCCTATACCGATGACACCGGTGAACCTAAAGCTCTGATACCAAGAGTTCACAACCCAATTTCTTGGTCATGATGGCATCTACAACCCCCGGTAGGTGAACCAATCCCCGTAGCCCATAACAGTTAGCAATGGGCTACTATCTAATAGTAAGGGAACAAGACGGGGAGAACAAATAAAAGGAATATAAATATATACATATGCGGAAACTAAACCAAACCCCAAGACCTGGTATCATAGTATAGAGCCAAACTACATACATGGAGAGAAAATAAACCAAAACTATATATACAGATGTCTCTGAATGGTAATAAAGAACATGAAGCAAAAGATAAACTAAAGCTAAGCTCCGATCGCCAAGAGCTCACCCTCAGCCTGAAGTAGTCCCCAACAAATCTCCAAGCACGAATCACAGCGATCTAACGGCGATGGCCCACGCTAGGATCTGCACCCAATGATGCAGGGGGGTAGGGGTGAGCACCAAATGCGAAGCATAAGGTACCCAGTAGGTATCATAGGCCGACTGGACACATATAAGATAAAAGCGTAGTAACAGACAGAATAGAAGCAAGCAGTCACAGAAATCAACGAAAGGTACACAGGAACTAGCCCAGAGAGAAATCAACAGAACCACATGTGAGGCTAGTAAGCAGAATATACACACCATAGGCACAGGTGAAAGTAAGAAACAACGCACCTGGGGTCCTTGCAATAACAATGTATATAACATAAGTTTACGAAATGGACGGTATACCGGTAACCTCAAGTGTATGAAGAAGAGAGGAAGAGTAATGATAGGCATGCTCAGAGACATGAATCAAACTCAACTAATCATACCAATCTCATACTTATCCATAATAGAGAACAATTCTGTAAGTAAATAGCAAAAGTCTACCTACAGTCCCCGGGCCGCCCATACAACCGAGGAACACAAACAAGTGAAAACAAACCCTCCGGCATCCCATACTACTGGAGCGTACAATCAACAAACAACAAACAAGGGTGGAGCCTCAAACAATGAATGATATGATGCATGAAGATCTCAAGTGAAATGGTATCTCTGTATGTACCTCCTCCGGCGCCGACCCGGCCCAGCAGGTAGGTTCCATGGAAGGACACTGCCCGTATACCTCTACTCCACTGTATACCCCTCCTCCGACACACGCAGCCCGTAGCCCCTGGCCTGGATGGCAAGGTCCATGGAGGTCCCAGACCCCATACTAAAACTTAGTATCAGAACATGTCGTTCGGAAGCAAGTCTGGTATCAAGATAGAGACCCAGTCTCTAATATGCATGCCCAGACCCTGTCCAGGACTAAAATAGTAGGAAAATATCTCAAAAACCCCTCCAAGGGTTCCCGGGCATAACCGGGTCTAAAGAGTAGAAAGTCATCTCAGGTGCTCGGTCTGACCGAGGCCAAAAATCATCTCAAGTAACAAGAAAACTCAACTAGCACTCCGGCCCTGCCGAGTCTAGTGTTAATCGTAAAACTGATGATTTAAAACATAATTTACTTTCTTTTACCAAGAATACTCACAAGTCAAATCAAACTATTTCCAAATTATTTCCATTTAAAACGGGCCCCCGGGGCCATGCAAGGTTTAAAAAATAGTGCCAGTAGGCCCGAAGCCAAAACCATAGTAAAACATGGATAAAACCTCTTTATATGCATGGAAATGGTATGATCACACACAATAGCTGCCCAGCAGCTCACAATCAACCTATCGACCCTGCACAGGCCCACAGCTACTCAGCAAGCATAACCAGCCTAAAAGGATATTTCTATGCCCGGGACTCGCGGACATTCCCAAAATACCACCTTCTATGTTCCAGAGTCAACAAGGCCTCACAGGACCGCAAGGGTAAATAAAATATATCGGCAAACACTACAAGCAACGGAGGAACAAAAGTAGGCGGACATGAATAAAGCGGTCGAGGTCTGTGGTACCAACCTAATAAACCAACCCAAAGATGCCCATTAATACAATTTTATTCTATATATGCGGAGTCTAGGGAAAATAAACCGTAACCTACCTGTCGTCCGATGACAAGCTCGAACCTCCCCGAAAAGAAGCTCCGAAACGAAATCAAACTTGAAATTAGGCTTGAATAACTTGACGTAGATAATAAATTTCCTGAAATCTGCAGTCAAGCAACTAGGCGAGGGTATTCAAATTTCTTTTGGTGGTTGACCACCGCGTCAAAATATTTCCTTGCGCCAAATTGCTTCCAACCCACAAATATTGTCATATGCACGAACCACCACAGTAAAGTTTTAGAGAGGTTTTCATTAGTGGAACTAAAGTAGATAAGAATCCACTGCACCTTACTTTTTATACCTATTCCTATATGTAAAAAGAGTTTGGCCAACTTATTATTAAGTGACCACCTTATCACAACACTTTAGGTGCTGTTTCACTTGACTTCCACGTGGGGGTGTGGGTGTCATCACCACACCTCTTCTTATCCACTTAATGATAGGTGGATCCATGTTACGTATATACTCGGGTATTGCATAAATTCGTGGTATAATAAATATAACTTTTTAAATATACCATAATCATTAGAAAATTAATTCGAATAAAACCTACTATATTATAATAATAATTTTCAACATAACTAAATTTACTATCTCCGTTAAAATATTACAATGTATAAAAACCTTATAAAATAAATACATATACAATCATATCGTAACGAAATATTTTTCATAAACCTTTAAAATACTTTGAAAAGGCAATAATAATATAATTTTTACCAAATTCAACTTTTAAATAAAATATTTTCAAATACACGCGCGATGCTAATAAAATTCTTAAGCTTAGGTTCGTAATTCACCAACGCACGATTTTGATACTCAAGAATTCTCTCGGGATCCTCCCTTATATTTTATCACTGTTTCAGAACTGAAATGGCATTTTAAAACGTGAAGTTGAGGCTTAAATCGTGTTTAACCCGACCCGGTTCGCGACCCGGTTCGCAACCCGTTTTCTGCCAGACAGTCTGCGGTAAAACAGTCATAACGTTTTACTCCCAGATCAGTTGGATGTGAGATTTTGTGCGTTGGAAACTAGACTCGTAGACCTTCGATTTGATATTTCGGGGGACTTCTAACTCTTTATATATTGGGAGAAAAGCCCAGAGACATTTTACCCAAAGTTCAGGAAATTTGTTAAAGATCTTACGATTACTTTTGCCGACTTGCTTGGCTTCAAAACTTATCATGCGGCCAAACAAATGGACCCGGCACTGAACGGTCCCGACAAGCCTTAAATGACTTGGGTCCGCTACAACAAGCTCTAACGGCACAAGGAAAACGTGTATGTGGAAATGACCGAAAGGGTTATTACAAAAATACAAAATATAGACAGAAATACAAGATAGAAATCATGTAAAGTCTGCAAAGCACCGAAAGCTCACCATGATATGTACTGCAATAGGCCTCGAATGAAGGGAGGGTCAATAAGGGTGGCTTGTACTAGGTGCTGTATCACAAAAAGATGTAGAGTGTAGTATGAGTACAAAAGCGATGGGTACCCAGTAAGCATCATAGACTGACGAACACAGTAAGATAATATATAATATAAATTACAAGAAAGTAAGCTAAATGTAGGGATCCACCTAAATCTAGTTATAAAACAGTAAACAGAATTAATTGAACCACCAAAAAGGGAAATAACAACTAAATCAAGCCAAGCAACCGATAATCCAAATATACTCAAGCCAATGCAATGTGAAGGGAGATGATGTGATGCATGCATATATAAAAGTAAAACCCAGAATAACATATTAGGCGCCAAGAATTTAACATCAGACTCATCAACATATGCATAGAAAGTAAAATCTAGAATATAGCATCGGGAGCCTGAAATTTAACATCGGACTCATCAACATATTCAGGCGCCCGAAATCGATCATCGAACTCATCAACAGAAAAGTAAATGGAGAAGAGGTCCAGAAATGTCCCTCGGACCAGCATAACATAGAATTTTTCCTTTCCTTTCCGAAACGAATAGAAAAAAACAACATACTTTCCCTTAAGGTACGAAAATCATAGTAACTGTAGTGAATCTCAAGTTTGGAACCAAAACCTCAAAACTCATTTCTTTCTATACAGATGGAATGAGAATACTGAATGAGCATGCAATTTCCACGTTCAGAGAATATAGCACACAAGAGGACAAAACAGGGCAAAAATACCCTTTAATCAAGAGAACTGACCTGGAAACTCTGCCCAAATCCAAGCTACGGCCTCCGGCCCACAGTTACGCATAACGGTAAAATAAAGCGGGAAAAATGCGAAAATACTACGCAAGCAACTAAGAGTAACCATTCTACCTCTAAACCCTCCTAAAATCATACTTAGGATTCTATGATAGGCACAAGAATACTATGGGCTCCTAGACTATGGATAACATGAATATTTCTAATCTATGATCCAAAATGGCCAAAATAATACAAGTAACATGATTTAAGACTAATTCTACCTAGAGTCCAACCCAATGTTCCAGTAACATATATAATATAAAATCTAACTAAACTCAGTCTAGGAAAGTAAATCATAACCTACCTCAGGGCCGAATCGCAAGCACGAACCATCACACGTGTGCCTTCCTCTTTAGAACAATATCAGAAAGCTATCATGCTATCAAGAACATAATCCAGGTGTCAAGATGAGAAGAATGATACCCATATTACCATACCAAAAATCGAGCTGGAAATCGAGTCAGAAATTGACCCTCAGGGCCCGTGTGATGAAACAAAAAATAAAAATCACATTTACGTTTACAATGGGTTAAGGAAACCATACCCAAAAGTTAAGCATGAACGAGACTCGTTTCAGGGCCCAAAATAGCCCCAAAGTCCTCTTGATCAAAAGAGACAACAATAAAGAATGATAGATTTTGGGGACGAAAACTTGCCAATTTAATGAACTCGGACGAACCACGGACTGGAAGTATGAACACCTCCAAGATATGGGATGAACTAGGAGGGAAAATGGAGATTTGGAGCTATTTTTAATGGAGAGAAAATGAGTGCAAAGTGTTGGAGAAAAGAGAAAGTGAAGGAGTGGCCAGCTTATAAGCTGCCAGTGCCAAGCGCAGGTGCGCCCATACAGGCGCAGAGCGGCCACGCCATACTGCCCAAGGCATCGTAGGCGCGCTCCGCTACCATCCTACCCAGGCATACAGGTGCACACAGGCCAGCGCAGGAGCGTCAGCACAGGTGCGGCAAGGCACCAGTCGTGGCACCATACCAGCAACAGCTGCTGCAACAACCAAGCTTTTAGCCAACTTTGAAATGAATAAAACCCCTGGAATGCATCAAGGGTCCCGTGAACAAAAATGAGCTGAGTTATTTAACTAAAAATGGCATTTTTTACTCAATAGAATCGATGAAAACTCCATCGTAGGTCAGTTTAAGAAAATGTGAGCCTCACACCCAACACCAACTATAGGCCAACCTTAACCAAAATGAAACCCAAGGGCCAAAAACGAGTCTAAAAGGCTCGGCACCCAAACCAAATGTTCCCCTAGCCCAAAGTTTACATTCTAGAGCTAACAAAATTTCCATCTGAGGTCGTCTTTTCCAAATGTTAACCAAAGTTAACCTGATAATGCTCAAATCGTGCTCTCCAAGTAGAAGGTCACGACGATCGTCAGAGCAAAACAAAATTTATAATTTCCAACGGGTGTCGGGGTCATACCCAAGGGAACAATATAGTCATGATCGAGTTAATAAAGAGTCCAAGAAACTTATTGAAGTTCAAATAACAAAAAGGGAAAAGATATCTAAAAGGGGGGTTTTAGACTACACCTAAAGATAAAAGAAAATCAAATAAATGATAGATTGATCAATGGCTTTCCTTGCTTTCGCCAAGAAAGGACAACAAGGGAGAATTGGGAACGGGAATTCAATTCACAAGACTTGCACTCGGTTGACACTTAGGTAGTCTTGGCTAAAGGTATGCCCTAACTGTCTCTCGACCAATTGAGCATTTATCTCGTATATTTTCTCTCGAACTAACACGAGTAAGAAATAAACCAGCCAAATAACTTGGGTGAGTTGGGTTATCTCGAATCCCAACTCTTAGATGGGAGTTTACGGCAACCAATCTATGTCTAGCCTTGATCTATAGTGGAAACCCCAAATCCCCACTAATGAATCTTCCCAAATTCGGGAATTTCTCTCTCGAGCAAAAACCCAAATTATCAAGCTAAGTCAATGTTTGCAACCATTGACTATAAATTCAAGCATGGATGATTCAATAGACCCAAATAATCAAACAAAAATAAAATCTATATATGAATTCAGTATCCAAACAAGTATTATCTCTAATACAAACTCAAATCTCAAGTCAACAAACATACCAATAAAATAGCAATTAAAAACAAGATTTAAAGATTGGAAACTAAAGATTTTACAATAAATTCCTTCAAATCTTCCCTCCTATGGATGAAGAACTTACTCCCAAGCTTGCTCAAAAGTTCCAAGGATTAGCCAAAGATGTGTTACCAATCGGCTGGGAAGAGTTTTATGTGAATTGGGATTTCCAAAAGTGGGAATTTCCAAATCTTTCCTACAGCTGCTGACGCCTTCATCGCGATTGCGTGCATTTCTATCGCGATCGTGAGGTTCCACTTTTTCCTTAATCGCGATCGCGTGATCGATCCACTATCGCGATCGTGATGCTTTGAGTTTCTGCTAACTCATCGCGATCGCATGGCTCTGTATTCGTGATTGCGATGACCAATTTGATGACAGTGTCCAGCAGCTCCTTTTTTTGCTCCATTTGACTTGTTTTCACTTGAATCTTTCTCGAACACTTCTAAAACACAGAAATCTGCAAAATAGAAGAAATTCGTGTCAAGTTGCACTATTTATCCACTTCATACTAGAAAAAGCATAAGATTAGAAGCTAAATAACTAGGTAGAATACCAACTTATCAAACCCCCAAACTTGAACTATTGCTTGTCCTCAAGCAACCTAAAAATTCTAACTCAAGAGGCATAAAACACAAGTTCAAATGACAATACCACAAGACAAGGAAAACCCATTTCAATCACCAAGTATGACTTTGGTTGGTACTGACGATTAGTCAATCATATGATAATTTACTCTAAGCAT
The DNA here is from genome assembly GCA_003996215.1 of Jaltomata sinuosa. Taxonomy (NCBI): domain Eukaryota; kingdom Viridiplantae; phylum Streptophyta; class Magnoliopsida; order Solanales; family Solanaceae; genus Jaltomata; species Jaltomata sinuosa. The sequence continues at coordinate 263,096 of QJPP01000140.1, read as the reverse complement.
TCCCCTCGTTTCAAAACACAATTCAATGATGCAATGGGACACTAAGAACAATCAAGTGACAACAACCAATCCTCGAGATGTGACTCAAATTACTAGCTTACCAAAACATGATCATTTGACTCATTTTCGGAGTTTATCAATGTCACCAACTATCCTAATTCGCATGCCCTCACAAGAACAAAAGTCCCAAAACACATTATGTACAAAGAACAATCACAAGGGACAAACACAAACACTCACACTCACAAGGAAATTCAAGTGCACACACGTCGAACCATAGCTTGCCCTTCATGTAGATCGCCACTAATGTAGGGTAGCCAAGCTCGGAATCACCAAGGACTTGCGGGTTACGATATTGGCTAGGGCTAAGGTGAGGATATCATTTGGTTCAAGTGACAACACCTCCCTAATTCTTTTTGCTCTCATTTCGAACACCGCTCACATTTTCAATTTCAACTTCACCTTATTTCTCCCTCACACAACCCAAGATTCTCCTTTTTAACTCATAATCATTCAACTCCTTATATCACTTTCACTTGGTAGCACCTATTTTTTCTTTTCAATTTGCTCATTAGATTGATCTTTTGGAGAAATTTTCAATTCGAAATTAAGGTGCTACCTTGCACTTGAAGTGAACTTCTTTTCTTCTCCTCATTTGATCACATGCACCCCTAAACTTAGACATTTGCCTATGTTATGTTTCATTCCCCCCCCCCCAAACTTAGGCTTTTAGCCTACATTTCATTTTCAAGCAATTAGGGAGAATGGGTGCCAAAATAGGGGTTCCAAAAAGGTCAAGGTGTAACAAGGTGCCAAAGGATGGTCACAAGCTCAAAAGGGGTTCACTAGGGTTGATGTCATGGGAAGTCATTTGGGTGAAGTGGCTATCAAAAAGGGCCTAAGGTTATTTTTCAAGCTTGATTACACCTAGAATTTCGCCTTGAATCACATTCGGGGCAAGTTCTAGACGACATGTATGCTCAAGAATTATTCAACTAAAACTCACCACACATGACATGCAAATTATTCAAGAAGGATCAATTTTTAACTTCCTAATCAAGAATCAAGGAGGAGCCATTCCATATTATCACCGCTAATAGGCTAAGAGTCACAAAAAGATCAAAGGGGTTGTCACAATATTAATCTTCTCCATGCACTTTTCACAAAAAAATTTAGAAGGTTAAGCCTATTTCACTTAACAAGCAAGACTACTTCACTAGTACCAAACTAGTAAATTGCAACCAAAACCTCAAAAGATGACGATTTGCCCTTAAGAATGACGTCACTCAATCTATCATTCAGCCAATTCATCTATCTACATCGGTATGGCTACACAAAGTGGATCAACTCAACCATCATAATTAATAGGCACATGCGATTTGCACATGCCAAAGTGTGGGTCGCACGTGCAACACCAAAGCCAATAGTGGGCATGTGTAAAGCTCGTATGGTTCGCACATTGATATGTGCGATGTTGTGTCCTAACTTTGACAAGATCTATCTAGCCTAACAGGTACTCAGACTTCCCCTGGCTCCAAAACATCCAACACAATTGCTATAAACTGAAAAATGAAGAAGCTACAAGTAAAGAACTAACAACTTAAACCATCAACTCCATCCATATCAACAAACAAACCCGACGAGGGCAAAACATAGAAAAAGACAAGCCCGATAAGGGCACATCAATATCCAACAATATAAAGAAAATAAGCCTGACAAGGGCACAATATCCAAAATAAAACAATATGCTACATAGAGTGCTAGCCACCCCCAACTAATAACGTGCAGTGCCCTCACTGTAACAAAATAAGAGAAGAGTTTGAGGGGGCTCCCTGAAGGGTGTATCACTCAGAACCAGAACTGCTAGGTCCAGAAAGGACCCAGTCTCCCTCATCAGCATCCTCCTCAGCATCAGACCCACATAGCTTCCTCAGAGTGCTCATCATCTTCGTGAGGAACTTGCTTTGCTTCCTATCATGGTCCCTCTGCTTTTTTGTTGCCTTTCCACCTTAGACAACCTCTCCTTGATGTGCTGTTGATGGCTCGCTACACTAGCCAGTATAGGGCCACTGGGAGTAGTGGAGGGTGGCGACCCTGATACTAGTGCAGTGGAAGTTTCACCCGGACTCAAAGGTAAGCCTGCTACAATCTGACAAAGATGGGCATCCATGCCATAGACTTGGCTGGAGATGTGGCAGAGTGTCAGAGGACTAATGCTGAGAGGACCAATAGTTTCAGTAGTAGCAACTGACTCACGTGCCTCGCTAGACTCGGAAAATAGACCAAATGATGGTGAGTCCATGTCTATCTTCCTTTTCTTTGATTCTTGCATAGGGCCTCTCTTCTTCAAAGGGTGGATCATTTTCTCGGGCTTACTCTCATTCTCTTCATCCCTTTTGGCGACCCCGGCTTGGTAGCACAAGAATGTGATCAACGAAGGGAAAAGCAGACACTTGTTACCTCTGAGCAATACTTGTTGAAATTCATGCACAATCAATTGCACCACATTCAGTGAGAGTCCCTCCATTAGAGTATAAATCACTCTTGCTTTGTCAGTGGTCACGTCGGACTCATTCTTGGATGGCAAAACTCGAGCATAAATGATTGAAAGTTAAGTGCAGGCTTTGAGGTTAAACTTGAATGACTCGATCCTTGTATTCAATGCCATCTATTGCGGGATTTGACCATCATGAAAATTTTCCATAAACCACTCGTGCCCTTTTTCTGTAGCTCAAGCTTTGTAGGTGACATTGTTGGTATTCGGGAGGTTGTAATATCCATTGATCAACTCCTGATCAAAGCAAACCATTTTACCCCGCACCTACACCATCAAGTTGTTGGCGAAGTCTGTCTCAGCTGCATTGGCATAGAACTCTCAGACCATGGCAAAGTTTGCCTTGATAGGTTCGGCGTGAATAAAATCCACCCACTATCAACCAACTTCCTATAGAAGTCAGCCCATTTCTCCTCCAATCCGTCCAACATGATACCTCGTTCCCTCGTGATTGGGTTTGTCAAGAGATGGTCATAAAGTTGGGAGCACGTGAGGGAGACAAAGGTTCCTTGGTCAAAGTACTCTTCGTCGTCCATTTGGTTGGCATCTTCATGTACAATTCTAGCCATTTTCAAGCTTAAGGTACCTACACAAGGAACAAAGTTGTCAAACAACAAGAGACGCATGTAATGCAATGTATTAGGACCAGATTAGGCCAAAGAAATAATCCAAAAAGATTTCGAGCAAAGCTGGGCAGAGTTGCTATTTTCGAGGTAGTGAAAACTGGTCATCACGATCGCGACCCTATCCATCGCGATCGCGACAACAAAAATTAATTTTTTTCAAAAAATTAAAGCATCGCAATCGCGGAATGGGGATTCGGAATCGTGAGGCTCAGAGAAGTCGGTCATCGTGATCGCGGGATTTGGGCATCGCGATCGCGATGGTCATCTTCTTGCCCAGAAAATTCAGTTCAAACATTTCTTCGAACAGGTGCCATGCACCCTTTTGCACACCATTTTTACACCACATGGGCATCACCCTTTACCACAAAAATCAGTTTTTACACCACATGAGCATCACCCTTTACCACAAAAATCAGTAAACTAACAGATTTATAATCCCCAACTAGATTTCACCCACAATTTCATACCACAACACCCAATTTTTACATATTATGATAAAAGCAAAGATTGACACCCACTTGGATGTTTAAGGCACTTACTTTAGCACAATGAGGGTGAATCAAAGAAGAGAGAACAGAGATCATACTTGAGAATTTGCAAAGGATGTTACGAAATTGAAGTTGATGGTGGATTTGTGTTTTGGTTTCCTTGGAAGAGAGAAAAACCAAGTTTCAAAGCAATGTTTGCTTTTGAAATGGCTTAATTGACTTTAATACCTGGAAACTGCTCATTGTCTCGCGATCGCGTGGCCTTCTCACGCGATCGCGATGAATTAAGATCCCATAACTCTACGCGATCGTGAAGTGAGTCACGCGATCGTGAAAAGTTATTGAAATTTTATCTCATCGCAATCGCGATGGTCAAGGGTCATAATCGCGATGCCTTAGCATCGACTGAGTTTTCTAAAATTTTGCACAGTGCACTGCTTCGACGTGCGATGCCAAGTGTGACATGCACTTTGGGAGGTGAAAAATGCACCACATTCGCACATGCCTATCTTTTTAAACAATTCACTGTTTGATTGTGCAATGGCATGTGTGATGGGCACTCTTCCAGGTGCGAAAAGCACGTTTTCAAAGGTATTTTTGGGTGCTTTTTATCACTTGGTTCCTTTTCTCATTCCTTGGGGCACCTAAAAACAAACCAAAAATAAACAAAAAGTGAAGTAAAGCATAAAGACGATGGGTTGCCTCCTATCAAGCGCATAATTTAACATCGTGGCACAACGCCGGCAACTTCACCATCGAGATTTCCACTTGGAAGATTTAAACCTTCGACCCAAATTTGAATCGAGCTTCCGGTGAAAGTCACGGGGTAAAGGTGTGAACATGAAAAGGCCATTTTCTTGGTGTTGCATTTTGCTTTTTTTAGCCTTCAAGTGAGGAAGGTCTCCTTGTTTTCTGTTCATGACAACTGTAAAACCGGATAAACTCTTTTCCATCCTCCTTCCAAAGTCTTCCAAAAGTTGATTACTTCGACTCTCGTCCATTCAATCAAACTCAAGGTTGACAAGTGGTTGGAGTAAGATTTGGGTGTCTCCACCTTCAAACTTTTCTCTTTTATAGTATCCTCACTTTTGAATGAACTAGAGTATTTCACGATGAACCGTTGCAACTCTAGTATCATTCATTTTTTTTGGCATCGTTATCCTTGTATGGATTAGTTGGTTGCCACAACACCTTCAAATTATGAGCCTCCCTTGTGTCTTCCTCTTTGATAGGGAACAACTCAAAACTACTACCCACAATTGTGCACGCATCAACACGAGCATTCAAATCGATGTCCAAATTTTGGATAGCAATTTCAAGCCTCCTCTCTTTTTGAATTCTCTTAGCATGCCTTTTAAACAATACCTCGAACATTGGTAGCCTTCTCTCACGTTGTTCCCAATAGGCCTCAAGTTGGTGAGCTTGGTTTAACACTCATTCTAGGCTCACAACCTCACCCAATACAAATTTCTCCTCTTGTTGGGGTTCAAGCACTACCGGTACGGATTCACTTTCGGGCGATTCCATGTCTTGCAAATCTTCATCATTGTCCCCAAAGTAAATTTGATTGAGCTTGATGTTCAAGACATGTTCATTTTCTTGGCTTGGAGGTTTTTCTTCATCAATTTGATCGAAAGGAGTAGATAAATCTTCCATGAGTTATGTGGCACGATTTTTCTCCTCTTCTTCTTTAGCTCTTGCATCCATAAAGTCTTGCTTTATGGATTGCACACCCTCCTCTGTGATATCTTGCTTGGCCAAGAGAGTTTGAAACATGGAATATAGGCTTTCTGGGTAGGTGTCTTCTTCATCAACTTGAGCAAAAGGCGTGGACAAATCCTCTGTGGATTGTTCGGCATGATTTATCTCCTCACCTTCCTTCATTCTCATCTCTCCACCAAACCTTGCTTTATGGATTTCATACCCTCCTCGTGGGTTTCTAGCGAGGTTAGGAGGGTTTGGAGCTTAGCCCATATGCCTTCTTCGCTTGCTAATTCATGGTTCCTATTAAGATCACAAGCACCACTAGCAACATGGTTAGCATAGGAAGGGGGGAGGATAGTAATTGGGGCAATTGCTCCAATGTCCATCACGACCACCACACAAATAGCAATTGCACCCATCATAGAAAAATGAATGTGAATACCTTCCTCTCCTAGGGCCAATCTTACATTTCCGCTGAAGGTGAGGTCCTCCACAATAACAGCAAGGGTCAATATAACAAGGGTTGCAAAATTGAACAATTATTCACAAAATTGAACTAGAGTAAGTAAACTCAAATTCTAAACTAACTCAATACGCTAAATTGTTCCCCTGCAACGGTGCCATTTTTGATAATGCTCAAATCGTGCTCTCCAAGTAGAAGGTCACAGCAATCGTCAAAGCAAAACAAAATTTATAATTCCCAACGGGTGTCGGGGTCATACCCAAGGGAACAATATAGTCATGATCGAGTTAATAAAGAGTCCAAGAAACTTATTGAAGTTCAAATAACAAAAAGGGAAAAGATATCTAAAAGGGGGGTTTTAGACTACAAGTAAAGATAAAAGAAAATCAAATAAATGATAGATTGATCAATGGCTTTCCTTGCTTTCGCCAAGAAAGGACAACAAGGGAGAATTGGGAACGGGAATTCAATTCACAAGACTTGCACTCGGTTGACACTTAGGTAGTCTTGGCTAAAGGTATGCCCTAACTGTATCTCGACCAATTGAGCATTTATCTCGTATATTTTCTCTCGAACTAACACGAGTAAGAAATAAACCAGCCAAATAACTTGGGTGAGTTGGGTTATCTCGAATCCCAACTCTTAGATGGGAGTTTACGGCAACCAAGCTATGTCTAGCCTTGATCTAGAGTGGAAACACCAAATCCCCACTAATGAATCTTCCCAAATTCGGGAATTTCTCTCTCGAGCGAAAACCCAAATTATCAAGCTAAGTCAATGTTTGCAACCATTGACTATAAATTCAAGCATGGATGATTCAATAGACCCAAATAATCAAACAAAAATAAAATCTATATATGAATTCAGTATCTAAACAAGTATTATCTCTAATACAAACTCAAATCTCAAGTCAATAAACACACCAATAAAATAGCAATTAAAAACAAGATTTAAAGATTGGAAACTGAAGATTTTACAATAAATTCCTTCAAATCTTCCCTCCTATGGTGTTGGATGAAGAACTTACTCCCAAGCTTGCTCAAAAGTTCCAAGGATTAGCCAAAGATGTGTTACCAATCGGCTGGGAAGAGTTTTATGTGAATTGGGATTTCCAAAAGTGGGAATTTCCAAATCTTTCCTAAAGCTGTTGACGCCTTCATCGCGATTGCATGCATTTCTATCGTGATCGCGAGGTTCCATTTTTTCCTTAATCGCGATCGCGTGATCGATACACTATCGCGATCATGATGCTTTGAGTTTCTGCTGACTCATCGCGATCGCGTGGCTCTGTATTCGTGATTGCGATGACCAATTTGATGCCAGTGTCCAGCAGCTCCTTTTTTTGCTCCATTTGACTTGTTTTCACTTGAATCTTTCTCGAACACTTCTAAAACACAGAAATCTGCAAAATAGAAGAAATTCGTGTCAAATTGTACTATTTATCCACTTCATACTAGCAAAAGCATAAGATTAGAAGCTAAATAAGTAGTTAGAATACCAACTTATCACAACCCCACAAGCCAAACTGGCTTGAAAACACAAAGCCAAACCAAAAGCACTCAGACCCAGACTAAGGGTCCTACTAGACCAAAATCCTTGTTCCAGAGCTAATGGAACTATCAAAATTCGATTCTAAGTGCGTTTACCGATAAAGTTGACCAAGTCAAATATTTTTTATGTTCAAGTTCTAAAATAGGGAAATGGTCATAACGACCTAACGAATGGCCCGGGCACCGAACCGTCAATCTCGGCAAGTCATAAATGACCTGTAGTCACTGTGGGGACGCTTAAAAATACAGAAAAAGCACGAAAAATAGGGAAATGACCTGGAGGGTCATTACAGCAGCAGAGGGGCAACAGAATAAGCTAAAAGCTCAAGATGTTGAGTCCAAGAAATTGAATAATTTAGGGGTTTGGGCCTAAAAGTTGCCTGAACCCAACTTCTTCTTTTCTTATTTTATCTATATAGCTTTAGAATTATTTGTGTTAATTGAACGCTAACAATTTTAAATTAACTTAGTTAAATCCTCTGAATTTTTTTATTTTTTTTGTGTTTTAACCAAATTAATGACTCTTAAATTAATTTTAGCTTTCATTTAACTTGCTTAAGTCCATGAAAAAATGAATTTTATTATCGTCCTTATTTGTTTCCTAAAATATATTGGGTTTTAATACTCGTAAAAAATGAAGTTCTCCTCATTGCCCATTTTCAAACGATAATTATTTTTCTCAAAACTCAAAGTATAAAAAATATTTTTCTCAAACTATTTCAAATAATTTCAAACTTCCTTTCTTATCTTTAGGTAAACTATCTTGTCATTAATAATTCTCATATTTTTTAAAACAAATCTTTTTTTAAAGTTAGTTTAAAAGAGTTAGCTTTGAATCGCCGGTTAACCATGAGTTTATGTATATCTTTGAATGCCTTAAAAACTTTTTCGAAGATATAAATTAAACTCTTTCCCAAAATTTCTAAATTCTAAAGATTTTTTCTGTTTTAAGTCTTTAAGAATTTTTATAAGTTTTTCTTAATTTCCTTTTTACAAAATTAAGTGGCGACTCTTGCTCTTCTATAATTATTTTCAGAATTTTTCATTAAATTTTCCTAATAATTTTAAAGTCAAACCATTTTTTCCAAAAATCTCAAAAATAAATATATATTCCACTTTAAAAATATTTAGGGGGATAATAGAATTCTCGTAAAGTATAGGTGTGTAGTTGGGAATTGACAAATAGGTTATGGGGCATTTTGCTATTTTCTCGTGATATTAATTTAAAATAAATATTTTAAACGTTTGGAATTATGATGTGTAGTCAAATTAAATTGATATTGATTTTACATGATAATAAGAAAGGTGTGATTAATCATTATTGTTTGAAAGAAATATCTTTTGAAAATTTACCTTCTCATTAAGTTCCTTCTCAACGTTAGAATACTCTTATGATGATTTAACTTTAGAAGGAAATGTCCCCTTTAATATTTTTGTTCACATTCTTTTAGTGGTTAAATTTATAATTTTTTTTTACTTGATTAATATTGTTCTTATCTGTTGAGTAAAATCTGAGATCTCGATGTACCTTGTGTTACGAGTTTCAAAACTTCAGTTATTCTTCTTCTATCTCGATGCCAATTTCAAAATTTCATGGTAGCCTTTAAATTTGAGAAAATGTTACTCTTTAGAGCATTTGTGAAATTTATGGTATTCTTCTCATGACCCAATTTCTCAAGTTCTGATGGCACCTACTATACCTAATCAGTGGGTAAGCCGAATACTTAGCCCGGAACAACATTTAACAGGCCAATAAGAGAAGGAGATGAAGGCAGAACGCTTAGCCCGGAACAACATTTAACAGGACAATAAGAGACTGACACTAAGGCAGAAAAATGACATTTAAATAAAGGAAACAAGCAGAAGAAAAGCATATATATATGCATAAAGAGGGAAAAGAAAAAAACATAAAAGACTCCCCCAAGACCTGGTATCAGTTGGTACAAAAGCTGCTACAACATATGGGATCCTAGATAGAAGTTAAAATATATACAACGATCTCCAAAATACAAAAGAAGACAGTCCCAAAGTGGATGGAGATGGGCCAACTCTGGATGCCAAAATCTCACCCTGGATCTCCGAGTCAATTACTCAACACTAGGACAGCGTCAGCGGTAATAACTTATGCTAGGGTCTGCATCATGAAAAAAGATACAGAAGTATAGCATGAGTACGAAAACACGTGGTACTCAGTAGGCATCATAGGCCGAGTGATCTCAAATAAGATAAAAGTAAAACAAAGTGTGAATATATTAAACAGGTAAGAGAAGAGGGGTCAGGAACAAATAACAGGTCATAACTAGGTACCACGGGAAAATAAAAGCAATTCACTTGCAAAGTATAAAATAGTAAGGTAGAGCGAAATAAGCGGCCTAGATATAACCTAATCGAACCCCCATAAATTCGAAAGGTGCACACATTAACAAGCAACAACCCGAGCGGACCCCCATAAGCCCATCGGGTGCAAGCAACTACAAATCACCTAATATCGACCAATCCTAAACCAGAAAGTAACCCAAAGAATACCATAGGTACCCCGGGGAGGTGTTATACATTGGACTCTAACCGAACTTCTAGATGCCAACTAGAAATAGCGAACAACCAAACTCGGATCTGGTGCTTATTTAATAAGCATGCAAAACACAGACTCGAACCTATTATTTATGTAGTAGAAGCAATGCCGGACTCGAATAGGATAAAGGGATACATAAATATGGATGTTGGACTCGAACCGGATAAAAGGATAGATAAATATGGATGTTGGACTCGAACTGAATAACATGATAAGTAAAATTGAATATCGGACTCGAACCAGATAATATGATAAGTAAAAATGAATGCCAAACTCGAACCGGATAATATGATAAGTAAATTGAATGCTAGACTCGAACCAGATATAATATGAAAATAGGTGAATTACCAAACTTGAACCGGATAAAATATGCAATTATGAGAGTCTGAACTTGAACTAGGAATAAACTAATCCATATTTCCTTTAAAAAATACCCTAATCATTCCATTAGACTAAGTTCTCACCTTTTTGGTCGAAAACCATATTTTAAAGCCAAATTTACCAGCAAGTCTGAAGATAATCAAATAATAACCCAGCTAGCGAAGTGGAGCTAAACCAATAACCATAGCAATACCAACCTACTAGAGCAGTAAAAGTCCAAGATTCAATGGTAAAAACAGCACCAAAATACAAGAGATATGAAGTGAGAAGTGCTAGGCTAGGTTTAAGTACCTCAAGTCCCCACCTAAAGCAAGCAGCTATCCAATACTTAAGCTAAGGATCCCAACTCCCTAATTCTACTTTACATCGCCTAAACGGCTGCAAGGATGTTTTATTGCCTAAATAGTAGTATTCAACTACAGAATTCCCACCAACAATTGGCACAATATGATACAGATACCTTAAACGAGCTAGTCTAGAAGTAGGTAAGTCATAACCTACCTGAAAGACAACCACACGCGCTCACACCTACGACTCCAGAGCTTTTTCTTTCTGGGAAGACTCCAACTATTGCCACGCTATCATAATAGTAACCTACGCATTAAAATATAAACAACGATACGCATATTATAATTTTACAATTTGGGCCAAAAATTGGGTGAAAAATCACTCATGGGGCCCGCATGCAAATTTCAAAAGCAAAACTGGGAAACAAGTCCCTCATGGGACTAGGAGCACATGCCCAAAATATTGAGCGATTTCAGCTCCAAAAATGGGCTCAAATCAGCACCCAAGTCCAAGAAAAAATTAAGAATCGAAATGAAGGAATTCACGGAATTGAGGGTCGGAAACTTACTATTTAAAGACGGAAGAATGACCACGGACAAGAAAATACCACCCAAACACTCCCTTATGATCCCACACAGAAGTTGGGTTTTAGAGCTCTTCAAAAATGGTGATATTTTAGATGAATTGATTTAAAAATGAAGATGTAGTTTTAATATACTATCAGTGGGCCATCGCTGAAGCGGGCAGGCCACTGCGTACATGGCCTCGCCCTCGCGTATGCAAAGTGGGAGGGAAGTTGGGACCAGGTTCCCCTTCTTTGCGGATGCATGGAGGGCACTGCGTCGATGGCCTTGCGTAGGCAGTTAACCCTCGCATAGGAAAAGGGTTAGGTTTTGATGCACCAGCTGTAGAAAAAAGCAGCAACCCAACTCCAAAAATGCTCAGATGGACCCTCGGGATTTATCTGAGGTCTTGCGTATGCAAATAAACTATGCTACCCTACCAAAAAAGACATTCCGGACTCAATGAAATTAATGAAATTCCCAACAAAGATTGTTTTGATGAAAATTGGGTTCCACGTCCAAAAACCAACTTTTAGCCTAAGTAACCCGATAGGCTAAATTAGACCAAAAGCCTCGGGACCCGAACTAAATGTCCTACTAGCCCAAAGTCAAGGTTCTGGAGCTAACAGCATTGAAGGAATTTCCATCTAAGCCCATCTTCTCTGAATATTAACCAAAGCCAACTCTTTCAGCTTTAAGAGTTTCAAAATAAGGAAATGGGCTTAAAACATAAACGAACTGCTGCGAAACGAAACCGTCAGTCTCGATAAGTCATAAATAACGTGTAGCCATTGTGGGAAAGCTTAAAACACAAAAAATGCACAAAAATGAAGAAAATGACCTAGAGGGTCATTAGGACATCCACTACTAAAAGGACTTTTGTCCTCGAAAGTTAAGAAGAGGGTAGTACCTGAAGGCTGGAATAGGTGTGGATATTGGACCCACATGTCATGCTCGGTCTCCTAGGTATCCTCCTCGATAGGATGGTGCCTCCACTAAACCTTAACTACTAGAATCTCCCTAGACCTAAATCGTCTAATATCCCAAGATAAAATGGCAATTGGCTCCTCCCCAAAAGTTAAACGATCATCTAATTGAACCGAATCCCACTACAGTATGTGAGACTCATCCAGAATGTATCGATAGAGCATCGATACATGGGAAATATAATGAATAGCAGAATAAGATGGAGGCAAAGCTAACTCATAAGCGACATCACCAACTCGCTGAAGAATCTCAAACGGCCCGATATACCTAATGCTAAGCTTGCCCCTTCTCCCGAATCTCATCACGCCCTTCATGGGCGACACCCGAATGAATACATGATCACCGACCCAAAACTCTAAAGCACGGTGCCTACAGTCAGCATAAATCTTCTGCCTACTCTGAGTTGCCCGAAGCCTATCCTGAATCACCCAAACTTAATCCAAAGACTCTTGCAACAAATCAGTACCCTATGGCCTGGCCCCAAAAGCATCAAACCACCCAATAAGAGACCTAGATCGCCTACCATGCAAAGCCTCAAAAAAATCCATCTAGATGCTCGAATGATAACTATTATTATAAGCAAACTCTGCCAAGGCAAGAAACTTGCCCCACTGACCCCCAAAATTCATAACACGGGCATGGAGCATATCTTCTAGAACCTGAATAGACCGCTCGCACTGGCCATCGGTCTACGGATGGAATGCCATCCTAAGATCAACTCAGGAATCCAAATCTACCTAAAATGCCTTCCAAAAGTGAGAAGTGAACTGCGTACATCTATTGGAGATAATAGACACTGACACACCATGAAGATGGACTATCTCTTGCACATAGATCTAAGCTAATTTCTCGGTACTGTATGTCATGACCCGATTTCTCGATCATGATGGCACCCACAATCCCCCAGTAGGCGAACCAATACCCATAGCTCAGAAGGTTAGTTATGGGCTACTATCAAACAAGCAAGTGGAAGAACAATATAAATTGTTAAAGCAAGGCAATAAGTGAAGAAAGTGAATAATAGGAATACATAAGCGGAAGCTAAACCAACCCCAAAACATGATATCATAGTATAGAGTCGGAACTACATCAACAGAGTACAAAAGGATCCAAAATAATATATAAAAATATCTTCGAGTAGTAGGAGAGTACATAATACAAAAGATAAACTAAAGTCAAGCTTCGGTCGCCAAGAGCTCACCCTCAGTCTGGACGGTCCAAAAGTCTCCTCGCACGAGTGTCCACAAGCTAACGGTGATGGCCCACACTAGGATCTGCACCAAAAGATGCAGGAGTATAGTATGAGCACCAAATGTGAAGCAAATGGTACCCTGTAGGTATCATAGGTTCTAGAGCTAACATCACTGAAGGAATTTCCATCTGAACCCATCTTCTCTAAATGTTAACCAAAGTCAACTCTTTCGGCTTTAAGAGATTCAAAACAAGGAAATGGGTTTAAAACACAAACGAACTGTTGGAAAACAAAACTGTCAGTCCTGATAAGTCATAAATAACATATAGCCATTGTGGGAAAGCATAAAACACGGAAAATGCACAAAAATAAAGATAATGACCTAGAGGGTCATTACAATATCCACTACTAAAAGGACTTTTGTCCTTGAAAGTCAAGAAGAGGGTAGTACCTGAAGGCTGGAATAGGTGTGGATACTAGGCCCATATGTCATGCTCGGTCTCCTAGGTAGCCTTCTCGATAAGACGGAGCCTCTACTAAACCATAACTACTGGAATCTCCCTAGACCTAAACCGTCTAACATCCCAAGATAAAATAGCAACTAGCTCCTCCTCAAAAGTTAAACGATCATCTAACTACACTGAATCCCACTACAGCATGTGAGACTCATCCAGAATGTATCAGTGGAGCATCAATACATGGGAAATAGGATGAATAGCAGAAAAAGCCGGAGGCAAAGCTAACTCATAAGCGACATCACCAACTCATTGAAGAATCTCAAACGGCCCGCTATACCTGGTGCTAAGCTTGCCCCTTCGCTCGAATCTCATCACGTCCTTCATGGGCGATACCCAAATGAACACAAGATAACCAACACCAAACACTAAAGCACGGTGCCTACAGTCAGCATAAATCTTTTGTCTACTCTGAGTTGCCCAAAAAAGCCTATCCTGAATCACCCAAACCTAATCCAAAGACTCTTGTAACAAATCAGTACCATGTGTCCTGGCTTCGAAAGCATCAAACCATCTAATAGGAGACCTGTACCGCCTACCATGCAAAGCCTCAAAAAAAGCCATTTGGATGCTCGAATGATAACTATTATTATAATCCAACTCTGCCAAGGCCATAAACTTGTCCCGCTGACCCTCAAAAATCATAACACAGGCATGGAGCATGTCCTATAGAACCTGAATAGTCTGCTCGCACTGGCCATCAGTCTACGGTTGGAATGCCATCCTAAGATCAACTCAGAAACCCAACTCTACCTGAAACACCCTCAAAAAGTGAGAAGTGACATGCGTACCTCTATTCTATATAATGGACACTGACACACCATGAAGACAGACTATCTCTTGCACATAGATCTGAGCTAATTTCTCGGCATTGTATTTCATGACCCAATTTCTCGGTCATGATGGCACCCACAAACCCCCAGTAGGTGAACCAATCTCCGTAGCTCGGAATGGTTAGTAATGGGCTACTATCAAACAAGCAAGCGGAAGAATAGTATAAATTGCGGAAGTAAGGCAATAAGTGAAGAAAGTGAACAACAGGAATACATAAGCGGAAGCTAAACCAACCCCAAAACCTGATATCATAGTATAAAGCCGGAACTATATCAACAGAGTACAAAGGGATCCAAAATAATATATACAAATTTCTCTAAGTAGTAGGAGAGTACATAATACAAAAGATAAACTAAAGTCAAGCTCCGGTCGCCAAGTGCTCACCCTCAATCTGGAAGGTCCAAAAGTCTCCTCCCACGAGTGTCCACAAGCTAACGGCAATGGCCCACACTAGGATCTGGTCCAGAAGATGTAAGAGTGTAGTATGAGCACCAAATGCAAAGCAAATAGTACCCAGTAGGTATCATAGGCCGACTGGGCACATATAAGATAAAAGAGGAGTAATAAATAGAGTAGAAGCAAATAGCCACAGAAAGCAATGAAGAAGTACACGGAAGCTAGCACAGAAGGAAGACAACAAAAATCAACATCCATGGCCAGCTACTAGAATATATATTACAGGCACAGGTGAAAGTAAGAAATGATGCACTTGGGATCCTCGCAATTACAATATATATAAGAAGTTTTGGAAAATAGGTGGTATACCGGTAACCTCAAGAAAAAGAAAAGGAAGAAAGGAGAAAAATGATACATGCTCGAACACAAGATTAATAACCAAGTTATGCTAATAATACTACTTTCAATACCCAAATCGTAGTAACAAATCAACATAAGAAAATGTAACTCGACTAAGCAATAACAAGCCTACCTACAGTTTCAACGGCCGCCCATACAACCGAGGAACGCAGTCAAGAGAAAACAAACCCTCTGACCGCCCATACAACTAGAGCGTACACTGAGCACACAACAAAGAAGGGTGGAACCTCACACAAATAAATGATATGATATGATATGTTGAAACCAAGTGATAACAGTGTCGTATGTTACCCCCTCTGGAGCCCCAAAGGCCCAATAGAGGCAGGATCCATGGAAGGAAAGCTCCCGAGTACCTCTACCCTTTCTCCGATCAGCGTCTGCCCGTAGCACTTGGTCTGAAATGGTAGGGTCCATGGAGGTCTAATCATAGACCACATACTAAAACTCATAACCTTGATATGATCGTCTGGTGCATAGCCGGATCCAAATAGTACTGAAATCTTGAAAATGTACACCCGGGGTTTTACCCAAGTCTAAATCAATAATAAAACCAATATGTAGCTCGGGCCGACCGAGTCTAGTGTTATTTTAAGTCAGTAAGAAATAAATTCTAGCACCACGGCCCAGTCGAGTCTAGTATAAGTATGAAAAACAGTGACAAAATCATCCTTTTAACTTTCTTACCCCAAGAAGATCCATAAAAGTCAGTTCCAAACCTTTTATAACTATTTTTACCAAAAACGGGACCTCGGGGCCATGCAAGGTTTAGAAAATCATCAAGTAGTAGGCCCAAAGCCAAAATCATAGTTAAAAATGCAAAAAACCTCTAATATGCATGATAATGGCATGCTCAATCACAAACAGTAGCTCAACGGCTTACAATCAACCTACCGACCCTGCACAGGCTCTAATCGCTTTACAGCACAGATAACCAGCCTAAGATCGCAATATCGATGCCCGGGACTCACGGACATTCCTGTATAACCTACCATCTATGTTCTAGAGGCAATAGAAGGTCACACAGGACCACAAGGGTAATAATATTGGCTATAACAAATGCCACAAACATCGGAGGAAGGAAACGAGTCGGACATGAAAAAGCGGTCAAGTTTTGTGGTACCAAGCTAATAAACCCAACCCAAGGATTCCCATTAGTACAATTTTATCCTATATATGCGAAGTCTAAAGAGTTAAATCATAACCTACCTATTGTCCGATGACAAGCTGCTGGAACGACAATGTCCAAGCCTGAACTGCTCCGAGAGGCTCCAAACAAAATTCAAACCATCAAGAATGCAAATTACACATTAAAATAAGACCAACAATACCCTTATTGCTATAATTATAGCTGGCTCGAAATTTAGGTCAAAAGTGGGCCTGCGGGCCCATGACCCAAAACTAGAAATGAAAAGAAGCACGATGAGCATACAACTCCGTGAGCGCATGCTCCAATTTTGAGCAAAATTGGCCAAGAGAAAGGCACACAAACAGCCCGTTCGAATCAAGAATTAAAGAATAGAATTTCAAGAAGCAAAACTGGAATTTAACCAAAAAAATACTTACCACAACGAGAACAACGAACTAAAGAGGTGAAAACTCTAAACCCACGAGCATGCAATTTCTCAAGAGGCAGATTCTATAAGAAATTACCAACTTTGAGAATCAACAACAATAGAGGAACTTTAAAGAATGAAGATCGGAAATTAGCAACGAACTTACCGGATTAATGAGAGGGAAATGACCACGAAGCAATGGTGAATTCACCCCAAGAATTTGGTGGCCAAAAGTGGAGCAAGTTGTGGTCTAGGAGCTGTTAACAATGGTGGCAACGAGCTGCTATTTTGAAATAAGGAAAAAGAAAGAAGGAAGGAACTTAAAGCTGCAAGACGACACTAGGAGAACGCGGCCAGGCCGCTGCCTATGCGGGCCTGCGGACACGGCCAAGGCAGCGCCTGGGCGATGGCCGAGGAAAATGGCGCTGGCCTTGCCATTCGCGTAGGCGGCCGGCCCACGCATAGGCAAAGTCCAAGCCATAGGAGTCTTACTTTGCCTTTCGCGTAGGCAGACATGCCATGCGTAGGCAAAGGCCAAGTTGTGACATGACAGCAACAGCTTGCCAACAGCCAACCTAACATGGAAATTTTCTCTGATGGACCCTCGGGAACACATCTGGGGTCCTACGAATGCAAATGATCCAAGCTATTTGACTAAACATAGCATTCTCGACTCAACGGAATTGATGAAAATCACAACGAAGGTCGATAGCATAAAAGTGGTCCCCACGCCCAAGAACCAACTTTAGGATAAACTTTCCAAAATGGAACCCCATGGCCTAAAACGAGTCCAGAAGTCTCGGGACCCGAACCAAAGGTCTCCTTAGCCTAAAGTCAACATTCTGAAGCTAACATCACTATCAGAATTTCCATCCGAGGGTGTCTTCTCCAAATGTTGACCAAAGTCAAACTTTTAAGTTCAACTTGGCTAGAAGCACAAAAACCAAGACAAAACTAAACTGAAAGCTCCCAAAACCCGACCAAGGGTCCTTCTAGACCAAAACCATGCTCCAAAGCTAACGAAACTATTGAAATTTGATTTCAAGCACGTTTACCAAGAATGCTGACCAAAGTTAATAAATTCCTAAGTTAAAGCTCTAAAACAGGGAAACGGCCATAACGACCAAACGAATGGCCAGGGCACCAAACCACCAGTCCCAGTAAGCATAAATGACTTAGGGCCGCTACAAGAAAACTCTAACAGTACAAAGAAGGCATGAATGCCAAAATGACCAAAAAGGTCATTACACTATAGGAAGACTGAACTGGCAAGCAGTGGGCAGACTTAGTTAATCGGTCCATAATGACCCACATGCTATCAATAGCCCAAAAAGTATGCGCCAACCCAATCACAAAATTAGTAGTAACCCGCTCCCACTTCCACTCAAGAATGGGTAATCTCTAAAGAAAACCACCAGGTCTCAAGTGCTCGGACTTCACCTTCTGATAATTCAAGCATCGAGATACAAACTCCGCTATGTCCCTTTTTATCCCACTCGACCAGTAATGCTGACTCAAATCCCTATACATCTTAGCTTCCTCGAGATGAATGGAATATCTATAAGAATAAGCCTCCTGCAGTTTCTACTTAATCAAGTCACTAACCCTCGAAACATAAATACAACCCTCAAATCTCAAGACACCCTCTGAATCTAAGGCGGTCTTCCTAGCCTCACCACTCAACACTCAATTTCAGAGCCCACAAAGTCGACTATCCTCAAACTGACACTCTTAAATTTGCTCTAGCAATATAGACTGAGCCTTAACTCAGGCAATAATCCTCCACGGGTCAGAAACTTTAAGTCAAACCAACCTATTGGCTAAGGACTGAATATCTAAAGCCAATGGTCTCTTAGAAACTAGTAGGAAGGCCAAACTCCCCATACTCACTAACTTTCAACTCAAGGCATCTGCTACCACATTTGCCTTGCCGAGATGATATAGAATGGATATATCATAGTCCTTCTGCAACTCAAGCCACCTCCGCTTCCTTAAATTAAGATCCTTCTAGCTTAGAATGTACTGAAGGCTATGATAGTCGGTGAATATCTCTCAATGAATGCCATAAAGGTAATGCCTCCAAATCTTAAACGCAAAAACCGCCGCCGCCAACTCCAAGTCATGGGTGGGGTAGTTGCACTCGTGCACCTTCAACTATCCAAAAGCATATACTATCACATGACCCTACAGTATCAGAACACAACCCAAACTAATACATGACACATTAAAATAGACTATAAAACCCTGGCCCTCAACTGGAAGAGTCAATATCAGAGTTGTAGTCAACAAGGCCTTGAGCTTCAGAAAGCTTGCCTCACACTCATCAGACCAGTAAAATCGAACATCCTTCCTAATCAGCCTAGTCAAAAGTGTTGTAATGGATGAGAAGCCCTCAATGAACCGTCTGTAGTGACCAGCCAACCCAACAAAACTACAAACCTCGATAGGAGAAGTGGGTCTAGCCCAATCACGAACTGCCTCAACCTTCACCAGGTCTACCATAATCCTATCCTTACACATCACGTGCCCCAAGAATACTACAGACTCAAGCCAAAACTCACACTTCAAAAATTTGGTATAAAGCCACTGATCTCTCTAAGTCTGGAGCATAATCCTCAAATACTGCTCGTGATTCTCCCTGCTCCTCGAATAAACAAGAATGTCATCAATGAATACTATCATGAAGAAGTCCAAATATGGCATGAACACGCGGTTCATCAAGTCCGTGAATAATGCTAGGGCATTGGTCAAAAGACATTACCAGGAACTCGTAATGGCCGTAGCAAAGCCTGAAGATTGTCTTACGGATATTCGCCGCTTGAATCATCAACTGATGGTAGCCAGATCTTAAGTCAATCTTAGAAAATACGGTTTCACCCTGAAGTTGATCAAATAGGTCATCAATACACGGCATCAGATACTTATTCTTTACAGTCACCTTATTAAGTTATTGATAATCAATACACATACGCATCGAACCGTCTTTCTTTTTCATAAAAAGGATAGGAGCACCCCATGGAGAAATACTTGACTGGATAAAACCCTGACCTAGAAGGTCCTAAAACTGAACACTAATCTCCCTCAACTCGGCAGGAGCCATACGATAGGGTGGAATAAAAATGGGCTTGGTTTTCAGCTCAATATCGATGGCAAAGTCTATATCATGCTTAAGTGGGAGGCCAGGTAAGTCGGTAGGAAAGACATCGGTGAACTCCCAAACTATAGGAATAGAATCAAACAACGAAACCTTGACACTAACTTCACAAACATATGCAAGATAGGCCAGAGACCCCTTTGACACCAACCTCCTAGCCTTAATATAAGAAATTACCCCCATTGGCGTGTGACTAATAAAACCCTGTCACACAACCCCTACCCAACTGAGCACCGCCATGAACACCCTTACCTTTGTAAGTACCACCTCTAGATGGTGGCACTACAACTCTAAAAGGTTGGGTCATTATCGAAAGATCAACCATCCCACACTGGGGAAACTCTCGAGAATAGTGACCAAACTCTCCATAATCATAATGACCCTGATAAGTCATACCCTACTGAGAAGTACTAACTGAACCAGAACGAACATCATGGCCTGAAAAACCTAGAATATGAGCCCTGCAAATACTAACCAGAGCTCTGACCACTATACCCAGGCTGACTACCATCAGAAAGTTGAAGAGAGGCCTGCACAGGACTACTAGGCTAAACATACCGCTGCTGCTGACCTCTACCAAAAGAACTCCTACCACGGAACTGGGAACCACTGCAGCTGCCTTGGTGATGAGATCTCTTATCGCTACCCACTTGGACCTTGCAATGAATGTTATTGATGGTACGGGCATGATCAATCACATCTATAAAGGACTGGCTCGAAGATACCATACTCTTTGTAGCCAAGTGAAGCTGAAGTCTCAACCCTTTGACAAAGCAACGCACCCTCTCGTGCTTGGTAAGCAAAATCATGGTAGCATGTCTGGATAGCTCATAGAATCTGGACTCGTACTCTGGTATTGACATAGAACCCTGCTCCAACCTCGAGAATGCATCCCAAATCCTCTCACACTCACTACATGTACTTCCCTAAGAAGACTTTGGAGAAATCAATTCATAGACGGGGACCCAGATGGTCTACTCTTTGAATAAGATCTCCACCATTGTCTCGCTGGGCCATCAAGCTAAAACGTTGTGTAGTATACCCCATGAGACTCTACTAAACCAAGGTTATGCAACCTCTCCCAGCAACTAGTAAGAAACTCGTGTACATCTATTCCTCAGAAGTCATGACTGGTCGGGTGGCCACTAGAGGAGAAACTAACTGAGTAGGTGGTACCTCGATATGGGGCACCACAGCGGTAGGTTGTGCTCCTACATCCTAAATACCCTGGGCTGCTCCCTGAGCTGAAGTCTACGGCGTGCCTCTTAAAGCACTCAATAACTGGGCTATGGCTGCCTAAAGTGTTGATGAAACTGCAAGCCCGAGTAGAGGCTGGGTTGGTCCCTGCCCCATCGGCTGCTGAGGTGGTAGGTTCGTTGGTGCTATCTCTGGAGCAAACTCAGGCCCCTGGTCATAATCAAGCTTTGGTGATGGCTCTTTAACCTAGCGCTGAGCTGGTGCTGCTGCTTGAGCCTGACCTTAACCTCAGGGTGGACCTCTACCTATGCCCCTAGCTAGGGACCTAGCTGCTATCACGGGGGCATTTCCCTCGGCGTTGTAGCTCTCGTCCTAACCATTTGAGAAAAGATAAAACAAATAACACTTAGAAGTTGATAAAGGTCCAGGAAGAATGATAGAGAATCAAAAGGATGGGAATTTTACTAAGAATGCTCGGTAGCATCCCACAGATAGGATACATATGTCATCGTACTGATCCGCGAAACTCTACTAGATACTTGCTTTTATACCAATGACACCGGTGAACCTAGAGCTCTGATACCAATCTATCACGACCTAATTTCTCAGGTTGTGATGGCTTACTATATCCCATCAGTAGGTGAGCCAAACCCTTAGCCTGAAATAACATGTAACGGGCCAATAAGAGAACGAGACAAAGAAAGAAGAACAATATTTAAATAAAGAAAACAAGCAGAAGAAAAGCATACATATATATAAAGAGGGAAAAGGACAAAACATAGAAGATTCCCCCAAGACCTCGTATCAGTCGGTACAAAAGTTGTTACAACATATGGGATACTAGATAGGAGTGAACATATATACAATGGTCTCCAAAATACAAAAGAAGACAATCCCAAAGTGGATGGAGATGGGTCAACTCTAGATGCCAAAAGCTCACCCTGGATCTCTAAGTCAGCAACACAACACTAGGACAGTATCAACGATGATAACTCGTGCTAGGGTCTACATCAGGAAAAAAGATGCAACAGTGTAGCATGAGTATTAAAACACGTGGTACTCAGCAGGCATCACATGCCTACTGAGCTCAAATAAGATAAAAGTAAAACAAAATTGTGAATATACTAAACAGGTAAGACAAGAGGGGTCGGGAACAAATAACAGGTCATAACTAGGTGCCACGGGAAAATAAAATCAATTCACTCGCAAAGTATAAAATAGTAAGGTAGAGCAAAATAAACGTCCTAGCTATAACCTAACCGAACCCCCATAAGTTTTGAAAGTGCACACATTAACAAGCAACAACCCGAGCAGACCCCCGTAAGCCCATCGGGTGAAAAAAAACTATAAATCACCTAATATCGGCCAATCCTAAACCAAAAAGTAACCAAAAGAATACCATAGGTACCTCAGGGAGGTGTTATACGTCGGACTCTAACTGGACTCCTAGATGCCAATTAGAAATAGCGGGCGACCGAACTCGAATTGGGTTCTTATTTAATAAGCATGTAAAATCCAGACTTGAACTGGTTATTTATGTAGTAGAAGCAATGCCGAACTAAAATTGGATAAAGGGATAAGTAAATATGGATGTCAGACTCGAACCGGATAGCATGATAAGTAAAATTGAATATCGAATTCGAACTGGATAATATGATAAGTAAAAATGAATGTCGAACTCGAACTGGATAATATGATAATTAAATATGAATGCCAGACTTGAACCAGATATAATATGCTAACAAGTGAATTACCAAACTCAAACTGGATAAAATACGCAATTATGAGAGTCCGCACTTGAACAGGACTAAACTAACCCATGTTTCCTTTAAGAAGACCCTAATCATTCTATTAGACGAAGTTCTCACCTTTTTGTTCGAAAACCATGTTTTTAGCCAAATTTGCCAACAAGTCTAAAGGTAAACAAATAATAACTCAGCTAATGAAATGGAGCTAAATCGATAACCATAGCAATACCAACCAGCTCAAGAAGTAAAAGTCCAAGACTCAACGGTAAAAACAGTGCCAAAAAATAAGAGATATGAAGTAAGAAGTGCTAGGCTAGGTCCAAGTCCCCCAAGCGCCCACCTAAAGCAAAAATCTACCCGATACTTAAGATAAGGATCCCAACTCCCCAATTCTACTCTACATCGCCTAAACCAGTTACAAGGATTTTCAATTGCCTAAATAGTAGTATTCAACCATAGAATTCCCACCAACAATTGGCACAATACAATACAGATACCTTAAATGAGCTAGTCTAGAAGTAGGTAACCCGTAACCTACCTAGACGCCGACCACGCATGCTCACACCCTCGACTCCAGAGCTTTTCCTTTCTGGGAAGCTTTTGACTACTGCCACGCTACCAAAATAATAATCTACACGTTAAAATATGAAAAATGATACCCATATTATAATTTTACACGTCGAGCCAAAAATTGGGTGAAAAATCACCCTTGGGGCTCGCATACGAATTTTGACAGCGAAATTGGGAAACATGTCCCTAGTGGGACCAAGAGCACATGACCAAATTATTAAGCAATTTCAACTCCAAAAATGGGGCTCAAATCAGCCCCCAAGTCCAAGAAGAAATCAATAATCGAAATGAAGGAATTCACATTATTGAGGGTCAGAAACTTACTATTTAAAGAGGGAGAACAATCACAAACAAGAAACTACCACCTCCAACACTCCCTTATGATCCCCCACAAAAGTTGGATTTTAGATCTCTTCAAAAATGGTGAAATTTTGGATGAATTGATTTAAAAACGAAGATGAAGTTATAATATATTGTCAGAGATTGGCCTTCGTAGACGCAGGCAGGCCACCACGTATGCGGCCTGGCCCTCGCGTACACAAAAAGGGAGGGAAGTTGGGGCCAGGTTCCCCTTCCTCGCGGACGCAGGGAGGTCATCGTGTAGGCGGCCTCGCGTAGGCGGCCAACCCTCGTGTAGGCAAAGTGTTGGGTCCTGCTGCACCAGCTGCAGCAAAAACCAATAACCCAACAACTTCAAAAATGCTCGGATGGACCCTCGAAATTCATTCGGGGTCCCCCGTATGCAAACAAACTATGCTACCCTACCAAAATGATATTCCAGACTCAATAGAATTGATGAAATTCTCAACGGAGATTATTTCGATGAAAAGTGGACCCCACATCAAAAATTTAACTGATAGGCAAAGTAACCAAAAGCCTAAAATGAGTCTGGAAGCATCAAGACCCAAGCCAAAGGTTCCACTAGTCCAAAGTCAACATTCCAAAGCTAACAGCGCTGACAAAATTTCCATTCGGGCCCATATTCTCCGAATGTTGATCAAAGTCAACTTTTTCAGCTTTAAGAGTTTCAAAACAGGGAAATGGGCTTAAAACACAAATGAACTTCTGGGCAACCAAACCGTCAGTACCGACAAGTCATAAATGACATGTAGCCACTGTGAAAAAGTTCAAAACACAGAAAACACACAAAAATAAAAAAAAAATGACCTAGAGGGTCATTACAATTCTTTCATGAGAAAATATATCCTAAAAAGGAAGGTTGTTTTTCACCAATATGAGAAACATTCAAAGTTTGTACTTTTCATTAAATGTTCAGGATTTTTTTTCATTCAAAATTGCTTGAATAATCATTTTATATAGATAATAGATTAGGAATACAAGAAGTTAAATTTTTTTTGTTTCATTGACTCAATATTTATTAATTTATTGGTGTTGTTTATTAATGAGTCTAGCTTATTTAAATTCATCATTGATCTTAATTAACAATAATTTCAGGAAACCTTCATGTCTTCAAGTATATTATTGAAGTGTTTGAGAATGAAAATGTAATATACATCGTAAATTTAAGAATATATTCCCTACCTTTTATGTACATAAAAATTGATTCTTGATTATTTCATAAAAATCAATCAAGAAATAATACAATCAGAGGTATAGAGAAAATTATACTTAAATAATTATTGATCAGAGGTCTTTGAAATATGTGACAATATCAAATTTATGTTATATTTTTAGTGTTTTAATTATCACAAGAATCTACATTTAATTTTTAAATATTTAAATTAAATTAAATGAAGTTATTTATGATGTGCGGGGGGAGGGGGGGAGGGGATTTCCTAATTCTGAGAACAAAATGAAAGAAACTTATGGGCAACAAAAATGTGACGGTCCAGCAAGAAATAAACTATCATGAACTCTGCATGTGCATGATTATTTTGTCCATATATTGTTCAATATATACCAAATAAACCTTGCATTTAACTTAATCGATTGTATCATTTGATAACAATCAATTAATAATGACCTTTTTTATTTTTCGATGCTGACTTATATACTAGGTGGTCAATCCAAAAGGAGTCCATTACTTACTGGTTTCTTAATTTCTGTTTTAAAGACATAAAAGAAATAGTCAAAATAGATAATAAGACCACTATTAATGTGAATATTATTTACTCCGATAATAATATAATTAAAAATTTCACATGAGAATAAAAAATATCCTTATAATAGAGAATGCTTTTTTTTATGAATTCTATGTAGCTTAAATTTAAATTATTTGAATCAGTAAATTTTAATTACTAAATGATTATACCAAAAAATAATAAATTTTATTTATTTTATCCCACGTGCAACAAAAGTAAAAAAAGAAAAAAATTCTGAAACAAGCATTTCTAAATAAATGTTACAAACTTCTATTTCAGTTTAATATAGTTCTCCTAACTTTTTTTGAGTGAAAATCATTTACATCATCTAGTTTCACTTTAAAAATTAAATTTTCCTTTCAACTTTGAGTAATAGACATTTTTTTCCTTTTATCCTAATTGACTTTTTAAAATGTCTATTTTATTCTTAATTCATGAGGATAGCTGAAAGTAAGGAACATTCTTTATCTCTTTTATTTTTTACTTCCTTAAGATCATGATATTTTTCATATTTAATCTATGTAACAAATTCTTTATAAAAAATGAAATAATTTTTGAATTGAAAAAAAGTGAGAATATTAATGAGTATATGAGTTAATGACTCTTTATAATAAAATAAATGAGCAGAATAAAACTTAATCTTATTAATAATAATTAAAACTCTATTATCTATTTATACAAGTAAAATAATAGGTAATGATAACCTTATAAATATATTTTAATGCAGGTAGTACAAAAATAATTAATTAAATAAAAGTATATTTTATAACAAATTTCTAAAAGATTATCTATTTATATGGTAAATGAATTTAAAATTATAATTTAAAAAGTATTTCATTAGTGATATCCAAAACTCGTATATATATACACACAATGGAGAGTAAGAGAGAAGTGAAACTTAATATACACACACTATATATACATATATATATTCTTGTAATATTAAGATAACAATTATAAAAATTGGATTAGATTTTATGAAAATATCATTTGAAAATTATATACATATATATATTCTTGTAATATTAAGATAACAATTATAAAAATTGGATTAGATTTTGTGAAAAATTCATTAGAAAATTATTCTACTTATAATATTAATGAACTTGAATAAAAAATTATAACTATCTAGATTTAAAAAATAAATATTATTTATAATATTATAACAAATTTCATAGTGATTTTTAGATTTTTCATGCATTTTGACTATTTTGCCCCTTTCCTTAGTTGTATTATGTTGTTTGTGGTCTGCGGGAGTGGGTTGTATAGTTTTTGAGGTGTTTAATTAGATTCGAAGAGAGTTTTTCATTTTGGAAGGTCATGAAATTAATATGGCTGACTTTGGTCAATATTCAAAGCTCTAAGCATTGTATGAGAATTTAGTCAGCTTCAAAATGACATTTTTAGGCTAGTAGCACTATTGATTTAGATCCCAAGGCGTTTAGATGTGTTTTAGATAGTTGGTTGGGACGTTAGAAGTTTTTGCATATAGTTGACCTTGATCAACATTCGGTGATAACGATCTCTATTGGTGAATTCGATGATTTTATTGAGTTTGAAATATTAATTTTGGTCTAGTAGCATTATTGATTTGTGTTTGGGATAAGTTTCGAGGGTCGAATCCAAGTTTTTTAAAGTTTTGGTTGTTGTTGGTGTCTGGTGTCCGCAATTGCGGTGGTGGGCCACATTTGTGGTCATCGTTTTTGCGGTCAGGGGCCGCTTTTGCAAAAAATTAGTGGAAGATCCAAATGCCATAAATGCAGCATTGTACCGCATTTGCGGTCACCCACTTTTGCAATCAAGGGCCGCTTTTGCGGTACCTTAGAGTTTTTTTAGAATCTTATTTATCCTTAGTAAAGTCACTTTCCAACTCGATATTTGGAGATTGAAAACACATTTTTGAGCTACTTAAAAGGAAATTTTCAAGATTTCATCATTGGGTAAGTTTCTAAAACTAATATTTTAACATTCCCCGATGATTATTTCATGATTTTGCCTTCAAATCTTGGTTTATCAACTTGAAATTTGGGGTATTCTCCGTAAAGTTAAAGAATAGTATTTTGATAACTTTAAGATTGATTTTAACTCTATTTTTGATAAAAAAAAAATTATATGTGAACTCCTTAATCTTTGGGTAAATTAATTTTCAAATAAATTTCAGTTTTGCCCTTGTGGGTTCGAGGTTGACTTTTTTGGACTCGGATTAGAACCTTAGCAATTGGGTATTGTTGGACTCATGTTATGCATAAAAGTTATTGTTGATAGAGTAGTTGCGTTCGGAGGCTATTCATAAAGGAAAGGCTCAAGTGTGATCGAGTAGTCTTGTTATTCTGCTACAAGGTAGGTTATAGCTTAACTTTCTTAAGACTTTGCTTAGGTAGAAACTTGTCATGTAAAGAATGCTATGAGTTGGGTGAAATTATAAATTTAAGTAATAATTGAGTCAAATTATCATTGTGATGCTTAAGTTGGGGGCCTATACTGTGTTAGTGACAAGGAACAAAGATTTCCTGATTTGATATTGAGGCTTGTAGCCTATGTTCCTGAGTTGATTTGAATCTGTGATGCTAGATTTACCATTATGTTGGTTCATGATCTCATTTTGCACATGCATATATATTCATTTCATGGATTTCTGGTTTGTAATATTGGAATTACCGATTTTTGAACGAAAATGATCCATCCTCTATTAATTTCATCTGAAATAAGATTCCTGACAGTGTTAATTTTTTCTGAGGTAAGATTTCGATCAGTGTTGATTTCTTTCGAGGTAAGATTCTGGACAATGTTAATTTGGTCTAAGGTAAGATTCTGGACAGTGATGATTTTTGGTATGCATCGGTCATTGCATTTTATCCCATATCATTATTGTATTACATCATCATTTGGATTATAGTTGTAATTAAGATATATCGTGTTATTATTGATATTGAAATGTTGGAACTTTTCTGCATGCAGGGATATTTTAGTATTCTGTATTTGACATAGTATCTGCTTAAGCTCAGTCGGTCTATGATGCCTATTACGTACAAGTGGATTGTACTTACCCCTACTTTTTTGCTTCCTTCTGATGCAGATTCTGGTATGAGCAGAACCCGTGTCTAGAGATCATGCGGTGTTGCTACTTTTTAAAGTTGTGGTTAGCTCATGTGTTTGGAGTCTATCCCAGTTTCATCTATCTTTTATTTCTATCTCATCTACTTTTATAAAATGTGTATTTAAGATTTTACTTCCACTTTTAGAGGCCGCTCTTTTACTTGTGATAACTGAGTCTTGAAATTATTGATGTATCATTTTCTTTTTATTTTGAGTATATTTGAAGCTTTTCAGTAAATTGCATTTGTATTTTTCTATCTTACCTTATTTTACGTTGTTTAATTTGGATGGATTTGGCTTACCTATCGTGATTGGGTCTGGGAAGGTGTCATCACAACCCATGCAATTCTTGGATCGTGACAATTAGTATCAGAGTGCTAGGTTTACCAGTCTCATGAGTATAAGAGCAAGTGTCTAGTAGAATCTTGCGGATAAGTATGATAACGTCCATATCTATCTTCAAAAGGCAATGGGACATCCTTAGGAAAGTTCTATTCTTTGACTCTTTATTGTGCGACTCATTCGCTCGTTGAATTCTAAACTTGTGTTTCACTCTTTTGGCTATTTTGAAGACACGATCTGGTGCTATCAAGAATGATGAGCTGGCACCTACTGTTGGGGTCCTAGCTAGGGTTCGAGGTAGGGGTTGCGATCATGGCAGAGGCAAAGGTAGAGTTTGTGGGACAGCTCTGGCTAGGAGGCATAACAGGGTGGCATCGTTTGAGCCAGAGGTTGAGTTTAAGGATATAGCCTATCAGCCTGAGGGTGTGGAGCTAACCTCAGTTCCTTAAGGTTTTATTGCTACTCTCGTGCTACATGATATCATGGTTTTTCTCTTGAGTTATTTGGAGGGTATGTCTCAGACAAGAGCTCAACATGTTACTCCTGATGGATCTCAGACTAGAGAGGGTTTTCAGACTCTCAGGGTACAGCCTGCTGCTGCTATGGCTCCCCGATTAATGCTTTAATGGTCAGACTTGTTCCTCCACTAGTCATTCCTAGACCAGTAATGACAGTTTATGAGCAGAAGATGTTTGATAGGTCCATGAGATCCCGTCCTCCCACGTTCAGTGGTGCACCCGAGGATGATGCTTATGATTTTTTGGTTAGCTGCTAGGAGAGGTTGCATAACCTTGGTTTGGATAAGTCTCATGGCTTAGATTACACTACCTTTCAGTTGGTTGGAGAAGCAAAATAGTGGTGGAGGTCTTATCTTGGTTGTAGACCAGCAGTTTCATCTCCCTTGACTTTGACACAGTTTTCTAAGACATTTCTAAAGATGTATGAACCTCATTGTTTGAGGGAGAGGTTGAAAGATGAATTTTGATGTCTTGGAGCAGGGTTCTATGACTGTTACTAAGTATGAGACTCACTTCCATGACAGTCTAAGCATGCCTTGATGAATATTTTGACAGATAGAGAGCAGGTTAAGAAGTTTGTGAAGGGGTTGACTACTTCTCTTCAGTTGGCTACAACCCAGTTGGTGACAACTGGACACTTTTACATAAATAGTTGATCACGTCAGGAGGATTGGGGGTATTCATTGTGAAGCCTAGGATGGTAGCAGCAAGAGGTTTTGCGGACAGGGTAGTTTTGGTGGATCTTCATCTTGAGCCAAGGATTTCTCAGCTAGAGGTTCTCACTTTCAGCATAATAGGCCTATTCAAGCAGCATTGCAAGGTTCTGACAGAGGTTATTCAGGTTCTAGTACTTCGGGTGGTCAGAGTTTGGGGCAAGCGTATAGAGGTTCTCATTCGAGATTTTCAGGTCATGGTAGTTACCCTAGTTTGTCTGGAAAGCCGCAACATTCCTTCCAGAGCAGAGGATATTTTGATTGTGGTTATTTGGGTCACTATGCTCAAGATTTCCCCAAGTATGGACAAGATCGTTCGCAACAGGGCACTCAGATGCAGACTTATAGGGCACCAGTACCACTTGCTAGAGGAGGTGCATGGGGTGGTAGAGGTGGTTCTCAGGGTTCTAGGGTGAAACCCAGGTGACTCGTGGTGGTGGTGGTGGAGTTTCTTTCATGACCCAAATGGGGCCGTGATTGGCACCCACACTAACCTCTGGTGGGAGAACCAAATAACCTAAGAACCACTCTAGACTTAACTAATTTCAAGAAAATAGATAAACAATCCACTTAAACCATAAATGAATCAATATTTATAAAATAATGAAAGAATGTACGGAAAACATTCAATTAAACGTATTCCCAGAAACTGAAAGTCATCATCCAGAACTACTAAACCAACATTGTCTAAGAAGCCAATATTCAACTAAAAACAGTAAGGATAGAGAGTTCCATTGCCCGAAAAAAGGACAATAACTCATGGAGGATCCATGTCAGCCTAGAAGGTAGTGCTCACCCTTAGATCTGTAGTCGATCACTATACTCTGGCCGAGGTCGCGTCTTAGCCTCTGGAACACGGTATGCACTCAACAAAAGAAGAGCACAAGATAGAATCAGTACAATACAATATGTACTGGTAGGTATCATAGGTTGACCCAATAATATAACATGTGAATAGCAAAACATATAACCAGTAATAGGAATCCAACACTTAAGATATAAGCAATCAACAGATAGTCTTTCAAGTCAGTTCAACAACAACTAAGTCAAGTTCATAATTCATAGAAGCAATGCCAAAATACAAAACAAGGCAAAAAGGTGTACACACATGCTATGGGTCGTATGGCTTCCCACTAGTTATGACATACAGGGGACCCTAGGTTGTCCATGTACCAAATCGGCAAGGTATCCGCTCCATATCAATGTATCCATAATAATATCTAGATAACGGGGTTCTCAGACCCATATTCTTACCAAAACATTTAGTACCCAAGTCACTATTCATACTTAGCCATTTCAGCTTACTTATCACTTCCTGTTAATTTAGCCTATTCATACAAGAATAACATGAAAAGCATATATAATATAATCATGTCCGAAGACCAATCACAGATCATATAATTTCACTACAAACATGCAACAAGGTGAGTCTTAACTATAATTTAAACCATAACCTACCTCGAGCGAAGATATAACACCCGTAAGCTAGTGCACCACTGCCTTGTCCTTTCTTAACTCTTCAGAATGCACAAGGTCCAGAAATAACAAATATATAAGAGTAATTAGCCAATTACCCTTCATTTCATCCCTTGGGAATCAAACCCAAACATTCTACCCATTACACGAGGTTTGTAGCATTTCCAAAGGGTTTAATAACACATAAATCAGTCCTATTGCATTCATAAGATCAATATATAAGGTTTCTAACTAAATTCATAGTTTTTCTACCATTTTCAAGCCTAAAGATTTCACCTTTATGGAACCCAAGGTTCCCCACTAGCCTTAAACATGTTAAGAACTAATAATTTCATGCTAGAACTCATAGAAATATAATTTAAGATCAGTTCTAGGTGATCTTACACCTACCCATAGGGTTCATCCCTAAGTTCATGCTTCTAAGGCTTAATTGTAAGAAATCCCCCATTAATTCTTCCCTCCAAAGTCTAAGGAAGATAATTAATTAATAAATTAAGGGTTATCTGAATTACTTACCTTAAATGATGGAGTTTTCCCTAGCTTTATTGGAAAACCCATTTTTGAGAGCTCTAGAACGACATTGAGTTATGAGAGAAATAACTCAAAAATCTACAAAATGACCAAGTATACTGCTCGTAATCTCATCGCGATGGTCGACTTCTATCGCGATGAGGTGCCCTCCATTGCTACGAGTGACAATTTCTAGAACACAGTGTTCTCATTCTCAGATCCCTATTTTGCAATACACCTTATTTCATAGACACCACGAATTATTTTCATGGCGCAACTATCATATCTGGAGTTCTATGACTACGATTCTCATTCTGAAACTTCCTATGGGATCCTACAGCAGTTGGCTATTCAAAAAATATATACCACACTACCATATAGTGACACACAAAGCATGAAATACACCTAAGGCATAAAATACTATATTTTAGTCTGAGCTCACCCTAGCCCAAGATTTTCCATTCTCACCTATGGACTTTTCTAGCCAGCTACTTATGCCTAAGTTCAGCATAATGATGGAATAGATCATTACATTAGATACCAATTAAACAATGTTTGTCCCTGAATAACAACCGAGAAGGAAATATGGGGAAAAGAAAGATTACCTGAATCGGTGAACAAGTAAGGATACTTGTTCTGCATGACAGTCTCAGCCTCCTAAGTGGCCTCCTCAATGGTATGGTTTTTACATTGGACCTTCACGGATGCATATTCGTTGGTTCTCAACTTCCAAATATCTCGATCAAGAATAGCAATAGCCTCTTCCTCATAAGAGAGGTTCTCATCTAATAGGACAAAATCCCAGCGAATGATGTAATTACCATCACTATGGTACCTCTTAATCATCGACACATGGAATACAGGATGAACCCCCAACATATTAGGTGATAAATCCAACTTATAAGACACTGGCCCAACCTTCTGAAGAATCTCAAAGGGTCCAATATACCTCGGACTCAACTTGCCTTATTTTCTTAAATGTATAACACCCTTCATGGGTGATACTTTGAGCCTTCATGGGTGATACTTATAGGAAAACTTGCTCATCTTCTACAAAGTTCATGTCTCTAATCTTCCTGTCTGCATATTCCTTCTACCAGCTTTAAGTAACTAAAAGTTTCCCTTGGATGAACCTCACTCTTTCAGTACCTTACCAAGTTTGTACCCAAAGGTTTTGCTTCAGACAAATCAAATTAACCCAAGTCTGTACCCAAAGGTTTTTCTTTAGACGAATCAAATCAACCGATGGGAGATCTACACCTCCTCATATACAAAGCTTCAAATAGGGCCATATCTTTGTTGGAGTGGTAACTATTATTATAAACAAACTTTTCCAGTGCTAGATAAAGATACCAATAACCCTTGAAGTCCATCACACATGCGTGAAGCATGTCCTCTAATACCTGAATCGTACGCTCGAACTGCCCATCAGTGTAAGAGTGAAAGATTGTACTCAGGTCCAATCTTGTCCCCAACACTTCATGCAACTTGTGTCAGAAATTAGAGGTGAAATAGGTACCTCAATCAGAAATAATGGAGATGGGCACTCCATGAAACCAGACGATCTCTTTAAGATATATCTTGGCCAACTTGGCCGCATTATAAGTCATCTCTCTCAGAAACTTGCAACCTCATGAAGCTGTTAGCCAGAGCCTAAATATCCCTGGCCAGCGGTCGTCTAGCAATGTTCAGGTAAGCCAAGCTTTCTGTACTTTCAGTCTTCCTACTCACTGCATCAGCCACCATATTAGCCTTACCCGGATGATACAAAATGGTGATATCATAATCCTTAAGTAGTTCCATCCACCTCTGTTGTCTTAGGTTCAAGTCTTTCTGGGTGAAGACATGCTGCAAGCTACGCTGGTCTGTGAACATTTCACAATGGACTCCATACGGGCGAATACTACTTCAACCAACTGTAAGTCATGAGTATGGTAGTTCTTCTCAAGAACGTTGAGTTTTCTCAAAGCACAAGAAATGACATTCCGTTCCTGCATCAACACAGCACCTAAACCATACAATAAAGCATCACAATAAACATAAAGTCTTTACCTTCAACTGGTAAGGCAAGGATATGAGTTATGGTCAACAAGGTTTTGAGATTTTGGAAGCTCTCTTTGCACTTCTCTGACCAGACAAATGGCACATCCTTCTAAGTCAAACGATTCAAGTGAATAGCAATGGATGCAAAATCCATGACGAACCAACGGTAGTAGCTAGCCAACCCCATGAAACTTTGGACTTCTATCACTGAAGTGGGTTTAGCCCAATTCTTAACTGCTTTTATTTTTTGTGAGTCTACCATCACCCCATCTTTCAAAACCATATGGCCTAAAAAGGACACGAAAGATAACCATAACTCACACTTCAGAAACTTTGAATACAATTCCTTCTCCTTCAGCAGTCCCAACACAATTCTAAGGTGATCATTATGCTCCTTATCATCCTTAGAGTATACCGGGATATCATCAATGAAAACTATGGCAAAGGAATCAAGATAGGGCTTGAATACTTCATTCATCAAGCCCATGAAGGCAGATGGAGCGCTGGTCATCCCCAATGACATAAACAAAAACTCATAGTGCCCGTAATAGGAATATCTGAAGGTTGGATTTTTAGTTGATGGTAACCAGACCTTAAGTCAATCTTAAAGAACACTGAAGTCCCTTATAACTGATTGAATAGGTCATCAATGTGATGGATATGATACTAGTAATGAATAGTAACCTTATTCAGCTATCTATAATCTATACACATGCACAGACTGTTATCCTTCTTTTTAACAAAGAGCACTAGAGCACCCGACAGGGATGCACTCAGAAGGATGAAACCCGTACTCAATAACTCTAGCAACTGAGACGTAAGCTCTTTCAATTTAGTCAGTGCCATCATATATGGAGGAATGGAGATAGGACAAGTGTTTGGCTCTAAGTCAATGCAGAAATCAATATCCTGATAAGGTGAAATGCCAGGCAGATCTGCAGAAAACACCTCTTAGAACTCACACACTGCCAGAATTGACTTAATAGATGGGACCTCCAAACTGGCATCCCAAAGATGAGTTAGGAAGGCAAAACATACCCTCCCTATAAGACTCTGAGCAAGAAGGAAAAACATAAATTTCATTGGTGTCAGCCTATACTTACCCTCTAGCTCTAACCTTATCCAACCCAGGCATAGCCATAGCCACTGTCTTAGCATGACAATCCAAAATAGCATGATGCGGAGACAACCAACTCATTTCCATGGTGACATCAAAGTCTACCATTGTCAAGAATAACTAAGCCAGTTAAGGTCACTCGCCCTATGAATATGATAGGACACGTCTAAAAGACTCTATCTACCACCATAGAATCCCTTACCAAAGTAAATACAGTAATAGAAAAGTCAAGGGATTCACACAGCATATCAAAACTCTCAGCAAAACTAGCAGACACATAAGAAAAGGTAGAACCAGGGTCAAACAAAACTGAAGCCATACAATCACAGACAAGAATAGTACCAGTGATCACCACGTCTGAAGCTTTTGCCTTTAGTATACCCGGGAAAGCATAATAGTGATTCTTGTGTCCCATCTATGCACCACCCTTATTAGGTTGATTACCTCTTCTACCACCACCCTGGTTGGGCTGAGTGCCACCCCAACCTGTCGTGTGACCACCCCGCCACCCTGTAAAATAATCTCTATAATTACCAATACATCTACCAGCTAGAACCAAAGCTCTAGGACCCTACTATTGTGATGCATGTCGAAGCCAAGGACAGTTCCTCCTCAAGTGACCATGCTCACCACAGTTAAATCAAGAACGGTTAAAATTAGGTCATTATGCTGAAGCTGAATAAGCTAAATACCCACTTAAGTCTTGTTGACGACTGACTAGTCCCTGATGGACCCCAGTAGAAATTGGAGCTAGCAAACAAATAGGGTGCGCAGGGGATACCTATGAACCTTGACCCTTCAAAAACTAGCCATTATAACCACCTCCAGATCGAGGCTTCTTCGAAGCATTCTTTCTTGACTCTCCTGCTTCACTCTCTCAACATTCTTTACGAACTCAACCACTTCCTGAAATGACCTACCCAAAGATGCTACATGCAGGCGGTGACTTTCAATGTTGTATTAAGACCTTTCACAAAGCAGCAGATCTGATCTTCCTCTATATTAATCAGCTAGGAAGAATAACGAGCTAAGGCATGGAAACGAGTCTTATAAGCAGCCACCAAAGAATTGCCTTGTGCAATATTTGTGAACTCATCTTTCTTCCTATCCCTTAAGGTTAGGGGAACATACCTTTTTAAAAAGACCTGATAGAAGTGACTCTAAGTCACAGGGAACACCCTAGTAGGCCTGCAGTCCACAAATTTTTCTCCACCACATCTTGACATCCCCTTGAAACTGAAATAACACAAAGTCTACCACATGCCTCTCAACGATGCCCATTCTATGCAGCCTCTCATGAAAGTCTATGATGAACTCATAAGCATCCTTATATTCTAATATATGAAACATAAGAGTCCTCATCTTCACAAACTTGCAGAAGATTTCATGCTCACAACCAGTCAACACAAGGCCAATTACTGGTCTAGGAAACATGCCTGTCTCAGAAGCAGCATCTAACTGCAATGCCATACCTGCAGCATGCTGGGTCACTACATGATGGATAACAAGGACCGCAAAAGTAGCCTCATACCTCATATGACAATGGGACCTACACTACACCTCCCTGAATTGGGTTTTATCCCTTGTACTGGCTTTGTCGCCTCATTTTTCTCAACTCGAACCTCTTCTTTATTATAACCTCAGGAGCATTCTCTTGCGGAGAAAGAGATGCTAACCTTTCATGATCCAGAGCTGGAGCTGCAGCTCGAGCTCCACCCCTGACAGGTGCACCCCCACACTTTCTTTGGTCTCTACCTCTGACTCTGACCCTACCATAAACTACAGCCTCAACAACCAGTTCAGGTGTTGTTGCTCTAGCTTTAGACAAATGTGTCTTCACCATATACGAGAACAAGAGTGAAAGAATTAGATGCCAATTTGGATCGCCAGATACCAATTGGAATCAAGTTATAGCACAAGGAATGAAAGAAGTTTAGGTTTCCTAAAGTCCTATAGCTTCCTGCAGAAAAGTACAAACATCTTCGAACCA
Organism: Jaltomata sinuosa; assembly: GCA_003996215.1. NCBI lineage: Eukaryota > Viridiplantae > Streptophyta > Magnoliopsida > Solanales > Solanaceae > Jaltomata > Jaltomata sinuosa. Next base: position 225,434 of record QJPP01000140.1, on the reverse strand, counting down.
TTCTGCAAGACTCTACTAGACTCATTATGGTATGATAAGATCAACAAACTTGAGGCTCTGATACTAACTTTGTCATGACCTAGATGAAACTGTGATTAACACCCACACTAACCCTCTGATGGGAGAACCATACTACCCAAGAACCACTCTAGACTTAACCAATTTCAAGAAAATAGATAAACAATCCACTTAAACCATAAATGAATCAATGTTTATAAAATAAAGAAAGAATGTGCAGAAAACATTCAACTAAACATATCTCCAGAAACTGAAAGTCATCGTCCAGAACTACTAAACCAACATAGTCTAAGAATCCAATATTTAACTAAAAATAGTAAGGATAGAGAGTTCCATTGCCCAAAAGAAGGAAAACAACTCATGGAGGATCCATGTCAGCCTGGAAGGTAGTGTTCACCTTTGGATCTATAGTCGGTGGCTCTACTCTAGCCGAGGTCATATCTCAGCCTCTATAATATAGTTCGCTCTCAACAAAAAAAGAGCATAGGGTATTATCAGTATAACATAATATGTACTGGTAGGTATCACAGGCCGACCCAAAAATATAACATGTGAATAGCAAAACATATAACCAGTAATAGAAATCAAACACTTACCATATAGGCAATTAACAAATAGTCTTTCAAGTTAGTTCAACAGCAACTAAGTTCATAATTCATAAAAGCAATACCAACATACGAAACAAGGCATAAAGGTACACATGCTATGGGTCTTGGGGCTGCCCACTAGCTATCTGTAGGGGACCCTAGGTTGTCCATGTGCCATACTGGCAAGGTATCCACTCCATATCAATGTATCTATAACAATATTTGTATAACCAGGCTCTCAGACCCATATTCTCATAAAAACATTAGGTGCCCAAGGCACTATTCATACTTAGCCATTTTAGCCTACTTATCACTTTTTGTTCATTTAGCCTATGCATACAAGCATAACAGAAAAATCATATATAATATAATCACATCCAAAGACCAATGACAGATCATATAATTTTACTACAAACATGTAACAAGGTGAGTCTTAAGTTCAATTCAAACCATAACCTACCTTGAGCGAAGATATAACACCCGCAAGCTAGTTCACCACTGCTTTGTCCTTTCTTAACTCTCTGGAATGCATAAGATCTAGAAATAACAAACATATAAGAGTAATTAGCCAATTACCTTTTATTTCAGACCTTGGGAATTAAACCCAACAATTCTACCTATTACACGAGGTTTCTAGCATTCCCCAAGAGTTTAATAAGTAATAAGTCATAAATCAGTCCTATTGAATTCATAGGATCAATATTCAAGGTTTCTAACCAAGTTCATAGCTTTTCCACCATTTTTAAGTCTAAAGGTTTCACTTTTATGAAACCCAAGGTTTTCCACTAGCCTTAAACATGTTAAGAACTAATAATTTTATGCTAGAACTCATAGAAACATAATTTAAGATCAATTCTAGGTAATTTTACAACTACTCATAAGGTTCTTCCTCAAGTTCATGCTTCTAAGGCTTAATTGTAAGAAACCCACCATTAATTCTTCCCCCAAGGTCTAAGGAAGATAATTAATCAATAAGTTAAGGGTTCTACAGATTACTTACCTCAAATGATGGATTTTGCCCTAGCTTTCTTAGAAAAACCATTTTTGAGAGCTTTAAAAAAAAGTTAGGTTATAAGAGAAATAAGTCAAAAAATCTGCAGAACGACCAAGTATACTACCTATAATCTCATTATGATGGATGAATCTCAGTTGTGATGGATTATCACGATGAGAAATGGATCATCACAATGGACTATTATGATGAGGTGCCCTTCATTGCTACAAGCAATAATTTTCCAGAACACGGTGTTCTCGCTCCAAGACCCATATTTCGCAACACACCTTATTTCATAGACACCATGAATTATTTTCAGCGCGACAACTATCATAGCTGGAGTTCTATTACTATGATTCACATCCTAAAACATTCTATGGGATCCTACAATAGTTAGCTATCTAAAAATATACACCACACTATCTCACAGTAACACACAAATCATGAAATACACCTAAGGCATATAACATTATATTTTAGTTTGAGCTCACCCTAGCCCGAGATTTTCCATTCTCACCTAGGAAATTTTCTAGATGAATACATATGCCTTAGTTTAGTGTAATAATAGAATAAATCATTACAGTTGCTCAATCCAGGAGTGGACATAGGCAGTGTTATGCTTTCCTAGGTAGACCTGAGGCAGAGACCTCTAATGCAGTTATTACAGGTATCATCCCAGTTTGTCGTCGACCTGCTTCACTATTGTTTGATCCTAGTTCTACTTATTCGTATGTCTTTGCATATTTTTCTTCGAGTTTTGACTTAATGTGTGAGTCCCTCACTATACCTATTTATGTCTCTATCCAAGTAGGTGATTCTTTAGTGGTGGATTAAGTGTACCAATTCCGTGCTCTGACTATTTTAGAGTATGATACCTGGGTCGACTTGATTATCCTTAACATGGTAGATTTTGATGTTATTTTAGGTATGGATTAGCTCTATCCATATCATGCTATTATGGACTGTCGAGCCAAGATTGTTACTTTGGTTATGACAGGTGCACTAAGGTTAGAGTGTAAGGGTACTTAGGGTTCGTATCCTAAGAGTTTTATTTCTTTTCTTCGGGATAAGTGGATGGTTGAGAAGGGGTGCCTTTCTTATTTGGAGTACATGCATAAAACTAGTGCTGACTCACCCTCTTTGGAGTCAGTGAGGGTGATGAGAGAGTTCTAAGATGTGTTCCCTATGGATCTTTCAGGTGTTCCTTTGGATAGGGATATTGATTTTGCTATTGATTTAGAGTCGGGCACCAGGCCTATTTTTGTTCCTCCTATAGAATGGCTCCGATGGAGTTGAAAGAGTTGAAGGATCAGCTTTAAGATTTGTTGAGTATGGTTTTATTAGACCTAGTGTCTCTCCTTGAGGTGCTCCGATGTTTTTTGTAAAGAAGAAGGATGGGTATATGCGTATGTGTATTAACTATTGATAGTTGAACAAGGTGACCATCAAGAATAAGTATCCTCTTTGGTGAATTGATTATTTGTTTGATCAACTTCAGGGTGCTTCATTGTTTTTGAAGATTGACTTGAGATCGGGGTACCACTAGTTAAGGATTAGGGCTTTAGATATCCCTAAGACAGCTTGTATGACTCAGTATAGTCATTATGAGTTTTTGGCGATGTCCTATGAATTGACTAATGCCTCAGTGGTATTTATGAAGTTGATGAATGAAGTGTTCCAACTGTATCTTGATTTCTTTATGATTGTATTCATTGATAATATGTTGGTGTATTCTAAGAACGAGACAGGTCATGTGAAGCATTTGAGGATTGTGCTCTAGAGATTGGGGGACGAGAAGTTGTATTCTAAGTTCTTAAAGTGTGAGTTTTGGCTTAATTTTGTGGCATTTTTGGGACATGTTGTGTCCAAGGATGGTATTATGGTTGATCCAGCCAAGATTAAGGCGGTTCAAGATTAGAATAGGCCTATTTCACCTACTAAGATTAGGAGTTTTGTAGGATTGGCTGGTTATTATAGATGGTTCGTGCTGGGCTTCTCTTCTATTGTAGCTCCTCTGACCAAGTTGAGTCAGAAGAATGTTTCTTTTCAGTGGTCCAATGAGTGTGAGGAGAGCTTTCAAAAGCCCAAAGCCTTATTGACTTCAACACCTATTTTGATGTTGCTTGTAGAAGATGAGGATTTTACTGTGAATTATGATGCTTTGGAAGTTGGCTTTGGTGGTTTTTTGATGCAAAAAAGGAAGGTGATAGCTTATTCTTCCAGGCAGTTAAAGGCCCATGATAAAAACTACCCCACTCATGACTTAGAGTTATCAGCAGTAGTTTTGTTTTGAAGTTGTGGCGATATTACTTATATGGAGTTTATTGTGAGGTGTACATCAATCATCGTATCCTATAATAGTATATCTTCAACCATAAAGACTTGAATTTGACACAACACAGGTGGTTGAGTTATTGAAAGATTATGATATGACTATTCTCTATCATCCAGGCAAGGCCAATGTAGTGGTGGATGCCTTAAGTAGGAAAGTAATGAGTATGGGTAGACTCGCTAGGGTGGTGGCTGAGGAGCGACCTTTGGCCATGGAAGTTTAGTGTTTGGCCAATAGATTCATTAGACTTGATATTTCTGAGCTTGGTAGGGTTCTAGCTTATGTGGAGGCACGATTCTTATTGTGGGAACAGATTAAGGGTATGGAATTCAAGGATGAAAGTTGTGTATAATTTGGGATACGGTGTTGAGTGGTGAATCTAAGAAAGCAATTCTTGATCCAGAGGGCATTTTGAGAATCAAGGGTCAGATTTGTGTTCCTAGAGTGGGTGACTTGACTAGTTTGATCATGGAGGAGGCTCATTGTATAAGGTATTCTATTCATCTGGGGGCAGCCAAGATGTATCATGACCTGAAGAAGCATTATTGGTGGTGTAGGATGAAAAGGGATATTGTGGAGTTTGTAGCTAAGTGTTTGAATTGTCAAAGAGTGAAGTATAAGCTCCAGAGACTAGGTAGTATGACATAGCGGATGCCTATACCCGAGTGGCAGTAGGAGCGTATCACTAGGGACTTCGTGGTTGGATTACCCCATACCTTGGAAAAGTTTGACTCTATTTGGGTGATTGTGGATAAATCGACCAAATCAGCCCATTTTGTTCCAGTGAAGGTGACCTACAATTTGGAGAAGTTGGTGAAGATCTACATTCGAGAGATAGTTCGGTTGCATGGTATGCCCATTTCCATCATTCCAGATAGGAGAACTCAGTTCACATCTCACTTTTGAAGTAATGAAACAAGATTGGGTGCTCAATTAGAGATGAGCACAACTTTTCACCCACAGATGGATGGTCAGTCAGAGCGGACTATTTAGGTTTTGGAGGATATGCCTCGGATTTGCGTGATTGATTTTGGTGGTCATTAGGACCAGTTCTTGCCTTTGATAGAGTTTGCCTATGTGACACCCTGTGTTTTTTTCATATAATATACGTAGCATAATGTGAGTGTATAAGTTGTATATGACTTGGTGTAGCACGTTGGGAGAATAAGGTTACAAATGGGTGGTAATATCAAAGAATTAAACTAAAGTTTTAGGTCAAAAGGAACCCTTAAATAAAAGTTTGAGTAAAAGAAATGTCTCGTGTAACACCTAGCTCATTCAGAAGGTTTAAATTAACCCGTACCTTTGAGGTAAGACTAAGAGTATATAATATGCTAAGAAGGATGTGTTATGAGATATTATAATCACTCAATAGTCGTATGTTAAGTTTTGAAGTAAGAAATTGCAAAATAAAAGTCGGCAAAAGTTATCGTAAGTTTCTTTAATAAATTTTCTGAACTCTGGGTCAAATGTCTTGGAGCTTTTATCCCAATATATAAAGAGTTAGAGGGACCCTGACCTACCGAATCAAAGTCTACGGTATTTTTTTTAATGCACATAACCTCACATCAAACCAACGTCAGAGTAAAGAGTTATAACTATTTTACCGCAGACTTCAAGGCTGAAATTAGGTCGCGAATCGGGTCGTAAACTTGGTTGGCTCAAAATAGATATAAAGCTTCAAATCGATGTTGTAAGTCATTAAAATATTCCAAAACTGTTCTGAAACATAGAGAAAACATAAGAGAGGGTTTCAAGAGTGTTCTTGAGTGATCAAGGTGCATTTTTAGTGATTTCTATCGCTAAAGTTTGTCCTCGTGCCTAGAAATGCAATCTCTATGCGTGGCAACCATTTTCTCCTTTGATAAGACATATTTGGAGCTGGTTTCAAAAGATAGAACTTGGTAGTTCTTGGTGAGTCTTCAAGATTTACACTTGGTTTGCTAAGGTAACCATCTCAGGGCTCTTTTATGATCGTTTTTACGAAGTTCTATGGACGTTTCATCAAGTTATGATCCTATGGCAAATCTGCTAATTTAAGCTTAATTATAAACTATTTATAGGTGTGTATAAGTTGTATATATATAATGTTTGTAAATTTTAGAACGTGAGGAACAACTTCTGTGAAGAAACTACAGGTATTCAGACGTCCATTGGAAAGGTATGTTAAGGCTAAGCTTCATCCTTCTTTTGAGCACGAAATTTTAAGAAGATTCCTAAATCGTCAAATGTGATACTTTAATATTCTATTTATAGAAAGACCTTCTATGAAAGGCATTGCGATTGCAGCTGAAGTATTTTTGTGATTTTATTATATTGATATTCCACTCATTCGGTTAGATAGGATATTCGGCATCTATATGTTATTTTGTTGACTTCCTTAACTATATGTCTATATGTAAGAGTTCTTATTCTTCTTTGGGTATTGTGACTTAAAATGATTGCACAGAAACATTAAGAATTCACAACCAACCCTCCTTCCTTGCTAAACTAATTTTTGGAAATCTTTAAATTAATACGTCGATTTCCAAAACTCTCAAATGTAACTCGTATGTTTAAACTACTAAAGGATATGTTTTTTTTGAAATACTTTCTTTTACATATTATTAAGGAAACATATATAAAACCTAAGTGAAACACCTTAAGCTCTTTACAAACATCTGCAGGTTTAAGTTACCTTTCTAAAGTCGAGTGAAGTATTCAAGTTTATTCTAAAAACATATGAGGTTCTACGAGGCATTTACATGTGATGTAAAAGTGATCATAAAATTATGAGAATAAGAGTACCAACGAGTCAAGATTGGAAACATAATTATGATGACATTACGAATCTATAATATGACATGCTATGCATTCTACTCTCGAGCTATAATTGGGAGTTATAAAGCCTATTGCCTATATTTATACGTATGAGACACAGATGGCCATAAGTTGGCAAATATGATATCGGTTAGCTACTGGAAGACACCACCATTGCTAGCATTTGGTTGGGTATGACATGCATTTGTATATATATATATATACACATATATATTCACGATATATGATTACACTCATCCCATGCATATTTGATTACTATAAGGTCAGTTGTCGGTCATAGAGGCTATCAGAGTTTCAGTTTTAGGTGGTATCTCTATTACCTTTATTACAGCAACTATGTATAATTTGTGTTGATGTCCCGTTGCCTGGGATGCTACATTTTTATTTCGTATATGCACATCCAGGTAGGGATTCTGATCGACTCCTCCACTAGGATCTGGGGTTCAGTTGTGAGTTGGTAAGCTCCACATTTTCTTGGATCTATCATAGGATGTTTGGTTTTGTTATACAATTTGGGTATAGTCGGGGCCTTGTCCGACTAGTTCTTATGACACTCTTAGAGGCTATTGTGAACACAGTATTCTGGGTTTCTTTTTGCAGCTTCCAGCCTCCAGCCCCATAGGTTTGGCGTGTATATATATGTATGTATGTATATCTTCAGTTGTATCCTCGTTGACCAGCCAGTACATTATTATTTTTGGCTTTTCTACCTTCATCTATATGATTTGTTGTTGTTCAGGTTATGACCTTAACTATCCAGGCTTAGTATTTCAAATTTTGTGCTACTCGATTTTCTGGGTCCGCAACTTAGCTAATATGTTTTAGTGGATAGCTCGATCGAATAAGGTATCGAGTGCTAGTTGCGCCTCCCCTATTTTAGGGCATGACAAACTAAAAAGTTTTTAAGTTATGGTGGTGTTTGGAAAAATTAAAAAGTGCTTTTAAGCCCTCATTTTTAAGCTAAAAAGGTGTGAAAATAAACCAAAAGCCAAAAGTTGGAGATTCCTAATTTTTGGATTTTGCCTTTTAGCTTTTAAGCTACTTTTTAAAGGCCAATCCAAACACCCTCTGAGGCATGCGAGCAGAGTTTCTAGGAGCTAAAGAAAAGGCTTACCACAATCCCTATCTTGACTCTTCTGGATGGAGCCAATGGTTATGTTGTATATTCTGATGCCTCAAGAAGTGGCCTAGGTTGTGTTCATATACAGCATGGAAAGGTTATTGCATAGGCCTCTAGACAGCTGAGGAAACATGAATAGAACTATCCTACTCACGATCTTGAGTTGGCTGCAATTGTCTTTGCCCTGAAGATTTTGGTAGCATTATTTATATGGGGTTCATATTGATGTTTTCACCGATCACTAGAGCCTTCAGTATTTATTTAAGCAAAGGGATCTGAACCTACGACAAAGGAGATGGCTAAAATTGCTAAAGGATTATGATGTTGACATCTTATATCATCTCGGCAAAGCTAATGTTGTTGGTGATGCGCTTAGCCGGAAGTCCATGAGCAGTCTAAGCCACATTGAAGTTGATAAGGTCAAAATGACCAAAGATCTATGCCAGTTAGCTAATTTATAGGTGTAATTATTAGGCGCAGAGGGTGAAGGTGTTATCATTCAAAATATGGTAGAATCTTCCTTTGTCACTGAAGTGAAAGAGACACAGCATGAGGATCCTGAGTTAATGAAACTAAGGGAAGGGATTCCATAGCAGCAATAGCCTTAATTTGAGCTAACTGGAGATGGAGTCCTTAGATACCAGGGCCACTTGTGTGTACCGACAGTAGGAGAGCTTCATGCAAAGATTCTTTCAGAGGCCCATTATTCTAAATATGCAGCTCACCTTGGAGCGACAAAGATATACCGGGACCTTCAAAAGCTCTATTGGTGGAACAACATAAAAAGAGATATCGCCGAGTTAATAGCCTAATCTCCCAATTACCAGCAAGTTAAAGCGGAACATCAGAGGCTTGGAGGCCTAACTCAGTATATCAAGCTTTCGTTATGAAAATGGGACATGATAAATATAGACTTCATCACTGGTTTGCCTTACACACCACAGAGGTATGATTCTATTTAGGTAATTATTGATAAGCTGACAAAATCTGCTCATTCACTGCCAGTTAGGATGACATATTCAGCTGAGAATGATGTTAGACTTTACATTTAAAAGATTGTGCGCCTTCACGAAGTCCCATTATCTATTATCTCTGATCGAGGAGCTCAGTTTATGACATATTTCTAGATATCCTTTCAAAAGGATTAAGGCACTCAGGTAAATTTTAGCACTGTTTTTCATCCACAGACTGACGAGCAGGCTGAGTATACTATTCAAACTGTCGAGGATATGCTACGTGCTTGTGTGTTGGATTTTAAATAAAGCTAGGATGATCATCTATCCCCTTATTTAGTTTGCTTATAATAACATCTTTCAAGCTAGTATTCAGATGGCTCCTTATGAAGCACTATACGGATGAAAGTGCAGGTCGCTGATTTGTTAATTTGACGTCAGGGAAGCATAGTTGCCACATCTCGATCTAGTCCAGCTAGCGATAAAGAAGGTAAAGGTTATTAGATATTGGTTGCAAACAGCATAGAGTCGGCAGAAGTCTTATGCAGATGTTCGATAATGAGGCTTAGAGTTTGATGCAGAAGATTGGGTTTTCTTGAAAGTGTTGCCTATGAAGGATGTTATGCAATTTGGCAAGAAAGGGAAGATTAGTCCCAAGTATGTCGGGCCATATAAAATTATCCGGAGGATTAACCCCGGGTAGTGTACTAGCTTGATTTGCCTTCGGAATTGGAAGTGGCCCATTCTATGTTTCATGTATCTATATTGCAAAAGTGCATTGGAGATCCTTCGCGTATTACACCTATTGAGGTTATTTGCATAGCGAAATACTTGTCTTATGTTGAGGTGTCAGTGGCTATTTTAGATCGGCAGGTAAGAAAGCTTTTGGACTAAAGAAGTAGTTTTCGTGAAAGTGTTATGGCGGAATAACAACATCGAGGAAATGATTTGGGAGGCCGAGGAGGAAATGAGGAAGAAATACATTTATTTACGTCTTAAGGTGAGTCGCATTTCAATAATTTATAATTATTCCATTACAATAATTTATTGGATTTTAAATAACTTGAAAGTGCAATTTATATGTCTTGTCGCGAGATAGCTATACAAAGCCTTGTAGTTGAAATTTTCAGAATTGGATTTAACATTTGCAAGTGTAACAAACATAGTCTCGTAAATAACATATTAGCGGTAAAGAAATACAACAAAGGAATATTTTTGATCCATTTGCGGATGAATGTTCTTAAGAGGGGGGGGGGAGATTATGGAATTCCATTTTTTTTCATATAATATATATAGCGTTGCGTGAGTGTATGAGGTCTATATGACTTGGTGTAGCACGTCAAGAGAATAAGGTTGCAAATGGGTGGTAATATCAAAGAATTAAACTAAAAATTTTAGGTCAAAGGGAGCCCTTAAACAAAAGTTTGAGTTAAAGAAATGTCTCGTGTAACACCTCGTCCGTTCGGAAGGTTTAGATTAACATGTACCTTTGGAGTAAGACTAGGAGTATATAATAGGCTAAGAAGGATGTGTTATGAGGTATTATAATCATTCAATGGTCATATGTTAAGTTTTGAAGTCAAGCAACTTGCAAAATAAAAGTCGGCAAAAGTTATCGTAAGTTTCTTTAATAAATTTTCTGAACTTTGGGTCAAATGTCTTGGAGCTTTTCTCCTAATATATAAAGAGTTAGAGGGCCTCGAACCGGATCACAAATCGGGTCGCGAACTAGATCGGGTTAAAATAGATATAAAGCTGCAAATTAATGTATTAAGTCATCAAAATATTCCAAAACTGTTCTGAAACATAGAGAAAACATAAGAGAGGGTTTCAAGAGTTTTCTTGAGTGATCAAGGTGCATTTTTAGAGATTTCTATAGCTAAAGTTTTCCCTCATGCCTAGAAACGCAATCTCTATGTGTGACAACCATTTTCCTCTTTGATAAGCCGCGTTTGGAGTTGGTTTCAGAAGATAGAACTTGGTAGTTCTTGGTGAGTCTTCAAGATTTACACTTGGTTTGCTAAGGTAACCATCTCAGGTCTCTTTTATGATCGTTTTTATGAAGTTCTATGGACGTTTTATCAAGTTATGATCCTATGGCAAATCTGCCAATTTAAGCTTAATTATAAACTGTTTATAGGTGTGTATAAGCTGTATATATATAATGTTTGTAAATATTAGGAAGTGAGGAACAACTTCCGTGAAGGAACTACAGGTATTCGGACGTCCATTGGAAAGGTATGTTAAGGCTAAGCTTCATCCTTCCTTTGAGCACGAAATTTTAAGAAAAATCCTAAATCATCAAATATGATATTTTACTATTCTATTGATAGAAAGACCTTCTGTGAAAGGCATTACGATTGCAGCTGAAGTATTTTTGTGATTTTATTATGTTGATATTTCACTCATTCGGCTATATAGGGTATTCAACATCTATATGTTATTTTGTTGACTTCCTTAACTATATGTTTATATGTAAGAATTTTTATTCTCTTTGGATATTGTGACTTAAAATGATTATAAAGGAACATTAAGAATTCACAACCAGCCTTCCTTCCTTGCTAAAATGATTTTTGAAAAACTTTAAATTAATACGTCGATTTTCAAAACTCTCAAATATAACTCATATGTTTAAAGTACTAAAGGACGTGTTTTTTAAATGCTTTCTTTTATAAACTATTAAATAAACATATATAGAAACTAAGTGAAATACCTTAAGCTCTTTATGAACATCCGCAGGTTTAAGTTACCTTTCTAAACTCGAGTTAAGTGTTCAAGTTTATTCTAAAAATATATGAGGTCCGATAAGGCATTTGTATGTGATACAAAAGTGATTACAAAATTATGAGAATAAGAGTACCAACGGGACAAGATTGGTAACATAATTATGATGACATACGTGCATTACGAATCTATGATATGATATGTTATGCATTCTACTCTTGAGCTATAATCGGGAGGTATGAGGCCTATTGCCTATATTTATACGTATGAGACACAGATGGCCACAAATTGGTAAATATGATATCGGTTAGCTACCAGAAGATATCATCATTGCTAGCATTTGATTGGGTATGACATGCATTTGCGCATATATAAATATATATATATATATATATATATATATATATGTGTGTGTGTGTGTGTGTATATATTTATGACATACGATTATATGAGCATACCATGCATATTTAATTACTATGAGGTCAGTTGTCAGCCATGGAAGCTATCACATTTTCAGTTTCAGGTGGTATCTCTATTACCCTTTTACAGCAGTTATTTATGATTCTACTTTTTGCCTTACATACCACTGCATTTTTATTCATACTTATGTCTTGTTGTCTGAGGATGCTGCTTTTTTGTTTCATACGTCCAGGTCCATGTAGGGATTCTGATCGACCCCTCCACTAAGATTTGAGGTTCAGCTGTGAGTTGGTAAGCTCCACCTTTTCCTGGAGCTATCATAGGATATTTGGTTTTATTGTACAGTTTGGTTATAGTCATAGTCTTGTCCCTATCAGTATTTATGACACTCTTAGAGGCTATTGTGGACACAGTATTCTGAGTTTTTTCTGCAACTTCCAGTTTTCAGCCCCATAGGTTTGGCGTGTATATATATTTATGTATGTATGTCTTCAGTTACGACCTCATCGGCCAACCAGTACTTCATTATTTTTGACTTGTCTACCTTCATCTATATGACTTGTTTGTTGTTCAGGTTATGACCTTAACGACCTAGGCTTAGTATTTCAGATATTGTACTGCCTGATTTTGTAGGTCCATAACTTAGTCAGCTAGTATGTTTCAGTGTCTAGCTCAGTTGAATAAGGTATCGAGTTTCAATCGCGCCTCCCTTAGTTTGGGGCGTGATGACCTATAATAACAGCTATCGTTCCAGTATTCAGATAGCAGCATTTGAGGCTTTGTATAGGAGAGAAATTATAGATCTACGATTGAGTGATTTGATTATAGGACAGGCTCTTGGCAGCCCAGAGTAGGCAAACGATTTATTCTGATATGAGGGTTTGTGACATTGAGTTCATGGTTGGTGAATGGATTTTGTTTAAAATATCATCCATAAAAACTGTGATGAGGTTTGGGAAAAAGGGCAATCTTAGTTTGAGGTTTATTGTCCCTTTTTAGATTTTTCGATGCATTAGAAAGGTAGCTTATGAGTTGGCCTTACCTTCAAGTCTTTCAGCCGTACATCTAGTTTTTCACGTCTTGGTATTAAAAAAGTACCATTTCGATGGCTCTCATGTGATTAGTTGAGATTCGATGAATTTAGATCAGAATCTGACTTTTGTAGAAGAGCCTATAGCTATTTTTGATAGGCAGACTAGGAAGTTGAGATCTAAGGAGAAAGCATTTGTGAAAGTTCACTGGAAGCATCGACCAATTAAATAGGCTACATGAGAGACTGAGCCAGACATGCAGAGTAGATATCCCTAGTTTTTTTAAAGTTCAGGTACCTTCCTTTCTCATACGTTTGAGGATGAACGTGTATTTTAGTGGTGGATAATGTAACAATCCTCATAGTAATTTTTAAATTTTTTTTATATTTTAACTGTTCTGCCCCTTTCCGTAGTTGTATTATGTTGTTTGTGGTCTACGAGAGTGGATGAAATGATTCTTGAGGTGTTTGGTTAGATTCTAGGAGAATTTTTTATTTTGAAAGGTCTTGAAGTTGATATGATTGACTTTGATCAATATTCAGAGTTCTTGGCATCGTATGAGAATTTCATCAATTTTGTTAGATCTGAAATGCCATTTCTAGGCTAGTAGCATTGTTGGTTCGGGTCTCGAGGCACTCAAATACATTTTGGATAGTTGGTTAGAAAGTTAGAAGTTTTCACATATAGTTGACTTTGGTCAATATTCGATGATAACGATATCCGTTAGTAAATTCAACGATTTCATTGAGTCCAAAATATTGATTCTGATCTAGTATAATAATTGGTTTGTGTTTGAGATGTTCCGAATGAGTTTCAAGGATTGAATCCAAATTTGTCTAAGTTTTGGTTGTTGCTGGTGTCTGATGTCTACAATTGAGATGGTGGGCCGCATTTGTGGTCACCAATTTTGTGGTCAGGAGACGCTTTTGCAAAAAAATAGTGGCAGATCTAAATTTTGCAAATGTGGTGTTGTACCATAGTTATGGTACCTTGGAGCCCTTTTAGAATCTTATTTCTCCTTTGTAAAGTCACTTTCCAACTCGATTTTGGGAGTTTGAAAACACATTTTGGGCGATTCTAAAGGGGATTTTCAAGTTTTTTTATTGGATAAGTTTTTAAACTAATATTTTAACATCCCTCGATGATTATTTTATGATTTCACCTTCAAATCTTTATTTTTCAACTTGAAATTTAGAGTTTCCCCTAAAAAGTTAAAGAATGGTATTTTGATGATTTTAAGCTCGATTTTAACTTTATTTTCGATAAAATTTTATATGTGAACTCCTTAAGTTTTGGGTAATTTGATTTTCAAATAAAATTTTATTTTTTTCCTTGTGGGCTCAAGGTTGATTTTTTGACCCGGATTAGAACCTTAGCAATATGAGTATCGTTATTTCGTGTTTATGTGTAGAACTTATTTTTGATAGAATGGTTGCATTCGGATGTTATTCCTAAAGGAAAATCTCAAGTGTGATTGAGTAGAGTCTTGTTGTTTTGCTTCGAGGTAGGTTATGCTTAACTTTCTTCAGACTTTGCTTGGTAAGGACTTGTCATGTAAAGCATGCTATACGTTGGGTGAAATTATGAATTTAAGTAATAATTTAATCGAATTATCATTATGATGCCCAAGTTGGGACCTATACTGTGTTAGTGATAAGGAACTGAGATTTTCTGATTTGATATTGAGACTTATAACCTATGTTCCTGAGTTGATTTATATATGTGGTTCTATATTTATCATTGAGTTGGTTCATGATCTCATTCTGCACATGCATAACATTCATTTCACGGATTTCTGGTTTGTAATATTGGAATTACCAATTTTTGGAAGAAAATATTCTATCTTCTATTGATTTCGTCTGAGGTAAGATTTCGGATATCATTTATTTCGTCTGAGGTAAGATTCTGGACAATGTTGATTTTGTTCGAGATAAAATTTTGGACAGTATTGAATCGTTCGAGGTAAGATTTTGAAAAGTGTTGATTTTGTTGGAGGTAAGATTGTGGACAGTGTTGATTTAGATCGAGGTAAGATTTCTGACAGTGCTGATTTTTGATAGGCATTGGCCATTCCATTTTATCCCGTATCATTGCATTGCATCATCGTTTAGATAGTAGTTGTAATATATCGTATTATTATTGATATTGGACTGCTTGAACTTTTCTGCGTGCACTGCTACTTTAGTATTCTTTATTTGATATAGTATTTGTTTATGATCAGTCGACCTATGATGCCTACTGAGTACAAGTAAATTGTACTCACCCCTAATTTTCTGCATTCTTCTTATGCAGATTCTGATACGAGTGGACCCCATGGCTAGAGATCGTGCGGTGTTGCTGTTTTTCGAAGTTGTAGTGAGCTCTTGTGTTTGGAGTCTGTCCCACCTTCATCTATCTTTTATTTCTGTCGCATCTACTTTCAGACAATGTGTATTTTCAGTTTTGACTTTCACTTTTAGAGGTCGCTCTTGTACTTGTGACAGTTGAGTCTTGGGATTCTTAATGTATCATTTTCTTTCAATTTCGAGTATATTTGAAGCTATTTTCAGTTAAATCGCATCTGTATTTTGCTATCTTGCCTGATTTAAAATTGTCTACTTTGGATGGATTTGACTTACCTATCGTGATTGGGTTTGGATAGGTGTCATCACAACCCATGCAATTTTTAGATCGTGATAAATATAAAAAAAATATTATATAAATAAAGGATTAAAAATATCAAAAATAAAAAAGAAAAGAATGTTTGTTGTTCATAATTTAGTTACACAATGGTGAAAGGATATACACTGAGAGAGACATAGATCCACAGGCACATACTTTCAGACTTGGTGATTCTATCATTTGAATAGGTCTTCTTTCGGATTTCCTTTTTTTTTTCTTTTTTTAGGGGATGGGGGTGAAGGGGAGTAGATTAATTGCTGATGTTGAAACTTGAAATATAGGTTGTATAGTTGCAGCATGTACTGAAATCCATATGCAATTTTTGATCTACTTGTTTAATTAGATTGAAGACCCTCCTTGATTATTTATCTCAACTACTTCACTAATGAAAGTGAATTTTGCTTACCTTATACATTTCCTCAACTATCAATCAAGATCTAGAAAAGTTTGAGATTGACGGTTTTCACCTTTTTCTCTTAGACAATTTTTCAATTAAAAAAATAACATTTATTTATTTTTTCCTTTTTAGTTTAATTAATTGATATTTTAAATTTTTTGACCAATTAATCTGAATTCATGATAGATAAAATTATGACAAAGTGTAATAAAATAATTGAAATCACCTAATCCTTTATTAAAGATTTTGAATTTTAACTGTGAAAAAAAAAACTTGTTAATAAGAAGCACTTACCTTGTCCATATCTTTATTATTTGCTAGTTACTCATTCTCCTAACATGTTAAATCAGTACCCAACAAACAAATTTTTAAAAAATATTTCATGTCACCATTAGCAGATGAAAACATTAGGCGTGCCCCCCCCCCCCCCCTCTCCTCCCCCACAACCCCAACCATTAAAAACCTAGAGATGAAAGGGGGGGGGGAGTCAGGAACGTACGCTAGCTACCAATTGTATGAATGGCCCACCCGAATTTTCCAAGTAAGCTCCTCAAATAAACAAGTGAAGATAATAACGGGGGCTTTGTCATATTCTGATGACCTGTCAGCTTTTACTCGGTCACATTTTGTGAATCTTTCAATGTCTCAACCATTTTGTACGTCACATTTTTTTGTGAATCTTTCTTTCTGAAAGGTTTGCGTAGAAGAAGTAGGCAACTAGTATTGAAAAGTCTATCACCTTGAAAAAGAACTAAAAATACCCTTTTCGAAACTCAAACGTAAAACTCACGTTTTGCACAGTAACCCTCTCCTCTTTCTACTGAGGGAAGACAATCCCATTTTGCCTAGAGTGAAATTTCTTCGCTTGTTTGTAAAGTCAAAGAGCTTCCAGTTTTTGCTTGCTTTGTTTGTTTGTTTTCTACGCGTTTGTCAAACAAACTCCGCCTTCTTTTGAACGCTTATCTCTTTGTGTTTTTCTCTCTATCCGACCATTTTATTTACTGGGGTTATTCAATTTCTGGGTTTTGGTTTTGATGAGTTTTAAGCGGTGGCTTTTACGGACTCCACTTGACTCGTGAATTTGACTGTTCAAGAACGATTGATCTCAGTTTTGGGAATAAGAAATACTAGTAGGTTTGTTTATGTTGTCTGTGAAATGAATTGGCACTGGAAATTCAGTGAGCATAGCTTGTTGGTTATTGCTCTGCTCTTGTGTTTGATGCATCAGGAATTGACTTCTTGTTGGTCCCTCAATGATGAAGGTATTAGTCTTCTTCTTCTTATTATTATTATTATTATTATTATCTGCCATTTAAGACTTATTTTGTTAGAAATGGCAATAAAAAGTTGTCATTTTGCTTCAAGTTTTGATCTTTACTCCTTTTGGCCTTCGTGTTTAATCAATGTTTAACTTGGTTCTTGCAGGTTTGGCACTGTTGAGATTCAGGAAGAGAGTGGAGAGCGATCCATTTGGGGCTTTGTCGAATTGGAAAGATGGTGATGGAGTGGAAAATCCATGTACTTGGTTAGGAGTTGGGTGCTTTAATGGGAATGTTGTGTCTCTGTAAGTACTAGAAATTGCTGCAATTGTTGTACAGCTCTTTTCTGTGTTATTTGGTTCTGCATAAATCTTCTTTTTCAATTTTGATCTACTTGGTTCATAGATGAATCTGAATTTGGTCTCTATTTGAATTCTGAAACTTTTCCTCCATGAGTTGGTGAACTCAACAAGCAGTGATTCCAGCAGATGTATGATTAAAAGACAGATAATGAGAAGCTTTTGGCACCAATTCCTATCGAAGTATACTGATAAGTGATAACATCTTTTGGCGTTTTGTACATGGAGTGTAGCTAATAGTGTTATTGTAAAGTGAGAGCTATTCTAAAATTTGATTTTTATCACTCAATAGTTCGAGAGGCTAAGCACAATCTTGTGCTACGTTGTGGTCAAGATAATTAAACTTAGCCTCGACAATGGATGTAAATAAGAGATGTCTAAATTCAGAATGATGAAGCATTTGACCATGGGTCTTATGGAAGGGAGAGACTTAGAAAACCTGTGCAACTCTAGAAAGGGCAAACATGGAGTTAGTATAGTAACAAAGATATAAATATTTAAGCTTGATCAGAAATCAAATAAAAGGAGGCAAATTCACATATTACCTCTGATGTCAACTTTCTCCAGTTTATTTAAGTTTCACAATTAAATGTAAATAGATAATTAGAGCTACATGTATAACGTGTTCTCTTTGTTTCTTGACCTGATACACGATTCTATATTTCTATTAATTAACCGACCATTCGAATTTTGTGAAAAGGGTAATTATATCATTGCTAGAATATATTTATCTCAAGCTAACTTTAGACACACATTTTACTCTATCCGTATTCGTAAATGCAATGAATTTCATACACAATGTCTCCATTTGTTATCATGAATATAATTTTATGACAGAAGTAGCATACTGCCTTAAGTGGAATTGGCTATTGTAAAAATAGCCATGATACTGATGTTCTTATGGGTTTAACTAATCTGTGTTCTTAAACTACTCGCAGGGACTTGAAAGATCTCCATCTCTGTGGTACCCTAGCTCCTGATCTCGCGCGCTTGGTTCACTTGAAGTTTATGTATGTGCATATTTAAACTAGATGTCTTCGTTTTCCTAGTCGCTGTCATTACCAATTCTATATTTAAGTGTTTTTCTTTAAAGATAATGGGCAACTCACTGGAGGCTTCTTTACAGAATTTTACGTAACAACTCCTTTACTGGGTTCATACCTGATGAGATTGCAAAGCTAAAGAAATTGGAAATTCTGGACCTGGGATATAATAACTTTAACCAGCCGCTGCCTTCCGACCTTTGCAATAATCCCTCTCTGGAAATGCTGTGAGTTCAAACTTCAAACAGAGGTGGTGCATTTTGTTAACTTCACCTCCTTGTTCCCTTACTTATGGAGTTACACTAATGCAGTTTATTAGACAACAATGAGCTGTTTAGCCACATATTTCCTGGAACCAATAGACTTGAAATGGTCCCAGATGTCCAAGAAAATAACAACCATGCTCCGAGAGCCCAACCTTTGTCACTTCCCAATGGGAGATTGATTTTAAGGTACACATCTTTCAATCAAATGAGATCTATATTTTAAGAGTAATCGTGTGTACTGTGTACTGGTAACTTTGAATGTCCAACATAGTAAGAGTAAAATGACTTGAATGACTAGATTCAATAATTGGAATACATAATCCTTGAATAAGCATGCATCTGTTGATTAGATTCAATAATTGGAATACATATTCCTTGAATAAGCATGCATCTGTAGCAATTCATCGCATGTTCTTTTGACCCCCCTGATCATTGCAAAGAAATTTAGATGTCCCATCAATTTTCCCTGTCTTTGAGTTTTCTTTTGGTTGGCCTTCACACTCTAGTTTCCCTTAATAGCCTGACAGTTGATTGTTAAGCACATTTGATTCATGATTGCACAAACAATGTTCAATTCGTTTTCTGATATTTCTGAAAAGACAAACTGCTAATCTTTTGTTTTCATCTTGGGATAATACGCCTCAGTTTCAATCAAGCTTTGCACTAGCTTCTTTTATAGGTATACTTCTTTGGTTGCAACTTACGTAGTTATCATGAAATTTAAATTATTTGTAGGACTACAGAAGCACTTGGAAATGTAGCTGGAAGAAAATTACTAGAAGTATCATCTTTTTCTCTCCTGAATAACTTCCGGAAGCAATTTCAGCCAGTCTTCCGACTTCTAGACCCTCCTGAAGTTGGTGTTGGGAACAGTGCACCTTCATCATCCCCATCTCCATCACCGAGTCCTTCTCTTTCCCCATCTCCTACACCATCAATTACTGCAGAACCTCATCTGGTTCCTTCACCTAGATCCTCTGCTTCTCCATCTTCACTTCCCAGTCCTGCAGAGAACAGCAGTGGAGTTGAAGATTCCAGACGAAGTCATCATCGAGCCTTAATATTGTCTGCAGCTATAGGAGGTCCCGTTCTACTTTTAATATTGATAACTGGCACAATCTTCCTTAGAAGCAACAAAATGGCTGTTGTAAAGCCTTGGGCCACTGGATTGAGTGGACAGTTGCAGAGAGCATTTGTTACTGGTAATTTTCTATCTGTCGACAAATGAATAGTATTTCTATTTCTAGAACCAAAATGGTTGTCTTAAAAAATGGATCCATAAAATAGAAGCTTATATGGACATATGTATCTGTAAAACCACATTTTTGACTTAAAAGTATTACCTAAATGGCAGAAGCTTAAATGGACCTTCCCCCCCCCCCCCCCAATATGAGCTAGACTGCTGAGTTCTTTCATTCTGACTGTGTGAACAGGTGTGCCAAAGCTTAAGAGATCAGAACTTGAGTCAGCCTGTGAAGATTTCAGCAATGTGATTGGTTCCTCATCTGTTTGCACACTATATAAAGGCACATTATCCAGTGGAGTTGAGATAGCTGTGATATCTCGTACAGTGGCATCTACTAAGGATTGGTCAAAAGATATGGAAGCCCAATTCAGGAAAAAGGTGTTTTAGGTCTTCCAGTTGAAATTTTACATCTTATTTTTTCCAATCTGAGTTTCTAAATGCTTTTCTCCTGCTTTTACCAGATTGATACATTGTCAAAGGTCAATCACAAGAACTTTGTCAGCCTCCTTGGTTATTGCGAAGAAGAGGATCCATTTACCAGAATGATGGTTTTTGAGTATGCTCCTAACGGGACCCTCTTTGAACATCTGCACAGTAAGTTTTTGATTCTCAAGGTGTATCCGTTGTGATTTACTCAATACTGGTAACAACTCTTCTACATCTGCTTGATTGAACTGTCTAGGCAATACTTTTATATAGCAGGTAAAAATTTATCTGCATTCGGTGTTTACACAACTGTATTTACCATTGTTAAGTGATAAATTGACGTGAGAATGTGTTTTAATTAACTTTGGTTCAATGATAACAGTGGGTGTGAAAACACATCTTATGTATTCATTGGGTGGTGTAAACACCAGGTGTGACTAAGTTCTTTTTTCTACCTTGAGTATGGTGTCTGGATGTGTCTTTGGTCTCATGTCGATAATTTGTCTGTAATTTGAGAAGTAACCATTTTCACATTAGCCTTATAAGATGTTTGGCCATTGTACTTCAAATTCTCTCGCTCCAGTGACAATTATATTTAAACTGATTCTCCCTTTCTTATGTTCTCCGTTATGACCGAAAAGATCTCTAATTCTAGAGTTTTGCAGTAAGGGAAGCTGAACACTTGGACTGGGGGTTGCGAATGAGGATAACAATGGGCATGGCATACTGCCTCGAGCATATGCACAATTTGTCACCATCGTTACCTCATAAAAACTTGAGCTCCTCTGTCGTGTACCTCACAGAAGACTGTGCAGCCAAAATATCAGATTTTGGGTTCTGGAATGAGACAGCTGTAGCTGAAATGGGGTCGAGTCCAGAAAGTAATGTTTACAGCTTTGGTGTCATTCTGTTTGAGATGATGACTGGTAGGCTCCCTTACTCAGCAAACAGTAGCTCTCTTGATGACTGGGCATCAGACTATCTTAGGGGAGGAGAATCCCTGAGGGAAATGGTTGATCCAACTTTAAATTCTTTCCAAGAGGAGCAGGTAGAGAAAATAGCTGTTCTGATTAAAATGTGTGTTCATCCTGAGCCAAGACGACGACCGGCAATGAGAGAGGTTTCTGCCAGATTGAGAGAGATAACAGGTATAGGACCAGATGGGGCAACCCCAAGACTCTCTCCTCTATGGTGGGCTGAGCTTGAGATTATATCAACAGAGGCTTGTTAATGCATAGCACCACAGATTTGCCTTTAGATGGTAATCAATATAGAAGCTGTATATACAAAGATGGAAAACCTTTTCCCGTTTGATTTTTCTTTTGGGTGGATCACAAGAGCATATCGACTCTGGTGCCTAAGGAGAAGTTTTTGTTTGTGTACAAAAAAAGAAAAAATTAGTATGTAACTAATTTTCTATCGTCTTAATTTGCTTTCCTGAAGGCTTGGTATCAATTCTATTTCTTATGACCACTGCATTAGCAGCCTGGACAAAAATGACAACCTAAGGGATCGTTTGGTTTATCGCATTCACAAAACAGTTCTAGCATCAAAGTTCGCATAAGTGATATGATGTTTGATTGGTCGTACAAGAAAAAATAATCATCTCATAATTTAGTACAACGTTTTGTTGGCTTTTCTTCGGTTTACCAAGGATGACTTTAGATAGGATGATATGAAGGTCGCGGATTAGGATAAAAGACTAGTAGGTAGTTGAGTGTTTTGTCGCTTTCTTGCGAGGTAGGCTTGGTGATAATTTGGTGCACTATACCTATTTCTCCTTTTATAGCTGTAGTATTAGTACTACTCCCATAGTTACAATCCTTCGATTTCGATTATTATTTGTTATTTCTTATGGTCCGATTATTGCATTATTTTGTTGTTGTTAATGTTCCTTTTTTGAATGTTATGTAATGTTTTTCCTATTATTTGTTGTCTTCTTTAATTCTATATTTTCTTTTTCAAACTGTTTTGGTATGAGTTATTTGAGCCGAGGGTATTTCGATCCTACCTCCATGAGGTAGGAGTAAGGTCTGTGTACACTTTATCTTTTACAGATTGTGAGATTACAGTGAATATGTTGTACCCGCATAAGTTATGTCAAAATTTGTGTATTATTTTGCACGAGATCGAATTTGGAATTGAGATTTTTTTTTTCATGGATAATAACAAAAGGAGAAAAGACATCAAATGCACTTTAAACTTGTTCTGAAAAATCGACTACACAGTCAAACTATTATGACAACCTATTACACACCTATACTACTCAAAAGTGAATTTATTTTCACCCCAAAAACTAATGTGGCAATAATATTAAAAAGAAACAAAAATAGCGCGCAAAGGAGTCAATTTTTTTTAAAAAAAGGAAAACACAGTCATTCTCCATGGACAATTCTCCCCACTTCTTCTTCGTCATGTCAAATTAAAAAAATTTAGACTGAGAACTCAATAATTAAATATTAATTTTAAAAATATTTTAATTTTTTTTATAGTTATCACCTCATTAAATAGGTATCATAAATTATATTTTTGGGAATAATGACCATGGAAGCTAACTTGGCGTTTGGCCATGAAAATCAAAAACATATTCGCTTTATTTTGAAATTTTTGAGGTTGGAGTTGGAGTTGTGTTAGGCCATAGTATTTGAAGTTAATATTTAGAATTCAAATGTATTTCTTTTAAAAATTAAAAATAAAAATTGAACATGCAATATAATTTAAATTGGGTAAATTTTTTGAAAAAACTAAATTAAAAAGTAAAAAAAGTGAAAACACTTCTTGTAGTGTTTTTCAAAATCTCATATACAACTTCAAGTTGTATTTGGTATTTTTATGGTCAAATAAGAGTTTCGGAATAAAATGAATAAATATTCTGGAATAAAGTGAATAATATTCATGGTCAAACGGGTAAAGTTGAGTGACTTTTGAAAGACAAAACAAAGTTGAGTGACCATCTAAGCTTCTTACTCCAAACATACGGATCCACGTGTTGACTGATACAAATCAGAGATGAGGTGTACCTAATGCTTTAGGAAGAGTACTTCCGGGTTAGTTAAGGAGTTAGTTATCAATTTAGCGTATTGCTAATTGATCCTATTATGTCTTAGTATAGGTTTTGTTATTTATGATTAGGTCCTCATGTATTTCTATTTTCAGCACTTTAGATCCATGTCAGAGTCAGTTACTCTACAATACTATTTTAGCTAGAATCCAAAGAATTGTACAGGCTATATATTATACTAATTGTAGAGAAGGAAAACATCTATGAAAATGTTATCCTCTTAAGCTTAGAATAGCTTCTTCTTTTCTATTTTTCTTCTCTCCCTTTCTTATTTCATTCTAGTTGTCACTGTTCCATTGTTTTTCTTCAAACTACTTTTCTATTTTACATCATTTGGTATCAGATCACTTTTCTAAGACTTTGTGGGTAGTAACAATGCCTAGAGAATTAGAGAAATCAAAGAGATGTTTGAGAAAATGACCCTCGAAATGGCTAGCTTCATTGCGAGGCAAACCCAAATGGAGGAGCATCATGAGAAATCTATTGCTAGCTTGAGAGAAGCCATTGATGGGGTAGAAAGGATGAAAGGGGGAAGGGGATTAATTACACTGAAGGATCTGGAGATATTTACACACCATCCAAAAACCCCATGATCTGGGCAACTTCAGTTGCTACTTCTGCTTCACTATGGGCAACTTCAGTTGCTATTTCTGCTCCACCCCTTCTTCAAACACCTGGAGGTTATACTATGGGAGCAGACCCTTACCAACAATATCCCTCTCCAGCGGGAGCTCATTTTTCACCAGGGCTTACTTATCAAGGAGGTCAATCATCCCATCATCAGTTTCCTATGTACCCAGGACCATCTCCAATGTATAGTCAAGGAGGAGGAAGGTTTCCTCAAATAGGAGGTGCATTTCCTTAAAATAGGGGACAACAACGGGCTACTCCATATTTGGGGTCGATGACTCGACTGACTAAGGTATAGTTCCCTAGATTCAATGAAAAACACTTAAGAACATGGATGTAAGGCTGAGCAGTTCTTTTCTTATGATGACACGGCGTATGGGCAAAGAGTAAAGGTGGAAGCTCTTCACTTTGATGAACTGACCATTGAGTGGCATTTATCTTACTTGAAGAGCAGGGGTCAGCTACCCTATCCTTCTTGGGATGAGTACATTTATGCATTGGTGGATAGATTTGGAGGTGACTATGAAGACCTAATGGTTGATTCAAGTTGGTGAGGCAGTCAAACACTGTTAGGGAGTATCAAGAGGAGTTTGATAGGATAATGACTAGACTAGTCATCTGTAACACCTCGTACACGTATCCAGCAATCGATTCCTAAGTCCATCAAGGTTGCTGCATTTTCCTGCAAACTGTGTGGTCACCACGGGGAGTGCCCCGGGGGTCGCAGCTCAGACAGCCCGTGGGATGTCCCGTGAAGACCAAACAGTTGGGCTATGCCAGCTGCCTCAGTCGGACGGGAGGCCACGACGGGCGTCGCAGGTGCGACGGCCCTTAGGACCTCGCCGTCAGAATGGTCCAGCCATTCCTCCCCAGCAACCAGTCTTCCGACGGGCTAGGCCACGGGCATCGCCAGTGGGACGGGCCATGGGAGCTCGCCGTCAAAAGGGACCAGCAGACTTCCACCAAGGCCACCCCTGCCCAACATCTTGGCCGACGGGCAGTCGTGGGCACGACGCCTGTCGGGTAGCCCGTAAGGCGGCCCAGTTTTCTGAAAATTTTCATTTAAATCAGAGGGGCATTTTGGTCATTTCTCACCCTATTATGTTATTAAGTGAATCGTTCTGACTACTTTTAGAAGGGTTTTCACCCATATTACCCTAATTCTATCCTAAGTTCCTCATTCCTCACTCAAGGAGGAAACGTGCTCTCAAGTTCAAGTCTCCAAGCTCCAAGTCAAGTCTCCTAGTTCTTTTCCAATCAAGTGGGTAATCTTCCACCAAGGTATGTGGGTTTTTAACAATGGATTCATTTCACCCTTGTGCCTAAATTTCCCAACTCTTATCTTGAATTATGAAGTTATGAAATTAGGGTTTTGATCTAAAATTGGGGAAAGTTTATGAAATGAGTTTCTATGTTTAAATTCATGGTTTTCTCTTGATTACTCATGATTTGATTATGATTCTCTCATTGGTTTTAAGAGCCCTAGCATGAATGTTGATTTCTAGCATGAAACTATGAATTTACATGTTTTCAAGAGAAAGTTGGCATGATTAGCTATCATGGCCTATATGTATTTATGAAATTGCATGACTAATTCTTTAAGTATGAATTTAGCAACAAAAGTATATTTTGAATTATGGTCTTGCAAAGTTTTAAGAATCATGACTTTTGAATTGCATGACATCAGATATGTCCTTATGCTTTTCCAATAGTTTTGGACATCAGATATGTCCCTATGTTTAAAGAAAGTTTGGACATCAGATATGTCCCTATGTTTAAAGAAAGGTTTGGCATCTAGATATGTCCACCTAAGTTAAGTGAATTGCACGGTATCACATATACCCTTATGCTTTTCAAACAGATTTGGCATCAAATATGCCCAAGTATTATATGAGCTATATATATGTTTTGGGAGTAGTATTAGCACAGAGTTGGACAGGGTGAGTACCCAAAAAGGTCCTAGAACTACGTGCCACCGTAGGTCTTAAGTCTCCTCTGTTGGGCATCAGTTTAGTGATCACACCAAGTAATGCCTTTATACCCTGGCAAGGTATATTGGGTCTTTTCGATGGGGCGGATACATCGGATTCCATGTAGATCACATGGTCTATGTCGGTTAGAGAACCTCCCACAAGAAAACAATTTATGCTTTTAAACTTGCATTTGACTCTTATTCAGATTTCAGACTTATTACTTATGATTATGTTTCAGCTTAAAGAAAGTATTAGAGTCATTGCATTGAGTTTATCTTTAAAAGCATGATTTTAGTTAATTAAGTATACTTAGCATGTTTTCATCATGTTCATGCATAGCTCACATACTTAGTATATTTCATAGTACTAACGCATATTGCGTTGCATCCTTTGATGATGCAGATTCAGGCATACCTTCTCAGGCTCGTGGCTAGAGTCCCAAGCCACTCCCTCAGCCAGCTTTGGTGAGTCCTCATAGTTCGAGGACTAGATCTTATTTTAGTTTTTTATGCTTCTTTTATGTATTAGATTGTTGAGTTAGTTGGGGTGTGTCCCATCAACTCTCTATGAGTGTACTAGAGGCTTTCAGACATAGATGTTATGAGATGATCTTTGAGTTGTATTTCCTATTCAACTCTCTATTTGTGCTGTCTTCCGATTTTTGAATTTACTTTGATGCTTCCGCTATGTCTTATCTTTTTTATGCTTGAGATTGTTATGACCTAGGGTTAGCTTGGGATCCTTGTGGTTTCAAGTTTCGTGTTACATCTAGGAGGTAGCCTCGGGGCGTGACATCATCACACCAGAGCATGCCATCAGAGATAAAATCACAGGACTAAAGACTAAGATTAGGTTCAATGTTAGGTCTCACAGACCATACACTCTACCTCATGCTTATCAACTGGCTAGAAATGCGAAGTCACAACTCTTGGCACAGATAAAGCGGTCAAAAGGTGTCATTCGGACTGGGGAAGGGTCATGTTCCATGAACAGCTCTTTGAGTTATATTTCCTATTCGACTCTCTATTTGTGCTATGTCTTTCGGTTTTCGTATTTACTTTGATGCTTCTGCTATGTCTTATCTTTGTTATGCTTGAGATTGCTATGACCAAGGGTTAGCTTGGGATCCTTGTGGTTCCAAGTCCCGTGTCACGTCTATGGGGTAGACTTCGGGCATGACAAACTTGGTATAGAGCCTCAGGTTCAAGAGTTCTAGGATGTCTAAAAGCCGCATCGATTAGAGTCATTTTCATGTGTGTGAAGCGCGCCACACATATGTGAAAGAAGCTATGAGATGTCTTAGAAAAACTCCACTTCTTTCATGATCACATCGTGTGGTAGAGCTTAAGTCTAATGTTCCTCTAATCCTTATCTTATGCGTTTCAGATTATGCCTCCTCGACGTGCTATGCCTCCCCGAGCTGCTCGAAATACCGCTCCTCAAGTTCCGATTCCCGATATCACAAATGATAAGTTTAGGAATGCTATCCACCTACTAGCTGTGACTTTGGCAAATCAACAGGCTCCTGCCCCCGCTCATCCTCAAGGTGGGGTAGCGGCCTGAGTTCGTGACTATGAAATTGCATGACTAATTCTTTAAGTATGAATTTAGCAACAAAAGTATATTTTGAATTATGGTCTTGCAAAGTTTTAAGAATCGTGACTTTTGAATTGCATGACATCAGATATGTCCTTATGATTTTCCAACAGCTTTGGACATCAGATATGTCCCTATGTTTAAAGAAAGTTTGGACATCAGATATGTCCCTATGTTTAAAGAAAGGTTTGGCATCTAGATTTTCCCACCTAAGTTAAGTGATGCACGGTATCAGATATACCCTTATGCTTTTCAAACAGATTTGACATCAAATATGCCCAAGTATTATATGAGTTATATATATGTTTTGGGAGTAGTATTAGCACCGAGTTGGACAGGGTGAGAGTACCCAAAAAGGTCTCAGAACTATGTGGCACCGTAGGTCTTAAGTCCCCTCTGTTGGGCATCAGTTTAGTGATCACCCCAAGTAATACCTTTATACCCTGGCAAGATATATTGGGTCATTTCGATGGTGCGGATACATCGGATTCCATGTAGCTCACATGGTCTATGTCGGTTAGAGAACCTCCCACAATAAAACAGTTTATGCTTTTAAACTTGCATTTGACTCTTATTTAGATTTTAGACTTATTACTTATGGTTATGTTTCAGCTTAAAGAAAGTATTAGAGTCATTGCATTGAGTTTATCTTTAAAAGCATGATTTCGGTTATTTAAGTATACTTAGAATGTTTTCATCATATTCATGCATTGCTCAAATACTTAGTACATTTCATAGAACTAACGCATATTGCGCTGCATCCTTTGATGATGCAGATTCAGGCATACCTTCTCAGGCTCGTGGCTAGAGTCCCAGGCCACTCCCTCAGCCAGCTTTGGTGAGTCCTCATAGTTCGAGGACTAGATCTTATTTCAGTTTTTATGCTTCCTTTACGTATTAGATTGTTGAGTTAGTTAGGGTATTGTCCCATTAACTCTCTATGAGTGTACAAGAGGCTTACAGACATAGATGTTATGAGATGATCTTTGAGTTGTATTTCCTATTCGTCTCTCTATTTTTGCTATGTCTTCCGGTTTTCGGATCTACTTTGATGCTTTTGCTATGTCTTATCTTTGTTATGCTTGAGATTGTTATGACCAAGGGTTAGCTTGGGATCCTTGTGGTTCCAAGTCCCATGTTACGTCTAGGGGGTAGCCTCGGGGCGTGACGTCATCACACCAGAGCATGCCATCAGTGATAAAATCACTGGACTAAAGACTAAGATTGGGTTCAATGTTAGGTCTCACAGACCATACACTATACCTCATGCTTATCAACTGGCTAGAAATGCGGAGTCTCAACTACTCGCACAGATAAAATAGTCAAAAGGTGTTGTTCAGACTGGGGGAAGGGTCAGGTTCCATGAACGGCTCTTTGAGTTGTATTTCCTATTCGACTCTCTATTTGTGCTATGTTTTTCGGTTTTCAGATTTACTTTTGATGCTTCCGCTATGTCTTATCTTTGTTATGCTTGAGATTGCTATGACCAAGGGTTAGCTTGGGATCCTTGTGGTTCCAAGTCCCGTGTTACGTCTACGGGGTAGCCTTGGGACATGACAAACTTGGTATAGAGCCTCAGGTTCAAGAGTTTTAGGATGTCTGAAAGCCGTATCGAGTAGAGTCTTTTTCATGTGTGTGAAGCGCGCCACACATATGAGAAGGAAGCTATGAGATGTCTTAGAAAAACTCCACTTATTTCTTGATCACATCGTGCAGTAGAGCTTAAGTCTAATGTTCCTCTAATCCTTATCTTATGCATTTCAGATTATGCCTCCTCGACGTGCTATGCCTCCCCGAGCCGCTCAAAATGTCGCTCCTCAAGTTCCGGTTCCCGATGTCACGGATGATAAGTTTAGGAATGCTATTCACCTACTAGCTCAGAATTTGGCAAATCAACAGGCTCCTGCCCCCGCTCATCCTCAAGGTGGGGTAGCCGCCCGAGTTCATGACTTTATCCGTATGAACCCGCCAGAGTTTTGGGGTTCAAAAGTGGGAGAGAACCCGCTTAATTTTATTTATGAGGTGAAGAAAATCTTTGAGGTTATGCAAGTAGCGAATGTTGATTGTGTTGAGCTTGCATCCTATCAACTCAAGGATGTGGCTCATATTTTGTTCAAGCAATGGAAGGAGGCTAGGGTGAGGGATGCGATCCCCATGAATTGAGAGTGTTTTCAAGAGAGCCTTTCTTGATAGGTTCTTTCCCCGTGAGTTGAGGCTTGCAAAAGTGGAGAAATTTGTGAACTTGAGACAAGGTTCGATGTCGATGCAAGAGTATAGTTTGAAGTTCACTCAGTTGTCTAGATATGCTCCCTCCATGGTAGCGGACCCGTATGATCAAATGAGCAAATTCATCTATGGTATTTCTGATATAGTGAAGAAAGAGTACGTCTGCTTTGTTGTTGAGTGATATGAACATCTCTCATCTCATGACTCATGCCCATCAGATTGAGGGTGACAAGCTTAGAGAGATGGCAAGGGAGAACAAAAGGGTTAGATCTGAGGGATCAAGTTTTGGTCATCATAGGTCTAGAGGTGGACATCGCTCTTCTTTCTAGAAAAAGTCATCAGGTCCTGTTCAATCTTCTGCTAGTGCTCCTACCCAGGCTCAGAAGCCTCGTCATGTTCAGAGTGGTAGAGGGTTTGGCTCCTATTCCCAGTCCCAGGGTAGTGTTACTAAAGGATCTTCTTACCCAGCTTGTGTTAAGTGTGGAAAGACTCACCCCGGTGAGTGTATGATTGGTAGAGAGGGTTGATTTGGGTGTGGTCAGACCGGGCACAGCGTTAGGGATTGCCCTTCGGCTAAGAAGGGGCAGGGAGGTGGTAGGACTCAATTTACCCCCGCAGCTTCAGGTGGTAGACCAGCCCTGCAGGGCGCAGCTTTTAGTTCTGGTGGTCAGCGCCAGAACCATCTTTATGCTATGTCCTCCTGCCAGGATCAGGAGAGCTCTCCAGATGTGGTTACCGGTATGTTGAAAGTCTTCTCTCTTGATGTGTATACCCTGTTAGATCCCAGTGCTTCCTTATCTTTTGTAACCCCTTATTTGGCTTGTAAGTTTGAGATTCGTCCTGAATTGCTTTTAGAACCCTTTCATGTTTCTACTCCTGTTGGTGAGTCAATCCTAGCCGAAAGAGTCTATCAAAATTGCCCTATCTCAGTCCTTCATAGAGTCACTTCAGCGAATTTAGTAGAGTTGGAGATGACTGATTTTGATGTCATTCTTGGTATGGAATGGTTGTATGCATGTTATGCCTCAGTTGATTGCCGCACCCGTGTGGTTAGTTTCAAGTTTCCTAATGAACCCGTCCTAGAATGGCAAGGTAGTACCTCTTCTTCAAAGGGTCATTTCATATCTTATCCCAAGGCTAGGTGGATGATTTCTAAAGGTTATATCTATCATATAGTTCGGGTTATGGACACGGAGTCCGAGACCCCGACTATTCAGTCGGTTGCTGTTGTGAATGAATTTCCAGAAGTATTTCCCGATGATTTGCCCGGATTCCCTCCTGAACGGGAAATTGACTTTAGGATAGATCTTCTTCTGGATACAAATCCTATCTCTATTCCTCCCTATAGAATGGCCCCCGCGGAACTCAAGGAGCAAATTCAGAAAGAGTATAGTTTGAAGTTCACTCAGTTGTCTAGATATGCTCCCTCCATGGTAGCGAACCCACATGATCAAATGAGCAAATTCATCTATGGTATTTCTGATATAGTGAAGAAAGAGTGTAGGTCTACTTTGTTGTTGAGTCATATGAACATCTCTCATCTCATGACTCATGCCCATCAAATTGAGGGTGACAAGCTTAGGGAGATGGAAAGGGAGAACAAGAGGGTTAGATCGGAGGGATCAGGTTTTGGTCATCACAGGTTCGGAGGTGGACATTGCTCTTCTTTTCACAAAAAGTCATCAGGTCCTGTTCACTTTTCTGCGATTGCTCCTACCCAGGCTCAGAAGCCTCATCATGATCATAGTGGTAGAGGGTTTGGCTCCTATTCCCAGTCCCAGGGTAGTGTTACTAAAGGATCTTCTTACCCAGCTTGTGTTAAGTGTGGGAAGAAACACCCCGGTGAGTGTATGATTGGTAGAGAGGGTTGCTTTGGGTGTGGTCAGACCGGGCACCGCATTAGGGGTTGCCCTTCGGCTAAGAAGGGGCAGGGAGGTGGTAGGACTCAGTTTACCCTCGCAGCTTCATGTGGTAGACCAGCACCACAGAGGGAAGCTTCTAGTTCTGGTGGTCAGCGTCAGAACCATCTTTATGCTATTTTCTCCTGCCAGGATCAGGAGAGCTCTCCAGATGTGGTTACCGGTATGTTGAAAGTCTTCTCTCTTGATGTGTATGCCCTGTTACATCCCGGTGCTTCCTTATCTTTTGCAACCCCTTATTTGGCTTGTAAGTTTGAGATTCGTCCTGAATTGCTTTTAGAACCCTTTCATGTTTCTACTCCTGTTGGTTAGTCAATCCTAGATGAAAGAGTCTATCGAAATTGCCCTATCTCAGTCCTTCATAGAGTCACTTCAGCGGATTTAGTAGAGTTGGAGATGACTGATTTTGATGTCATTCTTTGTATGGATTGAGATTGGTTGTATGCATGTTATCCTCAGTTGATTGCCGCACCCGTGTAGTTAGTTTCAAGTTTCCTAGTGAACCCGTCCTAGAATGGCAAGGTAGTCCCTCTTCTTCGAAGGGTCGTTTCATATCTTATCTCAAGGCTAGGAAGATGATTTCTATGGGTTATGTCTATCATATAGTTTGGGTTATGGAAATGGAGTCCGAGACCTCGACTATTCAGTCGGTTCCTGTTGTGAATGAATTTCCAGAAGTGTTTCCCGATGATTTACCTGGAGTCCCTCCCGAGCGGGAAATTGACTTTGGGATAGATCTTCTTCCGGATACAAATTCTATTTCTATTCCTCCCTATATAATGGACCCCGTGGAACTCAAGGAGTTGAAAGATCAGCTGAAAGACTTGCTTGATAAGGGTTTCATCAGGCCTAGTATTTCTCCTTGGGGTGCCCCAGTTTTGTTTGTTCGGAAGAAGGATGGATCTCTTAGAATATGTATCGATTACCGTCAATTGAACAAGGTCACAATAAAGAATAAGTATCCCATTCCTAGGATTGGTGACTTGTTTGATCAACTTCAGGGTGCTAGTTTCTTTTCCAAAATCGACCTTAGATACGGTTATCATCAGCTTCGGGTTCGGGAGTGTGATATCCGAAAGACACCTTTCAGGACTCGATATGGTCATTATGAGTTTATTGTTATGTCTTTTGGTCTAACGAATGCTCCTGCAACTTTTATGGATTTGATGAACCGTGTGTTCAAGCAGTATTTGGATATGGTTGTGAACGTTTTCATTGATGATATCCTCATCTACTCTCAGAGTGAGGAGGAGCATGCGGATCACTTGAGGGTTGTGTTGAAAACTCTCAAGGATAGACAGTTGTTTGCTAAGTTCAACTAGTGTGAATTCTGGATGCAGTCTGTTACTTTTCTGGGTCACATTGTGAGTAGTGATGGTATTCGGGTTGACTCTCAAAAGATCGAGGCGGTAAAGAACTGGCCTAGACCCACTTCTCCGTCTGATATTAGGAGCTTCTTCATTTTGGCTAGTTACTATAGGAGATTTGTGGTGGGGTTTTCCTCCCTTGCTGCCTCATTGACCCGATTGACTCAGAAGAAGGTTAAGTTTTAGTGGTCCAACTCTTGTGAGAAAAGTTTTCAGAAATTGAAGACTCGATTGACTACAGCTCCAGTATTGGCTCTACCCGAGGGCCTTGATGATTTTGTTGTATATTATGATGCCTCCAGAATTGGTTTGGGTTGTGTTTTGATGCAACGGTGCAAAGTGATTGCTTATGCCTCGAGATAGCTCAAGGTGTATGAGAAGAACTACCCTACTCATGATCTTGAGCTAGCGGCCGTAGTTTTTACTTTGAAGCTTTGGACGCACTACTTGTATGGTGTGCATGTAGATGTTTTTACCGATCATAAGAGTCTTCAATATGTGTTCACTCAAAAGGAATTGAATTTGCAACAAAGGAGATGGCTTGATCTCCTTAAAGATTATGATATGAGTGTGCTTTACCATCCGGGTATGGCCAATGTTATGGCGGATGCTTTGAGTAGGTTGTCCATGGGAAGTGTAGCTTTTATTGAAGATGGAAAGAAGTAATTGGTTAAAGAATTTCATAGGCTTGCTCGGTTGGGAATTCACCTTATGGACTCGATCGAAGGTGGTGTGATTGTGACTAATGGTGCTGAATCATCCTTGGTGGCTGAGGTGAAAGCCAAGCAAGACCAAGATCCCGTTCTACTTCAGCTTAAGGGTGCAGTTCGTCAGCAAAGGGTTGAGGTTTTCTCCCAAGGGGGAGATGGTGTGCTTCGTTATCAGGGTCGCTTATGTGTGCCAGATGTTGATGGGTTAAGACAGCAGATTTTGTCCGAGTCTCACAGTTCTAGATACTCTATTCATTTGGTTACCACTAAGATGGACCATGATCTATGGGAAGTCTTTTGGTGGAATGGTATAAAGAAGGACATAGCCGGGTTTGTGGCTAAGTGTCCCAACTGTCAGCAGGTAAAGGTGGAACATCAAAGGCCAGGTGGTATGCTTCAAGATATTGACCTTCCCACTTGGAAATGGGAAGCAATCAATATGGATTTTATTACGGGACTGCCTCGTACACGAAGGCAGCATGACTCCATTTGGGTGATTGTCAACCGGATGACCAAGTCATCCCATTTCTTGGTTGTTAAGACTACGTTTACAGCGAATGATTATGCTAGGCTCTACATTTGGGAGATAGTCCGATTGCATTGTGTTCCCTTGTCTATCATTTTGGATAGAGGTCCTCAATTTACATCTCAATTTTGGAGGTTGTTTTAGAAACGTCTTGGTACTAAGGTGAAGCTTAGCACAACTTTTCACCCTCAGACGGATGGCCAGGCCGAGCGTACTATTCAGACTTTGGAGGATATGTTGAGAGCTTGTGTTATTGACTTCAAAGGGAATTAGGATGATCACTTACCTCTTATCGAGTTCGCCTACAATAACAGCTTTCACTCTAGTATCCAGATGTCTCCATATGAGGTACTTTATGGACGGAGGTGTAGATCTCCTATTGTTTGGTTCGAGGTTGGTGAGGCAGCCTTGATTGGTCCGGATTATGTGCATGAGACTATGGAGAAGGTTCAGCTTATTCAGGAAAGGTTGAAGACCGCTCAGAGTCGACAGAAATCTTATGCGGATGTGAGGAGAAGGGAGTTAGAATTTGAAATTGATGATTTGGTTTTCCTTAAGGTGTCACCCATGAAGGGCGTGATGAGGTTTGTCAAGAAAGGAAAACTTAGTCCCTGTTTTGTAGGTCCTTATCGGATTTTGAGGAGAGTTGGTAGTGTTGCTTATGAGTTGGAGTTGGCAACGGAGTTGGAAGTGGTTCATCCAGTTTTCCATTTTTCCTTGTTGAAGAACTGTGTTGGCGATCCGAGCTTGATTGTTCCTTTTGAATATGTAGGTGTGAAGGATAGTCTCACCTATGAGGAAGTCCCCGTAGAGATCCTTGATCGTCAGATTCGGAGGTTGCGAAACAAAGAAGTCACTTCGGTAAAAGTCTTTTGGAGGAATCAACTTGTTGAGGGTGCTACTTGGGAAGCGAAAGAGGCCATGAAGGCCAAATATCCTCATCTCTTTCCTTTTGATTCAGTTCCAGCTTGAGAAACTAGTTTCCTCCTTAGTATATCCCTCCGATTCTACTCCATCAGTTCCTCTCATGATTCTAGCATGCATCCATGTTTTACGAAGTTAGTTTATCATGTTTTCAAGTTGAAAAGCTCAAGTTTTATGATTACCCCTTGATTTCTATGTTTTGATGTTTGGTTGGGCTGTTTTCCCCTCAGATTCCCTTGTCTATCCTTCATTCGAGGATGAATGATCCCAAGGGGAGGATATTATAACACCCCATACACGTATCCAGCTATCGAATCCTAAGTCCATCAAGGTTGCTGCATTTTCCTGCAAACTGTGTGGTCACCACGGGCAGTGCCACGGGCGTCGCAGCTCCGATGGCCCATGGGATGTCTCATGAAGACCAAACAGTTGGGTTGCGCCAGCTGCCTCAGTCCGACAGGCGGCCACGACGGGCGTCACAGGAGCGATGGCCTGTAGGACCTAGCCGTCAGAATGGTCCAGTCATTCCTCCCCAGCAACCAGTCTTCCGACGGGCTAGGCCACGAGCGTCGCTAGTGCGACGGGCCATGGGAGCTCGCCGTCAAAAGGGACCAGCAGACTTCCACAAAGGCCACCCTTGCCCGACGTCTTGGCTGATGGGCCGTCATGGGCACGACGTCCGTCGGGTAGCCTGTAAGGCGGCCCAGTTTCCTGAAACTTTTCATTTAAATCCCAAGGGCATTTTGGTCATTTCTCACCCTATTATGTATTAAGTGAAGTCGTTTTGACTATTTTAGAAGGGTTTTCACCCATATTACCCTAAGTCTATCCTAAGTTCCTCATTCCTCACTCAAGGAGGAAAAGTGCTCTCAAGTTCAAGTCTCCAAGCTCCAAGTCAAGTCTCCTAGTTCTTTTCCAATCAAGTGGGTAATCTTCCACCAAGGTATGTGGGTTTTTAACAATGGGTTCCTTTCACCCTTGTGCCCAAATTCCCCAACTCTTATATTGAATTATGAAGTTATGAAATTAGGGTTTTGATCTAAAAGTGGGAAAAGTTTATGAAATGAGTTTCTATGTTTAAATTCATGGTTTCCTCTTGATTACTCATGATTTGATTATGATTCTCTCATTGGTTTTAAAAGCCCAAGCATGATTGTTGATTTCTAGCATGAAACTATGAATTTACATGTTTTCAAGAGAAAGTTGGCATGATTAGATATCGTGGCCTCTATGTATTTATGAAATTTCATGACTAATTCTTTAAGTATAAATTTAGCAAGAAAAGTATATTTTGAATTATGGTCTTGCAAAGTTTTAAGAATTATGACTTTTGAATTGCATGATATAAGATATGTCCTTATGCTTTTCCAATAGTTTTGGACATCAGATATGTCCATATGTTTAAAGAAAGTTTGGACATCAGATATGTCCCTATGTTTAAAGAAAGGTTTGGCAACTAGATATGCCCACCTAAGTTGAGTGAATTACACGGTATCAGATATACCCTTATGATTTTCAAACAGATTTGGCATCAAATATGCCCAAGTATTATATGAGCTATATATATGTTTTGGGAGTAGTATTAGCACAGACTTGGACAGGGTGAGTACCCAAAAAGGTCCCAGAACTACGTACCACCGTAGGTCTTAAGTCTCCTCTGTTGGGCATCAGTTTAGTGATCACACCAAGTAATGCCTTTATACCCTGGCAAGGTATATTGGGTCTTTTCGATGGGGCGGATACATCGGATTTCATGTAGATCACATGGTCTATGTCGGTTAGAAAACCTCCCACAAGAAAACAGTTTATGCTTTTAAACTTGAATTTGACTCTTATTCAGATTTCAGACTTATTACTTTTGATTATGTTTCATCTTAAAGAAAGTATTAGAGTCTATGCATTGAGTTTATCTTTAAAAGCATGATTTCAGTTATTTAAGTATACTTATCATGTTTTCATCATGTTCATGCATTGCTCACACACTTAGTACATTCCATAGTACTAATGCATATTGCGTTGTATCCTTTGATGATGCAGATTCAGGCATACCTTCTCAGGCTCGTGGCTAGAGTCCCAAGCCACTCCCTCAGCCAGCTTTGGTGAGTCCTCATAGTTCGAGGACTAGATCTTATTTCAGTTTTTATGCTTCCTTTACGTATTAGATTGTTGAGTTAGTTGGGGTATTGTCCCATCAACTCTCTATGAGTATACTAGAGTCTTTCAGACATAGATGTTATGAGATGATCTTTGAGTTGTATTTCCTATTCGACTCTCTATTTGTGCTATGTCTTCCGGTTTTCAGATTTACTTTGATGCTTTCACTATGTATTATCTTTGTTATGCTTGAGATTGCTATGACCAAGGGTAAGCTTGGGATCCTTGTGGTTCCATGTCCCGTGTTACGTTTAGGGGGTAGCCTCGGGGTGTGACATCATCACAACAGAGCATGCCATCAGTTATAAAATCACTGGACTAAAGACTAAGATTGGGTTCAATGTTAGGTCTCACAGACTCATGCTTATCAACTGGCTAGAAATGCGGAGTCTCAACTACTGGCACAGATAAAGCGGTCAAAAGGTGTCGTTCGGACTGGGGAAGGGTCATGTTCCATGAACAACTCTGATGGGGGAACATTCAGCTCAAGGGGCAACTCCTATAGTGGGACATTCAAGGGATCAGGAGGTGAGAAAGGAAGAGGAACATTTAAGAAGGATGTTTCTGCTAATTTTAACAGAAGTAGAAGACTTTCTCAAGCTGAAATGAATGAAAAGAGGCAAAAGGGCTTATGATTCTTTTGTGATGAGAAGTTTGTGCCAGGGCACAAGTGTGCAAATGCCACATAATTGCATATCTTGGAACTTGATGATGATCCAGTGATTGAGATAGAGGAGGCAGAGGAGGAGCTGGCAACAGAAAATGAAGCAGAACCTGAAGAGGAAATGAAAGGAGTTAAGGAGATCTGTGAGATTTCACTTAATGCTCTAAATGGAGTAGCTGGATACCATGCCTTGAGGGTCACTGGATACTGTGATCAGTGTACCATTAACATACTAGTGGACCCTAGAAGTACACATAACTTCATGGAAGTGAAATTGGCTAGGAAGTTGGGGGTAATGTCCAGCTGGTGAAGCCCCAGCTTATCAATGTAGCTGAGGAAGGGGTTAGACAAACTACTAAGGTATGTTTTTTCTTTACATGGATATTAGGGGGAGCAACTTTCAAGGACAAATTTTTGCTAATACCCTTAGGATCATGTGATATGATACTAGGAGTACAGTGGTTGAAACATTTTGGTGACTTGTATTTCAACTTCCAGAAGCTAGAAATGAGGTTTCAATATCAGGGTAAAAAGTGCTTGATTAAGGGGAAGGTGGACAAGATAAAGACTAAGGAATCCAAAAAGTTGGACAAGCTAGCAGATAATGGGCATCAACTCTTCATGATAAGAGTCATGCAAAAGGAGGTAGAGAACAAGGGTGAAGAGCAAGGGAATCATCCCTTGATTTTAGGCCTCACTAGGCAGTTTGACAAGTTGTTCTCTGACCCTATAGGGTTACCTCGCACAAGAGGCCCCTTTGATCACAGGATACCTTTGTTGCAAGGCAACAATCCAGTCAACTCCGGGCCATATAGATATTCATCCCAACAGAAGGATATGATTGATAAGTTGGTCCAGGAAATGCTCAACCATAGGATCACTCAGCCTAGTTATAGCCCATATGCATCCCTAGTGGTACTTGTAGGCAAGAAGGATGGATCATGGAGACTTCGAGTGGATTATAGGACCCTTAACAAAGCCACTATAAAAGACAAGTTTCCCATTCCCATTATAGAAGAGTTGCTGGATGAGCTAGGTGGATCCATGATCTACTCTAAAATTGACCTTAGATCAGGATACCATCAAATAAGTATGGGCAGATAAAGACATTCAGAAGACAGCATTTAGGACTCATGCAGGGCATTATGAATACTTGGTCATGCCATTTGGCCTTACCAATGCTCCTTCTAGTTTCCAAAGTTTGATGAATCATGCCTTTAAAGCTTATTTGAGGAAATTTATTCTGGTCATTTTTTATGATATTTTAGTGTTCAGTAACAGCTTGGAAGAACACTTACTACACTTGAAAACCACCTTTGAATTATTGGAGAAGCACCACTTATATGTAAAGAAGGGGAAATGTACTTTTGGAGCCAGCAGGGTGGAGTATCTTGGCAATTTCATATCAGCAGAGGGGGTATCTACTGACCATAGGAAGATAGTAGCAGTACAGAAGTGGTCTACTCCTAAAAATGTTAAGGAACTCAGGGGTTTTCTGGGACTCTCAGGCTATTATAGGAGGTTTATTAAGTCTTATGGGATTATTAGTAAACCCTTAACTGATTTTCTGAGAAAAGAGGGGGTTCAAATGGTCAGATAAGGCCATAGATGTATTTGAAAGGTTGAAGACTGCATTAATAACTGCTCCAGTATTAGCATTGCCAAATAGTTCTCTGGTGTTTATAGTAGAAATTGATGCTTGTGACTTGGGAATAGGGGTTGTGTTGATACAAGAGGGACACCCTATTGCTTTTGTGAGTAAGGGACTATCTGGTAGACATTTGACCT
Organism: Jaltomata sinuosa; assembly: GCA_003996215.1. NCBI lineage: Eukaryota > Viridiplantae > Streptophyta > Magnoliopsida > Solanales > Solanaceae > Jaltomata > Jaltomata sinuosa. Next base: position 185,240 of record QJPP01000140.1, on the reverse strand, counting down.
TATTTGTGTATGACAAGGAGTTACTAGCATTGGTGATGGCTGTGACTAAGTGGAATTAATACCTAGTTGGAAGGCACTTTGTGGTAAGGACTGATCAAAAGGCTCTTAAATACCTGTTGGATCAGAAATTACACACTGGATTACAAATGAAATGGGTAGCTAAGCTCATGCAATATGATTTTATGATTGAATACAAGAAGGGAAGAGAGAACAAGGCAGTTGATGCATTGTCCAGAATGCTAATGATGGAGACATTTATGTTAGCTATAGCACCAGTGGACCCTGTATTATTCCAAAGGGTAAAGGATAGTTGGAGAAAAGATCCTGACTTAGCTACTCTGGTGGACAAGATCACGGATCAAGAAGAATAGGTTAGAGGTTACACCTTCATCCACCAATAGCTAAGAAGACATGGCAAGTTGGTAGTGGGAAATGATTCTCAGTTGAGGCAGGAGATCATTCAAATATGGCATAACTTTGCAGCAGGAGGGCATTCAGGAATGGATAACACACACAGGAGAATAGCTGGTCTTTTTTACTGGAAGGGCTTGAAAGAGGATGTGGTAAGGTATATTAAACAGTGTGCACCTTGTCAAAGGAGTAAGTCTAATAATAATGCATCCCCAGGTATGATTCAACCACTCCGAGTACCTTCTTATGCTTGGTCTAGTACTAGTCTAGACTTTACTGAAAGATTGCCAAAATCAAGGGGAAAGACTACAATTATGGTGGTAGTTGATAGACTGACCAAGTACAACCATTTCATTTCACTTACACACCCTTATACTGCTTCTGTGGTGGCTCGGTATTCATGGATCAAGTGTTCAAATTGCATGGAATACCAGAAAATATAGTTAGTGACAGGGATCCTATATTTATTAGCAGGTTTTGGCAAGAGCTATTTTCTATGCAAGGTGCTACCCTGAGCACATCCACAGCATACCACCCTCAGTCTGATGGCCAAACTGAGGTGGTCAACAGAACCTTAGAGACCTGCTTGAAATGTTATTGCTCAGATAGTCACCATGATTGGATGTTGTATTTACCATTAGCTGAATGGTGGTACAATACAACCTTTCATTCTGCCATTCAGACAAGCCCCTATGAAGCTCTTTATGGTCAAAAACCTCCTATACACTTGCCTTACCTTGCTGGTGAAGTTGTAGATGAAGAAGTAGATAGAAGCCTAGCTTCTAGAGAGTTCAAGACTCAACTCCTGAAATTTCGCATAGCCTGGGCACAGCAGAGGATAGTGGATTTGGCTAATAAAGGAAGGAGTGATAGGAAGTTCCAAGTGGGAGATAGGGCGTACTTAAAGATTCAGCCTTACAGGCAATTATCATTGTCAAACTAGCCTTTCAGCACGTTATCAGCCAAATATTATGGGCCTTATCAGGTGCTATAGAAGGTAGGAATGGTGGCCTACAAGCTATCCTTGCCCGATCACATAGCCTTGCACCCAACTTTTCATGTTTCAAAAGTTAAGCCATGCTATGAAGTGCCAGATTCTTTCAATCATCCTCCAGTGATTGATATAGCTAGTCCATTTTGTGTAGAACCAATGAAGATTCTTGAAAGGAGGATGATAAAAAAGGGAAATAAGACAGTGGCCCAAGTGCTCATACAGTGGAAGGATATGCCTAATGATCAAGCCACATGGGAAGATTATGCAGCTTTGAAGATCAAGTTTCTTCAATTCCTTCCTTGAGGACAAGGAAGAATTTTAAGGAGGGAGAAATGATACAAATCAGAGATGAGGAGTACCCAATGCTTTGGGAAGAGTACTTCCGAGTTAGTTATCAGTTTGGGGTATTGCTAATTGACCCTGTTATGTCTTAGTATAGGTTTTGTTATTTATGATTAGGTCCTCGTGTATTTCTATTTTCAGCACTTTAGATCCATGTCAGAGTCAGTTACTCTACAGTACTATTTTAGCTAGAATTCAAAGAATAGTACAGGCTATATATTGTACTAATTGCATAGAAGGAAGGCATCTATGAGAATATTATTCTCTTAAGCTTAGAATAGCTTCTTCTTTCCTATTTTTCTTCTCTCCCTTTTTTATTTCATTCTAGTTGTCATTGTTCCATTGTTTTTCTTCAAACTACTTTTCTATTTTGCATCATTGACCAATTGAATATCAAGCATTATTATTTTTTTAACTTTTTCCATACTAATCATGTATTTTGAAATCAATATTCAATTTGTGATAGTTAGAGTACATTAATTTGATTAACTTTACAGAATACGAATAAAGCGTTATTTCCTTGCATCTATCACAACAAAATAACACCTTGAGGGTAATGGTAATCCAAAATCAGCAAACTTCGAGAGAGAACGAAAGCAAAACGGTTGTGAGAGAGAGTGAAGAACGAAGAGAAGCAAAAACGAAGAAGCAATTTTCAATATGAAAAGTATAGTGGTACAAAGAGGTAGGGAGAAGTGGAAAGAGTTGGAAGACGTGTATGCAATTTGGAGCATGAGGCAACACGTGGAACATATATTTAAGATGTGACTCTAATTAATCAATATTTACAGTAATACTCCTGGACAAAAAGCTCACTTATTTTTTTTAGGAAAAAAACTTACTTATTAAGCACTCCCTTCGTCTCCATTTATATGAGGTAGTTTGACTTGACATGGAGTTTAAGAAAGAAAGACTTTTGAAACTTATGATCTAAAATAAGTGATAGATGTTTGTATAACTATAAATTATTTTATTAAGAGTAAAATGAGCATTTTAATGTTACATTGTTACTAATTATAGAAACGTGTCACTCTTTTTAAGACTGATTAAAAAGGAAAGGGAATCATATAAATTGGGACAGAGAGAGTAGGAGAAATAACTATAATGGTAATCCTGGCCCTTCTCACTAAATTTTAGTAGGTTGGCTCTCATAACCTACCATGTTAGAGGAGGGTAAGTGGTTTGCACATAGAAGAATCTACGTGGGCATAACACATTGGCGCTCATAAACTATTACACAAAACTATAAACTTCGGAAGATGGTCATCACGTCTCAAAACAATTGAGGATAAATACGCATTCAACAAATGTGGTTTAGTAGCATTCACGTCTTTGACAACATTACAGACAAAGCCATGCCAAAAACTATATATAGGAAGGAATCAACTCAAATGAACTCAAAGCAGAATCACATTCCAAAACTGACATAAGCTCCACGACATTTTTTCAAGAAGATGGCAAGCAGCGAACTTGTCCTGATCGTCTCATTGCTTCTTGCATTAGCCTTTCCACTGATATCCTCCGCCTATGACAATGTGTCAGCCAAGTCTGTAGAGAAGACTGCTCAAGTGGTGGTTGAAGGCATGGTCTACTGCCAGAACTGTGATAACTATGGATCATGGTCTCTGTCAGGAGCTAAGCCCATTGCTGCAGCTAAAGTTAGTGTTATCTGCAAAAATTACATGAAAAGAGTGAGCTTCTATAAGGCATTTAAAACAGATGAACATGGCTACTTATTTGCACAGCTGGATGGCTTCAAAATGGGGCATTCTTATCTTGACCATCCTCTACATTCATGCCGCGTAAAACTGGTCGACTCTCCTCTTGAAAACTGCGATGTGTTCACTAATGTCAACTATGGAATCACGGGTGCTCGACTCCGATTTTTAGACAAAACATTGAGGCGAGGTAATTATGAAGCAGTGATTTATGCTGCAGGCCCCTTCGCTTTCCGACCAGCTTACTGCCCTCCTAAACCAGAATATTAATTGATTTCCACCGTGTACTTTTATGTGTTTTGATCTTTTTACTGGTTTTATGCTTTCACGAGTCTCGAGTATAAATTTTCCTTTTCTCTGTAAGCCATATGCATTGTGCAGTATTCTTCACAAGAAATTACAAGCTTGAAAGAAAAAATAAGACTTTACCAGCATCTTAGAAATCCAACGGCATCGCAAACATTTTATTTATCTCATCCATTGCCTCCTTTGTGCACATGGTTTTCTCAAACAAGTCATTATCCCCTTTTGATGACGAAGTTGGCAGGGAACTCTTAGGTTGATGGTGTGGCGCATCATCTGGAAGTATCATGAACCTAGTGTCATCTCTCTCCATCTTAGGTGCTAATCCCTGCTTCTTGGGCTTGCTTTTCCTTGTAAACTCAATTGGCCTTCCGAACATGCTATTAATATCATCCATAGCCTCCTTCAAGTTAATTGTTGGTTCTACAAGGCCATGATGGCAAACATTTTCAACCGCTGATTCTTCTGAAATGGTGGAACCAACAAATTTGTCTACGACTGTGTCCTCCCTACGGAGTCTTCCTTGAGGAGGCCTTTCAACATTTGGATCTCTAGAATATACTGAAGTAACATCAGTTGGACTTGGAAACACAAAACCTTTAACGATTCCATCTTCAATAGTACATCCAGTCAAATTGTTAGAGTTACCCATATCTAATTTATCCAGCTCATGAACTCCCTCCATCACATCAGTGGTGTCGCCATCATCAATATATATTTGAAATGGCTCCTGCATGGTTTCTTGAGTCTCAACTCTGGTGCTTTGTGGCACTGATGAACCATTTGCCGAGGCTTGGTGAGATCCAACAGCACTATCAGTGTTTTCATCGATAAATAACTCAAAACCATTGTTTGATCTCTGATCAACTTTTTGCTGGTTTCTACGCGAATGTTTGCCAGCAAGAGATGGCTCTAATGGCTCTCGAAACATGCTATTAATTGCATGTATGGCCTCCTTTGTATTAATGGTAGGTTCCACCAGACCATGATGTCGTGCATCTTCGACATCAGACTTCCCAACAATGGCATTACCTACAAATTTAACTACAACTGTGTCTTCACCAGTAAACTTTCGGCATCTATCTGTTTCTATAGCGTCTCCAACATGAATTTTTCGACTGAGGTTACCCCAGAGTTCCTTCTGAAGGGCTGGAACACCATGAGTAGTTTCATTCATTTGTGCTTGTGAAATGGAAACCTCATTTTTCATATTTAAATGCTTGGATCGTGCATTGGTTAACTGATCCCTGGTGATGACAGGATTGTTCTCATTTCCACTTAAATTCTCATTATTTTCCTTAATCTCATTGTTCTTCAAACTGATGTTTTTAGCACCAAGAGAACATATTTTATTTTTTCCTTCCTGGCGCTGCAGAACATATTTCTATTATCAGTTAGGGCTCACACAAACAAAAGTAAGACATTTGACAGACAATATGACCACTGTCACCAACCTGTATCCTCTTATTCTTACGCTGCTCCATGCGATGAAGGAACTGCTCATATGACTTATGTAACTCATCAAGTGGCTCGGCAAGCCTGCTCATTGAAGAATGAACAGAAATCTGTTAAGCAACATTTGAAACCACTTGTTTCCAGTACTGTCCTTCATGCGTTTAGTGGAAAAAACATAACCAACATAAACCAGGCCACAGCATTTAAATAATTAGGCAATGGGAAAGGGGCTGTCACCTAATTAAGTTGTTGCGATCAGATAATGATAAAAAATGGATCCTGTAATTTACCAGGATTTAGACAATTCGTCAGGGCTCTGATAACAGGGCCCTGAAATTTAAAATGATTAACACCAAAAACAACATACCCAGTGAAATCCCACAAGTGAGGTCTGGGGGAGGATAGAGTGTACGCAGACCTTACCACTACCTCGTGGAGGTAGAGAGACTGTTTCTGAAAGACCCTCAGCTCAAGTGTAGCAATTCCAAGTACCAAAAAGAAGGAATCCGTGACAAAAAAAATATATCAACTAACAAGAGAAATAGTGCAAAGTCTACAAGAAAGAAACAAGAACAAAAACAAAATAATGCAATAATCGAGACACAACAGATAACAGATATTGTAGATATCACAAGCAAGGACTACAATACTACGGCTAGTACAATAACAAACCCCTACAAGCCTAACCCCTCGAAAAGCACAACAACACTCCTTCTACCCTAATACGCGTCTTCCATACCCTCCTATCTAAGGTCATGTCCTCGATAACCTAAAGTTGTGCCATGTCCGGTCTAATCACCTCTCCCCAATACTTCTTTGGCCTACCTCTACCTCTCCTTGTACCTACTATATCCAACCTCTCGCACCTCCTCACTGGGGCGTCTGCGTCCACCTCTTCACATGTCCAAACCATCGCAATCTCGCTTTCCTCATCTTGTCCACCACGGATGCCACTCCCACCTTATCTCGAATATCGTCATTCCTAATCTTATCGCATCTAGTATGCCCGCACATCCACCTCAACATCCTCATCTCCGCAACATGCATCTTCTGAACATGAGAGTTTTTGACTGGCCAACACTCCACCAAATACAACAACGTCGGTCTAACCCCCACTCTATAAAACTTACCTTTAGGTTTCGGTGGTATCTTTTTATCACACAAGACTCTGGAGGCAAGCTCCACTTCATCCACGTCGCACCAATACGATGTGTGATATCATCGTCGATGTCCCCACTTCCCTGGATTATATACCCAAGATACTTGAAATTGTCTCTGTTGGGGATAACCTGTGTCAAGTCTCACTTTCGCGCTTGCCTCATGCAACCCCTCACTGAATTTGCACTCCAAATACTCTGTTTTGGTCCTGCTTAACCTGAACCCTTTAGCCTCCAGAGTTTGTCTCCACACCTCCAACCTAACATTAGCTCTGTCACGCGTCTCATCAATCAGTACTATGTCATCCGCAAATAACATACACCAAGGCACCTCATCTCGAATATACTATGCCAATTCGTCCATCACCAAGGCAAAGAGGAACAGACTAACAGTTGATCCCTAGTGCAACCCCATTTCCACTGGGAAGTGCTCTGAGTCTCCTCCTGGCGTTCTAACCCGCGTTTTAGCTCTATCATACATGTCCTTTATCGCCCTAATGTAAGCCAGCGGTACACCTCTAGCCTCAAGCATCTCTAGAGAACTTCCCTCCGAACTTTGTCATAGGCCTTTTCAAGGTCAATGAACACCATATGCAAGTCCCTCTTCCTTTCTCGATTTTTCTCTATCAGTCTTCTCACAAGACGAATGGCTTTCGCAGTAGATCGCCCCGGCATCAACCCAAACTGATTTTCGAAAATGGACACACCCCTCCTCACCCTCATCTCCACCCCTCTCTCCCAAACTTTCATAGTGTGACTTAATAACTTGATACCCCTGTAATTGTTACAATTTTGGATATCACCCTTGTTCTTGTAAAACAGAACCATTATACTCCACCTCCATTCTTCGAGCATCTTAGCCGTCTTAAAAATGACAATGAAAAAACTAGTCAACCACTCCTTACCTACCCTGTCTGTGCTCTTCCAAAACTCCACTTGAATCTCATCAGGTGCGATCGCTCTACCCCTGCTCATCCTACTAATAGCGCGCGTCACCTCCTCGAAATTGATACACCTACAATACCCAAAATCCTGATGTCTCTTAGAGTGCTCCAAATCACCCAACACAATGGCTCTGTCCGCTTCTTTGTTTAATAGTTTGTGGAAGTAAGCTTTCCATCTTTGCTTGATGAGCGTCTCTTCTGCCAATACCTTGCCTTCCTCATCCTTGATCCAGGTTTCGGGCCTTCCTCTCCCTCGTCTTCGCGAGCCTGTATAGTTTCTTATCTCCGCCTTTTTCTCCTAGTTCAGTATATAGTCGCTCAAAAGCTGCCATCTTAGCTGATGTGACCGCTAACTTGGCCGCCATCTCTGCCGCCTTATAAATATCCTCCACCTCTCTTCTTCGTCCCTGCATTCCACTAACTTTGCATAAGTAGCCTTCTTAGCTTCCACTTTGCCTTGGACTTCTTCGTTCCACCACCAATCCCCTCGGCGGCCACCAAATTGCCCTTCGACACCCCTAGCACCTCTCTAGTTGCTTCCCTAATGCAACTAGCTATCTTATCCCACATGCTATCCGCATCTCCACTACTCCTCCAAGCCCTCATCGCCATCAACTTCTTCCCCAATTCCCGAGAGAGGGCAGGGGTCAAGCTACCCCATTTAATCCTTGGTCGAACATAAAGATTCTTCTTCCTCCTCCCTCGCTTAATCTCGAAGTCCTTCACCAAAAGCTTATGTTGGGTAGTAAGATTCTCACTCGAAATAACCTTGTAGTCCTTACAAAGGCCTCTATCGCCCATCCTCAAGAGTAAGTAATCTATCTGAGTTTTAGCCACCGCGCTACGGAAGGTAACCAAGTGGTCTTCTTTCTTTGGGAAGCACGAGTTAGCTATCACCAACTCGATGGCTTTAGCAAAATCCAAGAGCAAAGGTTCCACTATCATTTCTATCCCCAAAATCAGAGCCTCTATGCACACCGTCAAAACCACTAGAAGTCGCCCCAATGTGTCCATTGAAATCTCCGCCAATGAATATCTTATCGGTGTGTGGTATACCCCTAACCACCTCGTCCAAATCCTCCCAAAAATGCTTCTTGACCTCCTCGTCCAACCCCATGTGCAGTGTGTAAGCACTAATAATGTTCAAAGTACGCCCTAATGTTCAAAGTAAGCCTTCCAACGACTAGCTTAATCGCCATCATCCTATCATTGATCCTTCTAACCTCCACCACATGCTCCCTAAGGTCCACGTCTACTGAATACCTACTCCATTCCTATCCTCGAGCTTCCCGAGTACCACAACTTAAACCCATCCACATCCTAAGTCTTGGTACCTATCCATTTGGTCTCCTGGACACACGCTATATTAATCTTCCTCTTTTTCAAAATCTTCACTAGCTCTATGGACTTACCCGTTAAAGACCCTATATTCCAAGACCCTACCCTCAGCCTAAGGGAATCCTTAACCCACTTAGTACTCCTACCCCTCGCCCTCGACCTAAGACATAACCTTAGTCCATCATTGTTTACCAAAGCCACCAAAGAAAGTTTAAACTACAAAGGGGAATATAAGGAATAAATACTAAATCAAACCTATAACTGGAAAGACAACATAGTATACTAAATCAGAACGCAAGCAATCAATAAAATGGACTACGCTGCAAACCTAAAACAGCGATCAAGAACCCGCACTATACTGTAAATCGAAAAACAGAGAAAGAGAACAACAATGCAAGGTATGCTACAGGAGAAGAAGAATAGAGATTGTAGTGGAAATTACAGAAGTGAAAATAAAGGAATTTAAGGTTGTACTTCTCGATCAATGTCTAAATTACCACTAAACACAAGGCAAAAATTAAAAAGAAGAGGCAATGGAAACGTTGATAGAACTGCCCAAGAAATATAAAACAAGTGAAAAAAATCTAGATAGGGAATGGAAATGCAGGCAGGATTGAACAAAAAATGCGAAAACAGTGGAAGAATTTAAGGGAAGCAAAACTCAGGCACTAGGGAAAATAAAGATTCAAGGGATAGAAATCACCGGGATTTGAGTGGTTATCCTGGTCATTTTGTTGGATTCCGGCAAAATGTGGTGCCGAAATTGGTCGTCGAAATCTTGTTGGCGGAGACTCAGCTGGTTTGTCTGATGTCCGTTGTTATCCTGCAGAAAAAAACCTGAAACCAAGGGGCGGGTTGAGACGAACTCCCTGGTTTCTATACATAAGTTGCACAATGGCTGGGCCTGAGGATCCACATTTCAATATTATCCTGATCCGACAAGAATGGTAGCCCACTGAATCTCGCCGAAGGGAGAGCTTCTAGTTTCTTGAAGAGAGAGACAACTTTTTTGATCGACCGCTTCTTTTTGTTGAAGCTGAAGAGAGAAAACCCTTTTGATCAGCCAGTGACGCCTATCAGAGAGCTTGTCGCTGTCGGACACACAAAGAAGAGAGCACCCTTTTCGCAGAGAATTTTCGCAAAGAGAGAGAGTTTGAAATGCATTTAATGTTTCGATATCATGAAGATACATATCAAGAAACTTCCCTAAGTCATGGAGGGAAAAGGAGTAAGAAAACAATTGGGCATCAGATGACACTTCTCTTCTAACTATCTGTGGACCAATGTTGCTTCGAATTTGAAAACATATCTATAATGATACACAATGTAGCAACTTCGCACAAGAAAATTCAGATAATTTCCTAAGAAGCAAGTAAAGTAAATCAACTTAAATTACCAAACTAATGGTGCAAAGACATGCACCTGCACTAATATTGCTACCAGACCTTCTAGAGTATCAAATATTCATAACTCAAGGAGAAAGTGTGTACAAGTAGGACAATCAATTTTCTTGAGGGTAAGGGTGGCAAAATCAAACCCAATCCGCCCAACCCGTTTAAGTTTGGGTTGGTTATTGACCCGCCCATTTCAACCCAACTCATTTCAACCCATTAAAAATTAGGTTGATATGTAACCCGAATTGATTTTTGAGGAATCTTGTCAAAATATTTAAAAAGACTTCTTTTTAATTTGATATATTATATATAGCCATAATTAAAAAAAAAATTATTAGGTACTAAAAAATTTATAAAAGGACAAATAAAGAAATTAAAACTTAGTAAAAATTGGGTGGGTTGGGTTATGACCCGTTTTGACCTAACCCATTTTGACCCGCCCAAATTCGACCCAACCCGCCCGATTGCCACCCTTACTTGAGGGTTACATTTGGTTTCCACCCTAGGATTAAATTCTGCAATGCACTTTTGAAAGGATAATTAACCTTCATCAAGTATGACAAATTGAACAAAGTTTTCTAAAAAGGTGAACATATCCCTAGAGAGATGGTTTAAGATGCCCCTAAAAACAGGGGCAGCCTGGCGCACAAAACATCCTCTCCAGGGAAAGAGTCGCATCTCAAGGGGTGTGATGTAGACAATCTACACTAATGCAAGCATTAGTGGCTGCTTTCACAGCTCAACAACTTTACCGTTGTTCCAAAGCTCCCTTTCTCTTGATATACCCCTAAACAAATGCAAATCAATGAAGAATCTTTTTCATTGAAATGTGACAACAATGTATAATGTCGACTGAACTGTATGTGAAATGATCAATACTGTTGTTTATTTGAGTGAAAAAACAGAAAAGTAACAAAAGAAAACTTGTGAATAATGAAAGAAGAAGAACTGTAAAGCAGTAAGGAACTTAGAAAGAAGAGAGCTTTAATTGAACAGAAGTGGAAAGTACGATTATAATTTCACAGCAATTGAGACTTACATATATAATGGAATACTAACTTCAAGTACCTAAAGATCAGCAACAAATCTGCCAAACTCCTAAAGACTAGGAAAAGAAGTTATCTGAGGAAAAATTAAAACTAATTTATTGCAGTAAATAAATAAAGGTTGCAGTCCTAAAACATAGCAATTAACACTCCTCCTTAGTTTAGGAACTGCAGATTCCTAGTTTCTCTCTGAAAACTCAAACTTACCGAGGGAAAGGTGCTTGGTGAAAATGTCAGCAACCTGCTCATCACTTTTGCAGTAAAGAAGCTGCAAATCCCCATTTTTTTGCACGTCTCTCAAGAAAAACAACTTATTATTGAAATGCTTAGTTTTTCCATGAAAAACTGGATTATTAGCAATAGAAATTGCAGCTTGGTTGTCAATAAAAACCTCAATCCCTTCTTTTTGCTCCATATTAAGATCACACATAATTTTCCTCAACCATAGTGCTTGATTCATAGTTGTTGTTGCAGCAATAAATTCTGCCTCAGCTGTTGATTGTGCCACTGTATCTTGTTTCTTGGAACACCAAGAGAAAGCTCATGACCCAAGATTGAAACAAAAACCTGAAGTACTCTTCTTATCAAGTGCACCACCCCAATCACTATCGGAAAATCCGATAAGTCTAAACTTCTGACTTTTGTGGAACTTAACACCATAGTTGACAGTTCCTTTGATGTATCTGATGATTCTTTTAGCTGCTCTCAAATGTAAATCACTTGCACAATGCATGAACCGAGACAAAAGGCTCGCTGCATATAGGATATCTGGCCTAGTTGCAGTCAAATACATTAAGAAACCAATAAGACTTCTATAATATGCCTCATCCACCTTTTCTGGTCCATCATTTTTGGACAACTTTTCCTTTTGGTTCATTGGAGTACTCGTAACTTTGCAATCTTCCATATGAAACTTCTTTAGGATTTGTTGAGCATACTTTACTGGCAAATGAACACATATCATCATTTTTTTTGATCTCCATTCCAAGAAAATACGCCATCAGTCCAAGGCCTGTCATTTCAAAAACCTTCATCATTTCCAACTTGAAATCCTCAATTAGACGAACCTTACTTCATGTGACAAAGAGATCGTCAACATACAAAGAAATAATAAGTATGTCTGCACCTGAACACTTAATATAAAGTGTAGACTCAGATAAGCTCTTTTTGAAGCCTAAACTTAGTAAATGGTCGTCAATCTTGCTATACCAAGCTCTTAGTGCTTGCTTTAAACCATAGAGAGCTTTCTTTAGCAAATAAAACTTATTTTCTTGCCCCTCGACAACAAAACCATCTGGTTGCTCAACATGAATCTCCTATTGGAGAAGACCATTGAGAAAGGCCGACTTAACATCAAGTTGATAAACTTTCCAACTTTTTTCCTCTGCAATGGCTGGTGCAAAAGTTTCTGAGTAGTCTACTCCAAAGATCTGAGCATAGCCCTTCATCACAAGCCTCACTTTGTGTTTGTTGATGGAACCATCTGCATTCAGCTTTGTCCTGAAGACCCATTTTACACCAATGATCTTTCTGTCTAGAGGTTTCTCAACAAGCTCCCAGGTCTGACTTTTTTTTGTCATCATCATCTCCTCCTTCATTGCAGCCATCCATTTGTCATCCCCTTCTGCTTCCTCATAGCTTGCGGACTCACAAATTGCAGTATTGCATCTCTGATAAATATCAGAGATCAACCTTGTGCCTCTAACAGGAGGATCATCTACTAGATCTTTTGGATCTAATAGAGTGTCAATTGTTGGATTGTTTGCGGTTTCTCCCAATTCTACTACTGGTCCTCAATGAACTGAATATCTCCACTTACGACGATTTTCTCCGTTTGAGGTTGATAGACCTTATATGCTTTGGAAACAGCCCTATAGCCTATAAAGATGCCTGGGAACTACCTTCTTATCAAGCTTATCTCTTTTAACCTGTGGCACATAAGAGAAACACAAGCAACCAAAAATTTGGAGAAATTGCAATGAGGGTTTATGACCATACCATGCTTCATATGGTGTTTTATCCTTCACTGCTCTAGAAGGAAGTCTACTTTGCAAGAAAACAGCAGTACTGGCAGCCTCCGCCCAGAACTTTTCATCTCCATTATAGTTCTATTTTTTCGCTCACTAACTCCATTTTATTGTGGAGTATAAGGGACTATTAGTTGATGTTCTATACCAGCTTTGTCACAAAATAATTTGAACTGCTCTGAAGCAGTGTTGTAAATGGCGCTCGCCACGTCACCAATGGCGAGAGGCGAGGCGAGGCGCGCCTATGTCGCCATCTGCCTTTGTGGCGATGCAACCTTCGAAAGGCGAAACCATGGCGAGAAAGGCGACGAGGCGACTGTGGCGAGAAAGGCGATGCCTTTTGTTTTTAAAAAAAAAATTAGGGCTTTAAAGGATAAAAGGTAATTTTAGGGTTTATTTCCATATTTGCTTCTGGACTGCTGCGACTGCAAGACTCCCGTGACTGCGCGACTCCGACGACTCTGTTTTAGGTACAAAACTCTGTTTTTTTTTTCTTTTTCTACTTTCTTCTTCTGGTTTTCTCTTCTGATTTCTTTTTTAAATTTCATCTTCATCTTCTGATTTCTAACTTCCTCTAATTTTTATCACTTCTTCCTTTGTTTTTTCTACTCTTCCTCTATTTTTTTTCCTCATAGTGAGTCCGTGACAGTAGTTAGTAGTTACTGACTTATTGTTTTTGATTTCTTCTTTCTAGTTTAGTTATATAATATACTAATTAATATCGTAATTGTTTGATTATTAACAACAATTTTAATGGCGTCTGCATCTCAATCTAATAGTAGCAAATAGAAGGACATTGGATGGAATTATGGTTTGCAAGGACCACCAAGAGATTCGGTGATATGTAACTTTTGAATTGAAATATTTGTTAATATATTATTGCTATTGAGATTTTGATTATTTATATATGCAATTAAAAAAAAGGGCAGCCCGGTGCACTAAAGCTCCCACTATGCGCAGGGTCCGGGGAAGGGCCCGACCACAAGGGTCTATTGTGCGCAGCCTTACCTTGCATATATGCAATTAAATATTTTAATTTTTGGGTATCAATTGGCACCGGACTTCAAAAAGGCGAGCACCTCGCGAAAAATGGATACAAATTTTTGACTGCTACTTAGTATTGGCAATAGGTCTGAAAAAGTATCTAAAAATAGCAAATTTAGATATTTGTACCCTGTCGAAGTAAGGAACCATGGCATATATGTTTGGAATAGATTCCATTTTGAGAGAGTTGAAAAAGCACTACCGGTACACTAAAGCTCTCGCTATGCGCAGGGTCCGGGGAAAGGCCCGACCACAAGGGTCTATTGTACGCAACCTTACCTTGCATATATGCAATTAAATATTTTAATTTTTTGGTATCAATTGGCACCGCACTTCAAAAAGGCGAGTGCCTCGCTGCGTGGCGAGGCAGAGCCTTTTCGTTTTTCGCCGTCCAAAACACTGCTCTGAAGTGTACTCTTTCCCATTATTAGACCTTAAAGTCTGAATTTCGCAACCACTTTGATTTTCCACCTTTGCCTTAAAACTCCAAAACACATCAGCTGCTTCTGACTTGAACATTAAGAAAAAAATCCAGGTCAGTCTTGTTAGATTATCAATAAATACAATGTAGTAAAGACTACCATTTAAATATGGTGTTCTGTGAGGTCCACACAGATCTGTATGAATGAGCTAAAGCTTTGATGCTCTCCAAGTTGTTTTGGGAAAGGGCAGCCTATTCATCTTGACAAGTAAACAAGCTTGACAATCTGACCACCGACTCTGAATACTTGGCAGATCATTCACAAGTTTGTTTCTTTTTGCATGAACATCATATCTTGATGATGAAAATGACCCATTCTTTTATGCCAAACTTCTGTAGAGTTGTCTGACACAAGAAAAGTTGTCTGCTCCTCTTCCAAAGGATTGAGCGGGAAACACCTCCCCTCCATTTTGACCTTGAATATTTCATGGCCTGATGGATCTTCTATCACACAAGCCGTGTTTTCTGAAGAACATGTTGAATCCTTTCTCCATTAATTGACCAACACTAAGAAGGTTTCGATCAAGGTCTGGGACATACAAAACATCTGTGATAAACCTAGTTCTAGAGCGGCTTGTAATGGCTATGGTGCCCTTGCCTTTCACAGCAATACACTCACCATTTCCAATTCGAACTTTCTTTCTCTCAGTGTTCCTTAACTCTTTGAAAAAGCATTTTATCACACGTCATGTGGTTAGAGCAGCCATTATCAAGTAACCAACTTTCACTTGAATCAAGGCATGTGAAACTAGTTGCAACAAAGAGATGATCTTCTTCTCGATCAGCAACTTGAGCTTCTACTTCAGGGCTGCTGAATTTTGGCTTTGCAAATTACATCTTCGTGACCCTGTTGATTGCATTTGTTGCATTTTGCGTCAGGTCTCCTCCAACATTTGAAAGGAGGGTGCCTTTTTTTCCACAGTACCGACAAGAGGGATAGTTAGCCTTCTTGCTTTGGTTGCTGGTAGCAACATCTCGCTATTTCCTCCTTGACTCTTCTTGTTCTGCTTCTTCTTGTTTCTTCTTCCATCGCCTTGATGCTTGACTAGTAAGGCTCCTTCAACAACTCCTTGTCTCATAACACGTCGCTGCTCTTGTGCTTGAAAAGCACTTAAGAGCTCTGCTAGTGTAATTTTGGACAAGTCCTTAGTATTTTCTAAGGTTGTAATGGTTGCCTCAAATCTTTCAGGCACCGTTACAAGGATTTTCTCAACGATCCTTGAATCGTTAAAAGTGGAACCCAACAATCTGACTTGATTTGTTATGTTAAGAAGTCGATCAGAATACTCCTTTATCGTTTCACTTTTCTTCATCCTTTGCAGCTCAAACTCACGTACCAAATTCAGCACTTGCATCCCTCAAATCCTCTCATCTTCTTCATACTCAGTCTTGAGATAATCTCATACCTCTTTTGCTGACTTCAAAGACATGATACAAGTGAAGACAGTGGATGAAACTGCAGTATATAAGCATGCATTTGCTTTTAATTTCCTGGTTTTCCTCTCCTCATGATTATTTATCTGCGCCATCATGGGATTGTTCGGCAAGGGAGCAATCTTGTATTCATCTTCTACAGCCTCCCAGAGATCCAAAGCTTCCAGATATGTATGCATTCTAACTTCCCGGATTTGATAACTTTCTCCATCGAAAGTTGGCGGTGCCATTAAATAAAAACTTGCTTCTCCGTTCATGGTATCCACAGAATCTTATTGATGTATACACACAAGGTCCCTCAAGATTAAAGCTCTGATACCAATTGTTGTTTATTTGAGTGAAAAACCAGAAAAGTAACAAAAGAAAACTTATGAATAATGAAAGAAGAAGAACTGTAAAGCAGCAAAGAACTTAGAAAGAAGAGAGCTTTTATTGAACAGAAGTGGGAAGTACGATTATAATTTGGGAAAAGGGTCAAAAATACCCCTTTACTTTAGTTTATGAGCTAAGTTTACCCCTGGTTATACTTTAGGGTCAAATATACCCCTACTGTTAGCAAACTTAACAAAAATACCCCTATTTTTAACACTTTTCCTCATGGCCTAACATTTGGGTGAGGTGGACGACACGTGGCATGCCACCTCACCACAAGATTTTTATTCCTTAATATTTTTTTCATTTCAATTTTTTCTTTTTCTTTTCTTCTTTTCTTTTTTTCTTTATCCATTTACAAAATCTATAATCCAAAAATAAATTCTTCTTTCTTTATCTTTCTCTCCTCAAGATAAAGAACAATTGAAGTTCATCAAGTTCCATGGACCATTGTTGATCGACCAAGATTTTCTTATCGAGGGCTCTTAATTGGTGACTAGCTTTTCTAATAAGTATAGGAGGGTTGCATTTACTTATGCAATCTTGCTTTTCTAGTTTAACACAACGAATACTATCCAAGCAAGGAATTTAATGAAATAAGAAATCATGCCAGCAAGGTGTGCTTGTTATTAGTTGTCACTTGGAAACTCTTCTAAAACTGAAAAATTCTCATTTAAATCCAGTTGCAGCTGCAATGTAAAGCATGTCATATTCTGTTAAGATCTCTTGGTAACTTAAATTGTTGATATCCTTAATTGTCATACAGACACTTCCCATCACTATCTACCATCTTAGAAGAGAAAGATGTTAAATGTCCCACATCGGATATGGAATGGGTAATTGGTCTCCTTATAAGGCTTGGGCAATCCTCCTCCGTTTGAGCTAGCTTTCACTTGGTATCAGAGCCAGACTCATTCCAATTCTTTGTTCACCAATGTTAGGCCTCCATATTATATAGTTCATGCTCCAGTTAACTAGGTCTGGAGTGCGGGAGTGTTAAATGTCCAACATCGATATGGAATGGGTAATTGGTCTCCTTATAAGGCTTGGAAAATCCTCCTCACTTTAAGCTAGCTTTTTGGGGGTGTGAGTTAGGCCCAAGACCTAATTTCACAAAAGATAAAAGAAGAAGAAGAAGAAGAAGAATTTATTTTTGAATTACGGATTTTGTAAGTGAATAAAGAGAAGGAAAAAAAAAAAAAAAAGGAAAAGAAATAAAAATTTGAAATGAAAAAAAAATATTAAGGAATAAAAATCTGGTGGTGAGGTGGCATGCCACATGGCGTCCACCTCATCCAAATGTTAGGCCCCGTGTTTTGACGGCGAAAGGCGAGAAATGGCGACAAGGCTCTGCCTCGCCACGCGGCGAGGTGAGCGGCGAGGCGCTCGCCTTTTTGAAGTGCGGCGCCAATTAATACCAAAAAATTAAAATATTTAATTGCATATATAAATAATCAAAATCTCAATAGCAATAATATATTAGCAAATATTTCAATTCAAAAACTAAAAATAGATAGTTCATAGTAGATATTAGTCACTAGATATTAATTACTAATTAGTATATTATATAACTAAATTAGAGAAAAAAACAAAGGAACAAAAGAAGAGAAAAAAACAGAGGAACAAAAGAAGAGTTAAAAAACAGAGGAAGAAGTGAAAAATCAGAGAAAGAAGAAGAAGAAAGTAGAAAAAGAAATCAGAAGATGAAGTAGAAGAAGAAAGTAGAAAAAGAAAAGAAAAACAGAGTTACTTACAATTGCCGCCTCGCCGGAGACCGGAGAAGAAGAAAGTAGAAAAAGAAAAGAAAAACAAAGTTACTTACAGTTGCCGCCTCGCCAGAGACTGGAGTAGCAGTCGCTGGAGTTGCTGCAGTCGTAGCAGACGCAACTCTGGTAGGCTCGGAAGTCGCAGCAGTCGAAGGGAAAATATGGAAATAAGCCTAAAATTACCTTTCATCCCTTAAAACCCTAATTTTTTTAAAAAAAAACTAAAAGGCGTCGCCACGTCACCAATTTTGCCGCGTCGCCACGAAGGCTAAAGTCGACAACGCATTGGCTCACCTCGCCTCTCGCCATTGGCGACGTGGCGCTCACCATTAACAATACTGGTTAGGCCATGTGGAAAAGTGTTAAGAATAGGGGTATTTTTGTCATGTTTGCTAACAGCAGGGGTACTTTTGACCCTAAAGTATAACCAGGGGCAAACTTACTCATAAACTAAAGTAAAGGGGTATTTTTGACCCTTTTCCCTTATAATTTCACAACAGTTGAGACTTTCATATATAATGGAATACTAACTTAAGTACCTAAAGATTAGCAACAAATCTGATGAAAATAAACAAACTCCTAAAGACTAGGAAAAGAAGTTATCTGAGGAAAAACTAAAACTAATTTACTGCAGTAAATGAATAAAGGTTGCACTCCTAAAACATAGCAACTAACAAATAAACAACATTTGCCAACAACTCTTTCGTCGCATTTCTATAATAAAAAATTATCTGGATGCAAAAAGAATGTTAAATAAAGGTATTCTTAAAACTAGTAACTCAATAAATTTAAAATCAAAACTAGCTATTAGTTACTTACTTCTGCACGCCCAAATGGTACATCTTCTCCGCAACGTCAAACTTTTTAATCTTTTCATAATAAAGAGCATATGCTTGGTAAAACAGAGATTTTTTCATCCCGATGTGATTCAACTCCATGGTTTTAAGTACCGCTTTTGGGTCATGCACATAGTCCATCTACATAAACAAAAAATCAAATGCAAATGAAAGTATAGTTAATGACTCTATACTCTACCCCACAAAAAGTAGGGTAAGGTCTGCGTACATACTACCTCTCCGCACCTCACTTGTGTGATTACAGTGGGTTTATTGTTGTTGGTAGTATAGTTAATGACTCAAAATGTAAAGCAAATCAAGGAGATTGTTCATTTCTTTTAAGTGTTAATATTTGTCAGGTATAATCAATATATTTTCTTCAATAAATTCAGATAGGATACCCCAGATTATTATTTTTTTTTTAAAAACACGAAATCACCAACCGAAAGAATGATCCAGTGAAAAGACAAACAAGGGGTACATTCAAAAGAAAGTTACCAGTTGTAACCACACTCGAAGATAACGCATATCATTAGCATAAACGCGATCGGTCTCAAAAGTCTGTGCACATTTCTGAAGAAATCGTGGGAGTTTCTCCTTAAGCAGCTGCGGAGGAAGTGACTCTTTCATTTTCTTTATTCCTCTATCAAACCAAAAAGAAGAAGAATAATAACAGTAATAATAATCGGAACTTAGAAAAATGGATTCAAGAGAATTTAGAGTTTTGTTTGAGGGCTGCTTACCGGAGCCAAGGGAGAAGAGGGTCTTTGCCGGTGTAGGATTTGATGTCAGAAACCAGAGAAGAGAAGAGGTCATTGTACATTAAAGACATTGGTGCAAGTGTGATATGAGATATTTTGGAAAGAGAAACTCCACTGGAAGACCAAAGATCGGTATCCAACACAGACCTAATTTGAATTTTAGGAGAGCGCCGTGCGATCTTCGATATGATTTTATATTTCTGTTTGCCCCAAAAGTTTCAAAAGTACTATTTTCACCCCCTCCCTTTTTTCACTACTACAATTAATAGATCCTCTTCTTTTTCATTTCAGCATTCAAATGACCAAATCATTTGAGCGTTTTAATCCTCATTTACTAAGTAAGCGTTTGGCCATGGAAATTTTTTACTTTTTTCCGGAGTTGAATTCCAAAAATGGTGTTTGGCCATGAAAATTTGAAAAATTCCGGAATTCAACTTCAAGTTGAATTCCGAAATTTGAAAAATAAGAAAAAGTTGTTTTCACTTTTTTCACTTTTCACTTCTCTCACAAAAAGTCAAAAACCAACTCCAATTTATATTCATGGCCAAACACAACTCCAACTCCAACTTGGTATTTAGTTTTCATGGCCAAACGGCCACTAAGGGTAGTATTTACCAGCCTAGTAATTATGATGACATGATTGTTTGTCGTAACGTAATTACAGTGTAATTACACTAAGGGTACTGTTTGATTGCACAAGTGTAATTATACAGTTAAATTACTTTAAAAACAAAATTTAATTATTAAAAATTTAAATTTAATATTGAACAAATATGTGTCATTAAATGATATTAAATTAGGTATTTAAGATACATATTGATTCTAAATATTTTAATTTAATTTATTATAAAAATTAAAAGAACACATTTTATAAGAACGTAATAGACAGGATGATTGACAAGAAAAAATTAATATTTATAAAGATAATATCATAACATTATTCAAATATTTGATAAAAAAATAATCTATCAATTATAAGTGAAAAAAATAAAAAAATATGCAATGTGAAATAAAAAATCAATAGTACTAAAACAAATAAATTAAATTTGAAAATATAACTTAAGTTCAAAATTCAAAAAAAAAAAAAATTAACATAATACTTTTATGTCAAATTTCAACATAACACAAAATAAGTTTCAATATAACTTAAGTAAATACAATTCAAAAGAAAAGAAAAACATAAGTCTATAACCTCATTCAACAGCGAAATTCTACTTTAATAACATCACTTATTATATACCAAGTTTCTTAATGACTCATTCTTTCTAATATTAGGAGGTGTAGTTTCAAAAACTAGAACAATAACGTAGTTTTCCTAGAATAAAAAGTACAAGCAATTACATGGAATCACAAGAAGTAAAAGTTGAAAAATGAGAAGAAAGAAAATGAAACATAAATAATATAAAAAGTAAATTATATTTAAAAGTAAAAATAAAAAATAAAATTAAAATAGTAGAATTAAGAAAAAAACTAAAATAATAGAAATAAAAATAAAAATAAAAGAAATTAAAAGTAATCTTGTAATATATGATGTAATTATACTCAATTCTCAACCCCTTCTTGAGAATTGGAGAGTGTAATTATCCCCTCTCAATTACATCCAATTACACTCAAATTCAATTATCAGGTGGCTTTTCAAACATGTCAAACTGTGTACTTACATCCAGTTACATTGAAATCCAATTGCCATGTGGCTTTTCAAACAGACACTTAAGGTTGGTAGGTCACTATTGCGATAAACTATGGTAAGATTTAGGTCGACTTTCGTGAAGGGATAATCGTGTTTGCATAGAGAGAGAGAGAAAGAAAGTCAATCCAGTTGACCTTCAAGATCCTATGTGTTGTCCATGATTGTAGTGTTCCCCAACCTCACCTTTGTTCGCGTCCCATGATATCTTTTTTGACATTCCAAGCTACGGGAATGAGAGGATTGGATTGAGAATTCGATATTTGAGTTGGGATAAGTGTTCTAATCATTAGCTTGAATTTATATTATGACTTTACGTGAAGATTTACCATTGAAACATCATTTTAATTGTGAATAATGGAGATTTTAAGTCTAAAAATTAGAAGTCAACGATTAGATGGACTCCAAATTGAAATCTAAGCATAGATTTGGTCTGTTGGATATAAGTAACTCAAATGTGAATTTTGTTTTGTGGCTTGACTATATTGATCCGAGGTTGACTTTTGAAGTTGGCTTTAAATTTGACCGAACCCTATATTATGAAGTTGAGTTAAAATATAAATTTATTTGACAACATTGAGTATTCTTTTAACAGATTAGAGACATTGTTGATTCTGGATGTAATAAAGCTATTTTGGAAGGTTATGCCTGACTTAATTTGTCCGTGGTAAATTAAATTTTTGACCTCAATAGACAATTATTTTCATAGGTTGGATTATTTTACACACATATACACACACAATATATATTAGGGGGGTGGTGGTAATATGGTATAATAAGGGTTGTAATCTTATTGTGCATTAATATGATACATCTAAAATTATTTGTGCATATTTCTTGAGCTATGAGTGATGCTACATACGAAAATTTGATGATTAACAAACATGAATAAGAATTAGTTGCTAAACATATCTCCAATAAGAACTAATGAAGAACCAGTTCCTAACATGTCTATTGGAAGAGCTAGATTATAGAAGTACACTACAAGAAGTGAAAGAACCAAGTCCTTTACAATAGAGAGATTCCAAGTGCATGAAGAATTTCTTGAGGAATTAAGATTACGTCTAGTCACATGGATTAAGAAACAAGAAATCAAGATAAAAAATATTATCATATTTGCACACATGAAAAGAACTTTGGAAATAGGGAAAAAAAACAAGTCAGGCGGACACATGAATAGGAAACCAAGTTAAACTTGGTCTAGGTTCTTGGATTCTTGAACCTACTCTTGTTTGGTTATGGAGAACATGAAACTGTCATTTCTACTCTATATAAAGCACCACAATTTTTGCTATTTCTCACACACTATTTGACACGGATAAAAAATTATTCTTACAAAATAGTAGTCATTGTGAGGAGTGCTTCGTGTGAGAGAGAGAGAGAGAGAGTCAACTGGCAATATAAAGAAGAATTTGTTCCTGTGAAGATTATTGCTATGGTTATTAGTTTTTCGATTTGATTCTTTGGTCTTAAATTATAAACCTTTACATTTACGGAGAATTTGTATTAGGTCTTTGTTCCTTGAGTTGTAAAGGCTTTCGAAATTGGGATAGAATCTTGAAAGAGGTAGTTGCAACTAGAAAGGGTGAAAGGTGCTAGAGTTAGCACCTTTAATATGTAACCATAAAATTTGATCAAGTTTTAGTGAAGATTTGAGGAAAATTCAGTTAGGGTAGTGCTAAGTTGGTAATTTACCAACTTATTAGGCTCTTAAGTATGAATTATTATTTCAATCTTGTACTTTTAGAAGGATTTTATATCTTTGTTCTCTTAAATACAGGTATTTTTATTAATTGAAGATCGAAGAGGATTTGAACTCAAATAGGCCATGGAAGAAAGTCAAGTCAAGAGAAGAACGAAAGAGAAGCACACTGACGGGAACATGCACCGGACTTGCATGCAACAAGTCCACACCTGTGTTTTGCAGGTGATACGAAGGAGAAAGCTTGAAGATTAGTCAGGAAACAAGGCACCTACGTGCCACAAGTCATCATATGCGGCCGTAGGTGCCAACGCATGTGACACGTAAGTTGTCCGAGGGGTAAAATCATCCAAAATTTATTAGCATATTTGAAAATCTTCTAATGATATTTTTGTGATTTGTGCAAGGAATATTATACCTAATTTTCCCCCAATTTATTGATTGTAGTAAAGTACATTGAGAGAAGTACACTTTACCTTCTCGTTCTTCTAGAATAGTGAAAACTCCATTGTTGAGCTTGGAAATCTTGGAATCAAAGTTAATTTGCTCATTATGAATGGAATTGAGGAACACTCTTATGGTATAATTTCTCTTTTCTTTAATATGAGTAGCTAATTTTTCTTATAGAGGTATGTGCTAATGATGGGTGTTTAGTATTGATTGGATATTGACTATTAGTTCCTAGAATTGATTATGATGTATGGATCTGTTGATTTTTTCATGTTTTAATTCTAAAATTAATGGTTGCAAATATTAATTGAACTCTCTAATTTCACTTTTGCTTGAGAAAGAGAAGTGGAATTGGGTAAGTCTTCAATATTGAGGATTTGAGGCTTTAACTTTATATAATGGCTAGAGCTAGAAATAGTCTAAGCCTACTGATAACGTTCAAAAGCACTCTCCCGAAGAAGGTGGTAACGATTGCCAAGCAAAATAATAAGTTCTTAATGAGTGTCGGGGTCAAATTCACGGAGAATAATATGAAGGTTATCGAGAAAATAAGGAATTAAAGCAACTTACTAGAGTCCAAGAGCAAAATATAAAATGGTTTGCGGGTTTTTTTTAGAAACTAGAACAAAGATAAAAAAATCAAATAAAAGATAGATTTGATCAACGACTTTCACCAAGCAAGGATAACAAGAGAGAATTGGGAATGGGTATTCAATTCTCAAGACTTACACTCAATTAAAGCATAGGTAGCCTTGGTTAAGCATATATTTAATCATTTTTCAATCAATCAAATATTTATCCTCCATGGATTCTCTCGAAACTCCACGGTTAGGAAACAAAACAACTAAATTGGCTTAGGTGAGTCAAACTATCTCTATATTTGACTCTTAGATGGGAGTTTCCTAAAATCAAGCTATTTCTAGCCACAATTTATGGCGGAAATCCCAAATCCCTACTATTGAACCTTTACCCAATTGAAGAACTCCTCTCTCAAGAAAGAATAAAATTAATAAGCTAAGTTGATGTTTGCAATCATCAACTATGTAATTAAAGCATGAAAGATTCAACAGGCTCGCACAATTTAATCAAGAGAAAGAACAAGATAAGAATTCAATATCCAAATAAGTATTATCTCTAATATAATAAGCAAATCTCAATTCAACATCTACACCTACAATTTAACAATTCAAAACAAGAGTTTGAAGAAAGGAACTAAAGATTTTTACAATTGAAGCATCCAATCTCTACTCCAATGGTGTAGGGTGTGAACTTGCTCTCCAAGCTTGCCAAAGATGTGTGAAAAAACAAAGATACTATTCTAGATGGCTGAAAGAGTTTTTATGTAGATTGGGGTTTCTAAAAGTGTGAAATGACCAAGTTGGGACTGACTAGAACCCATCAGTCGCACTTGCAAAACTTTCACCGCAGGTGCGTGGCCACTGTAGCGTGAAATCTAACGCAGGTACGGATCTTGTTGATGTCAGCAGAAGTCGCAGGTGTGGCATTTTACCGCTGGTGTGGAATCGTTGTGGCGACATTTCTAGCACAGGTGCACTTTCGGCCAAATAGTGCACAAGCCGCAGATGCAGCGCCTTCTATGCAGCCGCAGGACCGTTGTTGCGTCCCATTCAAGCGCATGAGCGGTGGACCTGGTAGCTTACAATGCTTCTCTTTTTCTTTTTTCTTTACTTTCGTTCCTTTTGTCCCAATTACTCCACAATATCCGCATAAATAAGAATCACCTAAAATATAACCAAAACACATCATAAGTAGTCTCATATCACCATTAGAACACGCAAAAGCATAAGAAAAGAGATACAAATAAGTGGTAAATTCATCACTTATCAACACCCCCAACTTAAGTTCTTGCTTTTCCTCAAGCAACTTACAACCAAACTCAAGAGAGACTCTAACTAATTTAAGCACAAGGGCCATCCCCTCACTTTCACAACACACTTTTCACTTAAGCACAAGGAATATGATTTTGATTGGTACTAATAATTAGTCGACCACATGTGAATTTTTATCAAAACAGTTCCCCCAATTCACACGCGTTCTCAAAAGTTGCAATAGATTTATACAAATGACCAAGTGACAACTACCAATTCTCAAGAAGTGACTCAAGACCACTAGTTAACCAAACATGCTCATTTGACTCATCTTCGGAATTTATCAAAATAATAATTATCTTAATTCACATGTCCTCACAAGAAAAAAAAGTCTCAAAATTACTCTATTTACAACGATAACACAAGGGACAAATGCACAAACACTCAACTCACACTCACAAAAGCTTTCAAGTACCAACAAGTATCAAATCATAAGCTTGCCCTTATTTTCATTCGCCACTATCTCAAAAGCATTCGGTTGGAGATCTCAAAGGACTTTGCTAAGCTTGTAATGTAGGCTTAGGGAAGGGTAGGATAAATATTTCGGATCAAAGTGACTACATCCTCCTTGAACTCTACACCACTTTTTCTATATAAGACCAAAGTCATTTTCCCTTTCTTTTCTATACAACACACAACACTATTTGAAATATTCTACTAGATGCCCCCCTTTTAAAATTATTCACCTTGGAAGATTTCTTTCCTTTTCTTGTTTTTCACTTTTTTCTCTCATTTTGCTTTTCTTTCCAAGTTCTTCCTTTCTTTTGATAATTCTTTAGGATTCGACCAACAAGCCATGGTAACTTACTTAGCACTCCTTCAAGGTGTTTTTTCATCATCTCCAACTTAGGCTTTTAGCCTCAAATTCACATTTTTAGGGTTCAAGGAGAGAAGGTTCAAAAGAGGAATCCATTTTCAAAAAGGTTTAAGGCTTGTAATAAGGTTGCCAAAGAAAAGGTATTAGGCTCAAATGGGGTAAACTAGTGATATAATTAGTGCAATGGTAGGCTTTTCAGGCTAAGTAGGCTTCAACAATCACAAAGAAGGCCTAAGATCATTTCTCCAACTAAACACAATTAGGACTAGCATTTGAACGACTAACCAGGCAAGTTCTAGATGACACAAGCAAGCACAAAAATTATTCAACAAAAACTCATCACATATGGCATGCGAACTATTCAAGATGGGTCAATTTCATTTCCTAAACAAGAACAAATAGAGCCACATTTTGCATCCCACGTCATCACTAATGGGTCAAGAGTCACAAAAAATCAAAAGAGTTGTCACTATATCATTCTTTGTTATGAAACTAGTTACAATTTTTTTAAAGGGGTATGCTCAATTCACATGCGAGACTAAGTCTATTAGTACCAAATAAATCACTATCCAAATTATCTCAAAAGACAATTATTTACTCTGAAGAACGACATAACCCAATCTATCATTGGAATAAATCATCTATCTAAATCGATATGGCTACTCAGAATTCACCAACATATATATCCCAAAACACAAGCGAACCTATGTTTGCACATGCGTTTCGAAGGTGCCAACTTACTGACCACAAGTGCAAATGCAGGTGTTAGGCAGTAAAGGTTACCCCTTCTACCCATCACATGCGAAAGCACTTGTAATTCTCAAGCAAACACTTGTATTCCGCATATGCAAAACATTGCTACAACTCAGGCAAGTTCAATCTAGCCTGACGGGTACTCAAACTTCCCCTGGCTCAAAATACCAAAACACCAGACAATATAACTATATTGGAAGATAAATAAGCTAAAAATAAAGAAGTAACGAAATGAATAATCCAACAAGATTTTAAACAAGATAAACCCAGCGAGGGCATAATATCCATACTCACAGAAAACAAGCCCGACAAGGGAAAAATATCTAAAACAAGCCTGACAAGGGCACAAAACAATACCAATATCAAAAATACACATCACCCGAATGCCACCCCCAACTAAAAAGTAAAGCAGTGTCCTCAATGCATAATATAGAAATGAAAAACAAAAGAAATAGTGTGGGGCTCCCTGAAGTCTACATCAGACTAGCAAACTCTAGAATGGGCTGAATAAAGTTAAGCAAAGAATTGTGCCTCATCATCATCATCATCATCACTCTCTTCCTCAATAAGGAAAGATTACTCCTCACTGTTATCATCTTTAGTCACTGGGATCTTTTTGTTCGGCTGCCCCTAATTAAAGATAGCCTTTATACCCTCCACATTTTGACCATGAACTTGTTTCTCTTCTTGTTCTTCTCCTTCTCAACCTTGAAATCTTACTGAAGAGTAGCATGAGCCTTAACTGACTCAACAAAGGCCTGCTCGAGCAACTCCACAGAAGCGGTAAGTATGGCAATGGAATTAGCCTGCTGCTTCTTGGCGTCTAAGTAAGACTGCATCTCTGCTTTGGTGAAGAGGTTAGCTGAAGGTGCTGGCTATGAAGAACTACTAGGAATTTGTGCCATTATGCCCTGAATGGAGTCCAACTGAGAAGAAATTGACCCAAAAGGTCCCTCAGTCTGTGTTCCCTTAGAGGAGGGATCATGTTCCCTAACTATTTCAATCTTCCTCTTCTTGCTCTGTAGTACCCCCCCTTCTCCTTTCACTTTTAATGGATGAAATGGTATCAATTAGAGAGACTAATTAAAATCCAAATGTGGAAATTAAATAAGCAGAAGATATATGAATTAAAGCTAATTAACCAAGTTTATGGGAAATAAGAGACTTTATACCCTCACCTTCCAATTGAACTTGTTTAATCAATAATAACTCCTCAATCAAACAAAGAGACAAATAAATGAATCCACAAATGGATGACTCTATGATTAATCAAGCAAATAAGTTAACAAGCAACCAAAGGAATCCACCCCTAATCACTCAACTACACTATTAGGAATCCACCCAATAGTACTATTAGGAATCCACCCAATAGATTTCTACAACTAGATTAGCTAATTGGGAATCCACCCAAGAACTATAAACTAGAGTACAACTAGAAGCTTTCAAAGCAATTAAATATTCATCAAAAAATCTGATTAGCTAAGGGAAGGGAACCCCTATTTATAGCTATTACATAGAGGCCCACAAGTGACCTTGAAAGATAGCCCATGGGTTGTGCATTTGAGGTGCGGTCCGCACATCCAGGAGTGCCCAATGCATCAGCACATCACACCTCCTAACAGAAGTAGTTTTGCAGCCTTGTGCGGAACTTGTACGAAACTCACCATGCTATGTGTGACCATGTAGTCTCACTTTGCACCATGATGTGCGACCATGTAGTCTTCCAAGGTCACTTTTGGGCCTTATTTTAAATAGCCACTTCTCGGCTATGTTTGTAAGAGGCATACTCTAAATAGATGCCTTAGCTATTTTCATTCCTTAGATTATGTTGAATTGAGAATGAAAGCTCTTTATATTGTAGCTTATTAGAGGATGGATTCCCTTAGTTTAGCTTAGTGTATCTAGTGTTAATCTAGGTTAGTGATTGGTGGATTCCCATTGTTGATCTAAAACTCATATACCTTTATTTTCACTTGAGTTGCTCATTTGGGGATTCATTTGAGTTACTCATTTTTATGGAATTCAAGCTCTTTTCCCCCTTAGTTTAGTTGTGGATTCAATTAAGCCTTTCTTTCTTCACTTTTCATCTCATATTTCTCATCTATCTTTAATTTTCATGTGTTTGAAAGATTTCAATTGGTACCCCCAATTAGGATCTTATCAAGTTACAAGAGTTAGAATAAGGTTGTGACAACCCTCTCATATCACTCCACACAACCTATCTTTTTCCTCTTTAGAGTTGTCGCTTATCACACCCTTACTCCTCTCAATCTTTTCTCTCTTAATTTCATGGGAGTTGGGGCAAGTGCCAAGTATTCCTTGAAAAGGGTTTGAAGTTCCCTTCGACTCTAGCCTCCATTTTTGTTCATAAGAAGTGGATGTTTTGACTTCCATATTCAACTCTTTGTGCCATCATCACAAGTAGTATCTTGTTTGGCTTCCAATTGCAAATACTTAGGTTCATCTCCACAAGGAATAGTTTTCTTCATCATGTTTTTTAACTCCTTAGACTTAAGGTTAGCGACCCATCGGTCGATCTTGTCAATTTCTCTTTGTATGGAAGCACATAATTCCTTAGTGCTTAAAGTTTAAAGATCCCCGACTGGAAGTGGTTTATTTGATGACACATCTCTAGGAGTTGTTGATGGAAAGAGAAGTTACCACTACTAGAAAATGGACCTACGGGATCAAATATGCTAGTAACCATTTTTAAATCATTGCTAAAAATAGTCTATTGCAATGGTTATGACCGTTGTCAAAAATTTTGGTAGCTATTGACACGGCTTAATCATGTCAGCGTTACCATTGGAATATAACTATTGCAATAGGCATGTCCAACGGTTTAGTTGTAATGACCTTTCTGGTTATTTATGCATTTTTGCCTTCTTTGTACTGTTAGAGCTTGCCTGTAGTAGCCCTAAGTCATTTATGGCTTGCTAGAACCAATATTTTGGTGCCCGAGCATTTTGTTTAGTCTTTATGGTCGTTTCTTATTTTAGAGTTTTAAGCTTTGGAAATCGTTGACTTCGGTCAACATTCTTGGTAATCATGCTCGAAATCAAATTCTGACAGTTTTGTTAGCTCTAGAGCGTGCACTTTGGACTAGTTAGACCTTTGGTCGAGGTTCGGGAGCTATTTAGCTTGAAATTCTCTCTCGTTCTGTGTTTTGAGGCCATTTGGGCTTGTTTGGTTGACGTTGGTCAACATTCAGAGAAGACAGCCTCGGATGAAAATTCCGCCAGTGTTGTTAGCTCTGGAATGCTGAGTTTAGTCTAGAGCTACCATTGGTTTGGATCCCAAGGCTTCCAGACTCATTTTTGGCCCTTGGGTTTTGTTTTGGGAGTGTTGGCCTAAAGGTTGATTTTGGGCGCGAAGCCCACTTTTGTTAAATCAACCACTTTGGTAAAATATTTAAATTAGTATAAATTTCTCTAACTAAAGCTTTTGCACCATGTTCTTTATATTCCGGGTTAAAAAGAATTACAGTTAAATAAATTTGGGGAATAGGAAAAAAATATTTTTTAAATTTTTTAATCATAGCTTCAATAGAATTATTAAAATATGAATTTTGTCTATAGATAGCAAAAAGGCATGAAATATTCCAAATACCTATTAAAATTTCACTAATACTGGATAATATGTTCCAGAAAAAAATTTGATAGCATCAAAAAATGATTTTAAAAAGAGTTTAAGTGCTTTTACTTTTTCCCAATCACTGTCCGCAAGTTTATCATCAGAATAAGCATTATGACTATTAAACATCATAGTAATAGGCTTTTTATACTTATAAGCAACTTCAAGCATTTCATAAAAAGAATTCCATCTAGTTTTAACATGCTTTGGAACTTTTCTAAATGGAACATCACACAATTTACAAAAATCTTTATATTGTTGAATTCTACTGTTATTATTCATATGAAAAATTCAAAAAATTGCATTTACAACTTTATCAATACAACTATCAAATACCCTAATACCATCTTTCACAACTAAATTTAATATATGTGCACCACATTTGATATGAAAAACATATTTAATAATTGGACAAAGTCTAGTTTCTAGCATACCCATAGCATTTAAATTAGCAGAAGCATTTTCTAAAGTAATACTTATAACTTTCTCAGTAAGATAAAAGTGTTCTAAATTTTTTAATACAGTTGTAGCAATATAAGAATTAGTTTTTTTGTGTTCACAAATTTTATAAGCGATAATTCTTTTTTACATTATCCATTTATAATCAATTCAATGTGCAGTAACAGTTAAATAATCAAATTCGTTAGGACTATGACCCATATTAGTGGTAATATAAGCTCTACAATCCACCATATAAAAATATTTACGAAGATATTGCATATGTTTTTCATAAAATTTAAAAATATCTCTTTTTACCATGCTTCTTGTAATACCTTCAAAATTGGGATAAAATGTATCCTGAATATATCTTATAAAACCATCATGTTCTCCAAAATTAAAAGGCAAACCACAAACAACAACCATTTTAGCAAAATTTTCACGATCACGGTCCCTATTATAGGGCCGTTGTGAAATATGACCAGCAGGGTTTGAAGGATTTAGTGAAGTTTGAATCATATTTGACCCACCAATAGAGGGTCCAACGTTAGAGCCAGCAGTTTCACCTAGAGTAGCTAAATATGTTTGCCACTCTCTCGGATGTTTCCTACTCAAATGGGTTTTTAATCCCCCAGTCGAACCTCCACTAGCACCAGATACATATTTCCAAGTTTGTTTACAAAGACGACACGTAAACAAAGTTTTTCCTTCATTTAAAAAACAAAAATGCCACACAGCTGATTTTAAAGGACGTTGTGATTTGGTTTTACCCCTCACCGGAGCAATAGGGGGAAGATCAGCTCCAACTTGAGGATTATCCTGAGTTGGAGATTTGGGAATAGTGGGGGCGGGGAAAAATTGAGACTAGTCGGTGTAACAGTTTCCTCTAAATCATCATTCTCATACAATTCTACTTCTTCATCTAATTCATCTTAATAATTATTATACATTCTTTCATAAGTTTCGTTGGGAATAGGGTCATCTGTAGTAAATTGAAAATTAGTTTCATTAACATGCGTAAATTCATTCATATTAAATCTAATTTGAGGAACAGCAGGGCGGCGAGAAGAACTAGAAGAACCAGTACTTTTTTTACCATGCACATAATTTTTTACTTTTGAAACAATACCTTTTTTATCAGATTTTTCTTTAGATGGATCCGTAATATAATAAAATATAAAATTAGAAAATTAAAATAAATAAATCACAAGTTCACAAATCACAAATTCACAAATCAGAACTAATAAACAAGAATAAAAATTAAAAGACTTAAGAGTCGAACGAATGTACCAAACGTCTGCCGTAAAAATAGACGATTATAATCGAAATTTGAAGAAGATTGCTCCCCCAAAATTCACCAAATTATATTTCACTTTCAAATTAATAACAATAATTATAGAATTTATAAATATTAAGAGATGAAAATTGAGAGAGAATGAGAGTAGAATGAATGAATAAAAATTTAAAAGGGGTATTTATAATGAAAAAAATAGGAGAGGGGTTGTTGGGGGGGTGCTGGGGGTGCTGGGGGGATGGGGGGGCTAAGTTAGCCATTGGGGGGCTGAAATAGCTGTTACCCACCGGCTCCAACTATAACATTAAAAAAAATCAAAAATTTGAAATATTGATCGGTTGATCGGACCAGACCGGATCGGACCGGGACGGAACCAAATTGCTACCGGTATGAACCGGTATTGGTTTCTCAGTATGAAACGGTGGACCCATCCCATTTCGGTTCCCGGTGGGTACAATTCCATTCCATTTTGGTACAGATCGGACTGACACGGATCGATACCAGTACCGGAATGGACCGAAATGGTACCAGTCTGTACCGGTCCAGCGGCCAGTCTTAGGCAGCGCCATGGACGAATAGGCATGGCATCGGCTGGCAGCATCTTTAAAACCCCTCTTCTTCATTTCATTTCCAACTTCTAATATACGATATTTCCACTATTTTCACTCTTAATGGCTCATTTTCTTCACCTAATCACTCCCCTAACGTGGAGGAATATATTATACTGATCCGGGTGTGTTCTTGGCCTCTTGAAGAGGGTAAGTTCCTTGATAAAATTTCTATTTTCTTCTATTGATTCCCCTTGGTAAATTCTTATTTGTGGGTTGTTGGGAGCCCCAATTGTTGTCCGTTTCCACTCAAATTTTGAGCATGTGCTCCCAGGATTGTGGGGAACACTGCGGTATTTTTCCTTTCTGGCTTTGGGTTGCGGGGCACAAGGGCTCTCTTGTGACCCAAATTTCGACCCGATTATATTTATAGCATTATGGGTATTGTTTGTTTTGTTTTGTTGCCTAGATTATTGTGTTGGTTGTATTTTTGTGATTTGGAGCTTCCCAGAGTAGTTGGAGCTTGGATGACGCCGTCCCCGCAGTTAGTCATCAGATGACAGGTAGGTTATGGCTTTCTCTACCTACACTATGCGCATATAGGCTATAACTGCATTAATTAGCGTCCTTGGGTTGGTTTTTTAGGTTGGTACCCTCAGACCTTTTCTGCCTTTTCTATCCTTTTATTTCATACGTTGATTGTAATATTCGTGCAGTATTGCTATATTACTCTTGTGTCCCCGTGTGGCCTTTGTATATGCCTCTGGACCATAGATATTGGGATATTTGGGAATGTCCATGAGTACCGAACATCTAGATATTGCTTTAGATTGGTTATCTGTGTTGTAGAACTGATGGTGCCTGTGCAGGGCCGTTAGGACTATTTGTGAGCCATTGTGCTAATCTTTTTGTTTGCGAGCATATCATTCATGCAAAGGGTTTTCTGCATGTTTTACTACTGATTTAGCTTCGGGCTTACTATAATGGTTTTCTAAAACATTCCATAGCCCCAAGGGCCTATTTTTGGTAAAGTGATAATGGAAAGGGTTTTGGTACTGGCCTTTATGAAACCTCTTGGAGTAGAGGGGATATTTTGATGATTTTACAACTGATTTTCATACTAATACAAGGCTCGACTATACTATAGTGCTAGACATAGTTTTCTATGTATTTAGTCCCGGATACGAGCTGGGCACCCTATTTAGGGATTTTAAGACTTGATTATTGATTTAGACCCAAATACGCTCTAGGAACCCTTTATAAGGGTTATTGAGGTTTGACTACTATTTTAAACCCAGTTCGATTCTAGACACGTACCACAAGGTTCTAATTATTGAGATATATATTGAGATTCATTGTTTTTAGTATGTGGTCTATGAGTAGACCTCCATGGGCTTTATCATTCCTGGGCCAAAGGCTACGAGCCAATGAGTGTGCTAGGAGGAGGGGTGTACGATGTAGTAGAGGTACTCGGGAGAGCCTTCCATGGATCCTGCCTCTATTGGGCCTTTGAGGAACCAAAGAGGGTTACATATGGTACTATCATCACACCGTATTTCAACATATCACATCATCATGCATATTATATTCTAATTCCATCCTTGTTTGGTGTGTGCTTAGTGTATGCTCCGATTGTCTGAGTGGCCAGAGGGTTTATTTTCACTTGATTGCATTCCTTGATCACAAATCTTTAGCAGGTTTCTATGTCAGTTTTAGAGTATGAGGCGCGATTCCATGAGCTGGGTAGGTATGCTACTATAGTTATGCTGATAGAGCATGAGCGAGGTTTGTAGATTTGTTAAGGGATTGATTTTACCACTACATTTGGAAATAGAGCAGCTAGTGGCATCAGGGTCTACTTTTCTTTAGGTTGTGGATCATGCATGCACTATTAAGGGGGATACATTTGTTAGGCTAATAGAGGCGATGATAAGAGGCCATGCCATCATGGTGGTTTTTGTTGTTCTCAGTCTAGAGGTAGGATTTCATAAGTTGAGATTACCCTCAACACTTTTAGCCTAGCAGGCCCATTCAAGAAGTGCTATAGATTACATAGGGCAATCATCCAAGGCATAGTGGTCAGAGAAGCCAAGGTTCAGGTCAAACTTCACGAGGCCCATATTCTTGGTATTCAGGACATAGTGGATAGATTAATTCAGCCAGGTCATCATAGTAGGGTTCATCTAGTAGAGGTTTCTCTATGTTTGGCAAGTTAGGAACTTTGCTAGGCATTTCCCTAGGTTAAGGAACTTTTATGCACCTAGGGCTCCAGTGCCACCAACTAGAGGTAGTGTGTATGGTAGTAGGGGTAGTCCCTAGGGTGCTAGAGATTCTTCTTAGCCAAGCAGACTATGTGGTAGTGGCGGATAGAGCCATATGTATGCTTTTTCAGGTAGGACAGAGATTGAGGCTTTAGATGTTGTCATCATAAGTACAATCTCTATTTGTCATCAACCATCTTCAGCATTATTTGATTCAGCATCTATATTTTCATATGTGTCCACTTACTATGTTACTTAGCTGGAGTTATTATGTGAGGCATTACCTGCACCTATGCATGTAGCTACTCCTCTAGGTGATTCTTTAGTAGTGGATCATGTGTACCAGTCCTGTGTGTCAATTATCTTGGGGTATGACACTTGGGTACACCTTGTTACCTTAGATATAGTGGATATTTATGTGATTCAAGGCATGGATTAACTATCTCTTTATCATGAGATCTTGGATTACTTATCTAAGATTTTTACTTTGCGTATGTATTGTATCTCTTCGGTAGTGTGGAAGGGTACCGATAGCCAAATTTTGATAGGAGTTATATCATTTTTGAGGGCGCAATAGTTGATAGGGAAGGTGTTTTGGCTTATTTCGCTTATGTTCATGATACTAGTGCCAATATTCCTTCATTTGACTCGATTTATATGGTTTGTGAGAATTCTAATATATTTTCTACCAATTTACCTAGTTTTCTGCCTGATCATGATATTGACTTTAGCATTGATGTTGAGCCGGACACTCAGCCCATTTCTATTTTGCCATATCGGATGATACCAGTTGAGTTGAGGGATCTAATGGAGCAGCTTCATCATCTTCTGAGTAAGAGGTTTATAAGGCCTAGTGTGTCTTCCTAGGGTACTCCAATACTGTTTGTGAAGAAGAAGGATGGCTCTTTCTGGATATGTATAGACTACCAGAAGCTCAATAAGGTCACAAGTAAGAACATGTATCTGATGCCATATATTGATGACTTGTTGGACTAGCTATAGGGTGTAGCGGTGTTTTCTAAGATAGATTTGAGGTTAGGTTATCACCAGTTGAGGATCACGGCTGCAGACATTCCAAAGACTATCTTTAGGACTCAATACAACTATTATAATTTCCTAGTTATGTCTTTTGGTCTGACCAATATGCCAACAACATTCATGGAATTGATGAACCGTGTGTTCTGATCCTATTTGGATTCATTTTTTTATAGTGTTCATTGATAATATCTTAGTCTTCACGAGAAGTAGAGAGGATCATGAGCAGTATTTGAGAGTTGTGCTTCAGACCTTGCGGGATCAACTGTTGTCTACCAATTCTCTATGTGTGATTTATGGGTTAAGTCCATGGAATTCTTGGGGCAAGTGGTGTTAAAAGATGGGATTATGATGGATTTAGCAAAGATTAAGGCAGTTCATATTGGGGTAGGCCCACTTCTTCTACCGAGGTTCATAGTTTCATTAAGTTAGCAAGTTACTATTGATGGTTTGTGGAGGGTTTTTCTTCTACAACAGTGCCTTTGGATAGGTTAATGCAAAAGAATGTCCCTTTATAGTGGTCCGACAAGTTTGAGGCAATCTTTCT
This sequence comes from Jaltomata sinuosa, assembly GCA_003996215.1. Taxonomy (NCBI): domain Eukaryota; kingdom Viridiplantae; phylum Streptophyta; class Magnoliopsida; order Solanales; family Solanaceae; genus Jaltomata; species Jaltomata sinuosa. Next base: position 148,363 of record QJPP01000140.1, on the reverse strand, counting down.
GAAGATCAAGGCCTTATAGACTTGAGCTCTTATTCTTCCTCTTCCAATTGAGGGCCAAGGGTTTACTATATATGTTGATGCTTCTAGAGTTAGTTTGGGTTATGTATTGATGCAATAGGGAAGAGTTATTGTATATGCTTCCAGGCAGCTGGAGGTTCACTAGAGGAACTACCCCACTCATGACATGGAGTTTGTAGCGTTAATCTTTGCATTAATAATTTGAAGGAACTATCTATATAGAGTTCATAGTGTGATCTTTACTAACCATCATAGTCTTCAGTATATTTTCAGCTAGATGGACCTTAATTTGAGACAATGTAGGTGGTTAAAGTTTCTGAGGGACTATGCATTTTGATTCTCTATCACTCGAGCGAGGCAAATCTAGTGGTAGATGCCTTGAGCCGAAAAAGAGTGAGTATGGGGAGTTTGGCTTTTCTAGTGGCAGAGGAGCAAACTTTGTCTTCAAACATCTAGTCCTTAGCCAATAGGTTAGTAGACTTGATATTTCATAGACTGGAAAGGTTCATGCCTATGTGGATGCTAGATCTATGTTGTTTGAGTTGATTCGGGCACAACAGTTTGAGGATGTGATATTGAGGATGATTTTGGGATAAGGTGTTGAGTGGTGAGGCTAGAAAGGCGACCTTAGATCCATAGGGTGACTTAAGGATTGAGGGTCATAACTATGTTCCAAGAGTTTTAGACTTGGTTAGGTTGAATATGGAGGAGGCCCATTGTTCTAAACATTATATCCATCTGGAGCAACAAAGATGTACCATGACTTAAGGTAGAACTACTGGTGATGTGGGATGAAGTGGGATATCTCAGATTTTATGTCTAGGTGCTTGAACTGTTAGCAGGTGAAGTACGAGCACCAGAGACCAAGTGGTTTGATCTAGAGGCTACTCATTCCTGAGTGTAAGTGGGAACAGATAGCTATGGACTTCGTGGTAGGCCTTCCATATACTTTTTGGGGATTTGATGCTATTTTGGTCATCTTGGATAGGTTCACCAAGTCTGCTCACTTTTTGCCAGTTTAGACTTCCTACAGTTTATAGAGGTTGTCTCAGATCTACATTCGGGAGATTGTCTATTTGTACGGGGTGCCTGTTTTTATCATTTCTGATCATGGTACTCAGTTTACATCATGTTTTTGAAGGTTGATTCAAAGAGAGCTAAGTACCTGAGTTGAGCTTAGCATCACTTTTAACCCGTAGACTGATGGTCAGTCTGAGCATACTATTAAGGTTTTGGAGGATATGCTACGGGCATATGTTATTGATTTTAGAGATCAGTAAGACTAGTTCTTGGCTTGAGCAGAGTTCATGTATAATATTTGCTAATCACTTAATTTTCCTGAAAATGTGACATCTATGAGACTTAGCTATAATGTTCTTATCAAAAGTCCTTTGGGTCACCTGGTTGTTTGTAATCAGATTTATCGAGATTGTCCTTCATGATTCAAAATCTAATCTTCCCTGCTAATATGGTTGAAATGCCTTTCCAAGACTGTGATGTTATTATTGGGATGGATTGGATCTATAAATACCATGCACTAGTGGATTCTAGGTCAAAGCGTGTGACTTTTAAAGATCCTACATTTTCACACATCATTGTTCAAGGTGAGAGATCACTAACATCTAATATTATTTCGGCGGTCTTTGCAAGAAAGATGATTCATCAAGGTTATGATGCCTATCTTGCTCATATAGTTGATACATGTTTGGAGAGTCCTAACCTCAAGGACATACCTATGGTGCGTGACTTTCCTAAAGTCTTTCCTGAAAATCTTCCTGGCTTGCCTCTGGAAAGAGAAGTTGAATTTTTGATAGAGCTTATTCCCAGAAATACTCTTATTTCTATCACTCTCCATAGAATGGCTCCAGCAGAACTAAAGGAGTTAAAAGTTTAATTGCAAGAACTTATTGAGAAGGGTTTCATTTGTCGTAGTGTTTCTCCTTGGGGAGCACCTGTTTTATTTGTAAAGAAGAAGTATGACACTCTTAGACTTTGCATTGACTATAGACAATTGAACAAGATAACAATCAAGAACAAATATCCACTTCTTAGGATTGATGATTTATTTGACCCACTGAAGGGTGCTAATTTATTTTCAATAATTGATTTAAGGTCTAGATATTACCAACTGTGGCTAAGAGATCAAGATGTTCCTAAAACTTCCTTTAGAACTCGGTACAGTCAATATATTTTTTGGTGATGCCATTCGAGTTAACGAATGCTCCTGCGGTGTTCGTGGATCTAATGAATTGAGTATTTAAGCCCAATCTTGATCAATTTGTGATTGTCTTTATAGATGATATTATAATATATTCAAAGAATAGTGAAGATCATGATAAACACCTCCGCATTGTTTAGAAAATTTTGAAGGAGAAAAAGCTTTATGCTAAACTCTCTAAATGTGAATTTTGTCTTAGTGAAGTGGCTTTTTAGGGCATGTTGTGTCAGTTGAAGGTGTGAAGGTAGTAAGATTCAATATATTGTTGAATGGAATCCACCCAAAAGACCCACAAAAGTAAGAAGTTTCTTGGGCTTAGCAGCATACTATAGAAGGTTTGTGAAAGGCTTCTCCATTAAAGCTTCTCCTTTGACTAATCTTTTGAAGAAGGAAGTCAAGTTTACTTGTGATGACAAGTGCCAAGAGAGCCTTGAAACTCTCAAATCCTTGTTGACACAAGCTCTTATACCTACTCAACCAACTGAAGGGAAATAATATGTGATATATAGTGATGCTTCTCATCGTGGTATTGATTGTGTTCTGATGCACGTAGGAAAAGTTATTTCTTATGCCTCTCCAAAATTGAAACCACATGAATTGAATTATCCTACTCATGATCTTGAACTTTGTTGCGATCATGTTTGCTTTGAAAATTTGGAGGCATTGCTTGTAAGGAGAAAAGGGTCATATATTTACTGATCATAAGAGCTTGAAGTACTTGCATACACAAAAAGAGCTGAACTTGAGACAACAGAGATGGCTTGAACTCATCAAAGATTATGACTGCACAATTGACTATCATCCGGGAAAAATCCAATGTGGTTGCAGATGCCCTAAGCCGTAAATCCTTTGCAACTTTATCTTTAAGTCCCTTATCCTTGCTTCTTGAGTTAAGAGCCATGAATGCTTTTCTTGCACTCAATCTTGATAGTTCAGTAGTTGCTAATTTGAAATTCAAGCCAATATTACTTGAACAGGTGAAAGAAGCACAAAAATTAGATGAAAAGCTTGCAAAATTTACAAAAGAGTTCCAAAATGGGGAAAAACTTGATTTTAAATTGAGTGAGGATGGTGTCCTATTTTATCAGATTAGGTTATGTGTTCCTAATGATGATAATTTGAAGAGAGAAATTTTGAATGAAGCACATACTTCACCATATACAATGCATCCTGGAGGCACGAAAGTGTACCAAACCATCAAAGAGCACTATTGGTGAAATGGTATGAAGAAAGACATTGCAGAGTTTATTTCAAAATGTTTATTTTGTCAACAAATAAAGTCTGAACAACAAGTACCAGTTGGTATGCTACAACCCTTATCGATACCAGAATGGAAATGGGAGAGAATAACTATGGACTTTGTTTCTGGACTTCCTCGCACTCAAAGAAATCATTATGCAATTTGGGTTATAGTTGATAGTCTATCAAAGAGTGCGCACTTCTTGTCAATCAGGGTGGATTATTCACTTGAGCGTTTAGTAAAATTATACACTAATGAGATTGTGAGACTACATGACATTTCCACTTCTATTGTATCTGATCGAGACTCGAGGTTTACATCTAGATTCTGGACAAGCTAGCAAGAAACTTTGGGCACTAGGTTGAACTTTAGTACTTCTTTCCATCCCTAGATAGATGGCCAGTCTGAAAGGGTAATACAAGTTTTGGAAGATAAGCTTTTAGCCTGCATTATTGAGTTTGAAAGTAGTTGGGACAAACACTTGGGGTTGATAGAATTTACTTACAATAATAGCTACCAATCAAGTATTGGCATGCCTCCTTATGAATCTCTATATGGAAGGAAATGCCAGACTCTTCTTTGTTTTAGTGAAGTTGGTGAAAAGAAACTTATTGGTCCTGAGATTGTGAAACAAATGGAAGATAAGGTAAGAATAATCAAGGATCGTCTATGAATTGCATCAGATAGACAAAAGTCTTATGTTGATCTTAAGAGGCATGAAATTGAGTAGCAAGTTGGAGATAAGGTATTTTTAAATGTTTCTCCATGGAAGAAGATTATGATGTTTGGCCATAAAGGAAAACTTAGCCCTCGATTTATTGGACCATATGAAGTACTTGAGAAAGTTGGCCCAGTTGCTTATAAGTTAGCTTTGCCACCCGAGTTAGACAAGATCCATAACGTATTTCATGTTTCTATGCTTAGAAGATATCGCTCAGATCCGTCTCATGTTCTTCCTGTTGATTCAATCGAGGTTAATCCTGACTTGAAATATGAAGAAAAACCTATCCAGATGTTGGCATGTGAAGTAAAGCAACTTAGAAACAAGAGAATTCCCTTAGTAAATGTACTTTGAAGAAATCATGCTGGTAAAGAAGCCACATGGGAGCGAGAGGCATACATGCAAACTCAATATCCGCATTTGTTTTAGACTAGAATCAGGTAAATTTTGTGGAGAAACTTTTTTAAGGGGGAGAGAGTTGTAACACCCCAAGATATCTAAGCTAAGATTCGCACATCATTCGACCATTTCCTAATAAAAGGATAAGTCTCTACTTGACTCTCCCTAAACTTGAATTTTTGTGATATTTGAAAAGTTTCTTGCCTTAAAGTAAGACGGTATTTTAGGAAATTGTATCGTGTATCTACGTAAACTAATACAACTATATTTATCTCCAAAAAAATAGTAAATACATGAGATATTTAACATTTGGGGCAGCCAACTTTACTTTTTTGGGCAGCCACCTTTTTGATTGATATATATCCATATTTATGTGTAAAATATTACACCTCCTCTCCAATTTTGGTTCCTTAAGGCTGAGTAAACCCCCTTAAATCTCTCTCAATCTTATTTGCTCCCAAAGTTACCTAGAACAACTTATTCTTTCAGCTAGAACACAAGACAATCCCTTCCTTGTGGTAAGTGTGCAAAACTTGTATTTAAAACTGTGTAACTATTAGTAATTTTAGAATATCTTGTTGTATAGAGATCCGTTTAGAATGATAAAATATGTTTTGTAAAGGTAACACACAGCTCTACAACTCTTATGCATATGTAAAAAGCTATTTTGGCTATTATGGGTTCACAAAAGGGGAAACAATACAGGGGAGGTTATGCCCAGTTCTTTCGATTTGGAAACCATCTATGTACTACGTTTAGTATTTTGAGCATATATTTTCGTACAAAACATATTTGGTAATTGTTATTAACCCTTGGCAACCCTAAGACACGTGCACAACACAAGGCAGTTACGCTGTCCAAATTTACTGTTTTGGAGATTTGGTGTAATTTGCCAAACTAGGCTCACTTTTGATGTCTATCTTGGTCATTTTCACCTGTTAAAATTGCTGAATATTAAATGGGTATTTGATTGTGTATTCAAGGTGTTTATACTCTTGTGCAAGCTAAAGGATTTTTTTTGAAGAAGTAGGCACACTTGTTGGTCTATGATTTGAACACGTCAAGTTGTGGTGGGACTATTTATATGCTAAAAATCCAAGGTTTGTGTATAAACTTGAACTTTTACTCTCATTACTTGCTGAAGAATCTTGATTATTGTCTTATAACTTCTGTTTGCTTTCTCGTGATCGTATATCATCATATTGGTATTTTTGAATTATTGTGAGATAATTGTTAATTCGCCCACTTGTACGGATTGCTCGATCATTCTGCATTCTTTATTGGGATATTGTCCTTCTTGTGGTAGTGGCTATGTCGTTGTATTAGAATGCCTCTTGATTCAGATCTTTTGCCATCTTGACTTTGGACTTGTGGTTCATCTTAATTATGGAAATTATCCATTTAAGTACGAACTAGAAAGTTATTTTTAATATGGTTCTTGATTCTCTTGATTATTGGGTTTTGGCCCTACTTGATAAAAAGCTTCGGTCCTTCTTGATATTTAATTATGCTCAGTGTGACGATATATATATTGGGCAAAATTTGTAATTTGACATCTCGTGAAGTAGTTCTATAAACTTTCTTGACACAAGAGCTTTAAATGCCAATTTTGATACTTGTAATATATCCATTTGCTTGATTTTATTTATATGTTATATTAAGCTGCCAATAATTTAGAAGGAAATTGGAGAAATCTATGGCTCCAAGACCAAACTTTAGACACCACTAAACTTTGTGCTTAGTGATAGTTGTTTCCTATCGTAGGTGACGGTTGGGAGAATAATTGAAGATGACCACTTGAAGTAAATATTTTGGAGCTCTTAGAAGATCACATATGCATATAGGAATCTATGTTTTGTAGTAATTTTGGGACTTGTACATTATCCATATGTTGCACCTGTATATGTAAATCTTGGAGGCTTATTTTATCATAGTATTGTAAATTGTAAACTTGAATTTGGTATCGTGTTGGCTATTTTGAGGTGTGTAAACCTAGGTCTTGTAATGTATTAAAGTTACATATTTATTTGTGATTTGCGTAATGGAAGAAACTAGTGTTTTCTTTAGTATTTGGAAGTTTATATAGATGATATACAAAATGATCCTGCAGTTGTGTTTAAATAAAAATAATAATAACCTTCCATAAGGTACAGGCTTGATTATTTTTGAAAGGTCTGCCATCGTGAATTGAAACTCCTCTATGGTCTTTACTTGGAATTATATGAATTATTAGATGTCAAAATATTATATCTTTAACTCTTTTCGAATGGGCCTAATTCCACTATATAAATAAAGATGATTAATATGATTTAAATGGAGTCCCTTTTAAATGCTATAGGTATATATTTGTTTTTGTTTCAAAAGTGGCATCCTCCCAAGAGGGTCGTTACACTCATACTACACTCTGCATCTTTTTGTGATGCAGCACCTGTTATGAGCCACCCTCGTTGATCCTCCTATCATTTGAGGCCAGTTGTTGTTTGGATTGTGGTGAGCTCTTGGCGTTTTAGAGACTTTTACTGCTTTCCTTATACTTTCTATGAATATTTTATATTTTGGATAGACAGAGTCTGTTGTATAGCTAATTTATACTTTAGATGCTCTTGTATCGGTGACACCAGGTCTGGGTTGGTTCTTGTGTATAGTTTGTCTTCTTGATCACTTTAGGGTCATTGTTGTATATTATTTACAGTCGGTACATATATATACTATTGGCCCTATTTCCTTTATATTTCTCTTCCTCTTTCCATATATTGAACTGCTTTATTTTGTCTTCTGCATTATTGGGTTAGCTTGCCTACTGGGGGTTATGTAGGCGCCATTATGGCCCAGTTTTGGGTCGTGACAGGGAGCAACTTGCACTTAGTGCCAAAACATAGGCCAAATCCAACCCTAGTAAACTATTTTCCAAGGGCGCATAACAACCACGCATAATCAAGAAAACAAACAAGTATATCTCAGCTTAAAAATCAACCCTCGGCCGGTAAGGCCCTTGTTAGCTACTCCCAACAGTTCATATAAAGCAATAAGCAGATAGCACGTAAGTCCTGTTTGGGCCATCGAGGCCTTCATGATATCTAGGAAAGAATAAATGCTATGCGGGTCTTCAAGGCCATCATGATTTTTATACAAAAGCTGAAAACAGGTATATATAATATAAACGAGGCCAACTAGCCGCTAAACTATCAACAACAACAACAACAAGGCCCAATAGGCCAGCAAGCTACAACTAATCAATATACAAGGCCAAAATGATCACCATCATAGCTATACAACCTAACTGACTAGTCTGCAAGCCTTTATGAATATAATACTTTGTGGGACAGGGCCCCAACCTACCCAAAAATTATAAACAACAAAAAGGGAAAACCTCTGGTACTCTGGCGACTACTACAAGGAAAGGAGTCAGCCAACCCGCTGAAAGCTCAACTATGCTACCCGGCAGGTCTATCTGGTTGTCGCTCAAATCCTGATGGCATGAATGCAGTGCCCCTGGCAATAGGGCATCAGTATGAAATAATGTACCGAGCATGTAAGGCAAAATGAAAATTTAAATTGAAGAGTGAGGACTGAATAAGAAGGGTAGGAGGAACACTGAAGTACAATACCTTACCTTTCTTCTAGAATAAAGCATTTAAACACGTAGCAAATATTAACCCAACCTGACCCCTATATTCCAGGCAGGTACAAATAGCACACCATCGCTATAAGTCCTAAGGAGTTCAAATAGTCGCTAAATACCCATACTCGCCCCCTTACCTGGACCCTAGTGATGATCTAATCTGAACTTTCTGAATGTACATGTGTAGTGAATTAATACAACTCTGAGGCTCTGTGGTATCATATAAGTGATGTCTAGTAGGTACAACTTTCCTATACCGTAAGTACGCTCTACCCGGCCCATAGGCACGGTCTTCTCAGACCGAGGGCACAATAATATAATGAAACTGTTGCTCTATAGGTATAACCTTCCTATCCCGTAGGTACTGTCTTCCCGACTCAAAGTCACAGTAATATAATATAACTGCTTCCCCGTAGGTATAGTCTGACCATCCCGTAGGTACGATCAACCCAGTCTTAAGGAACGGTAATAGTAATCAGACTGTAGGCTCCAAAATCCTGCAGTGTTAGTGTCTGTTGAGGTCAAAATAGGCTCATAGGCGGCAACAAGATGATAAAAACAACACAATAATATCATGTAATCATAGGTGACCTTAATGCAATCATAACATGCTTTTCTAGGTTGCTATGTAAGGAATAGTGCTGCTTATAGTTGCTATATCATACTGTAGAGCAAAACTCAATACTATAAGACCACAAGTCAAATAACGATGTTACATAGGCTATACAAGCTTTATCCTTAAAGGTCATACCAGAAAGTGAAAAGAAAGCCTTAACATACCTTTTAACCGAAGCCCCAAATGTGTCTCTAGGAAGCTTGACCAACCAAAGGTAAAGCAACAAGTGCGAGAATCAATAAGGCTTCAAGAATGAGCCAAAGCCAATCGATAAGGAGTTAATGCCGACCAGCAAAGTCCAAACTATAAAATTAGGCCAATAGGAATAATAAACAACAGCTATATCCAATGAAGATATTCCAACAACATCTTGAAAGAGCGACGAGCTCCCGAGGCAATATAAGAAGGCGTACTCCACATTGTTCAATCTAATAACTATTGTCCGTGACTCCAATAAGAATCACACAAACTCCTCAATCCCTCAATAACCTTAACATCTTTAGTACACAACATTAATAACCAAACATAATAAGATAAATGGGCTGTCCAAAGCAACGGTATCCAAAACACCACTTTATGGCTCAGAAAGCTGTAAAAGTGATACTTGAACATGTAACTACGAAGAAGGCTCGTAGGGGGAAGATTTCCTTCACAAAAGGAACTATATTCCCATGCTAAACAACCCGCCTCCTTGAAGTAATAACAAACGAAGCAAAAACCAACAAGAAACTACTACAAGTCATCAGCAACTACGACTTTTTATAACTAGAAACTTAGAATCTCGATTTAACAAATAAATAAGTGTACGGGATCCTTAACTTTCCAATATAACTTTGTAGATACTTTCCAATATCACTAATCCCCTCGAACCCTCACTGTCCAAACCTAAAAGAGAAGCACCACATAAAACACGGAGAAAACTATGTCAAGACAATGAGCTCAATGCGTATAACAACTTTTGTGAAGCCCTTAAGTTCTAGTTGGCAAACATTAGGAAGTCTTTTACCTAGGGAGAAGTTCAGATATTTCATAAGGCTTTGGATGAAGTAATATGAAGAGAAAATGATGTTCAATGCTGAAATCTCAATATATTTCAATTCCACCAACTTGGGCCCACCTTGACATGTTTGCTTGTGTAGTCTTATAAAAATGTGAATATCTCCCTATTCTGAAGTTGTATGAACAAACGGTTTGATGCATTGGAAAACTAGACTCGTAGACCTTCAATTTGGTAGGTTAGAGCCCACTAATTCGTTGTATATTGGGAGAAAATCCAAAATACAATTCACCCAAATTTTAAGAGAATTCCTTAAAGGAATTTACAATAACTTTTTTTGACTTTTATTTTTATTTTGCAACTTGCTTGAATTCAAAAATTATCATACGACCATCCTACAATCAAAAAACCTTATCAAACATCCTTTATAACATATAAAGTACTCTTAGTCTTATTCCAAAAGTATGAATTAATCCAATGTTAAAATGGGTGGGGTATTACATCCTCCCCCCTTAGGGATATTTGTCCATGAATGATGATAATGAGCATGGCATCAAAGGTGACACCACAAGAACACATATAATATAAAATTAATATACCTGAAGTGCTCAAATGAGGGTCTATACTCTGTTGGTTCTGAACATCATCTGAAGGGGTGAACAAGTGGTGATATTTATTCTTCATGTCCTCTTCAGGTTCCCATATCATCTCCTCGATATTATGGTTCTACCATAACACTTTCACTAAATATATATCCTTACTCTGCAACCTTCTAATTTGGTGGTCTATTATGGCAACATGGACTTCTTCATAAGATAGTTCCTTTGAAATCCAAACATCTGTTGTCGGTACTATATATGTTGGATCTCTGATATACTTCCATAACATAGAAAAATGAAAGACTGGTTGCGCTGCTTCTAATTCTGTAGGAAACTCTAGCTAGTATGCAACTCTTCCTATCTAAGGCATAATACGGTAAGGCCCAATACATCAAGGGTTCAATTTTCTCTTCCTGCTGAATTGCATAACACCCTTTATCGGTGAAGCCTTTAAAAGACCAAGTCATCAACATTGAACTCTGTGTCCCATCGCCTAGCATTTGCATATGATTTCTAGCAGATCTGAGCTGTCAACAATTTCCCTCTGATTAGTTTAATATTTTCCATGGCTTGTTGCACCAGTCAGGTCCATGTAACCCTGACTCTCGAACCTCAAAACAACCAAGAGGGGATCGACATTTTTGCCCATATAAAGCCTCATACAGTGCCATACCAACGCTGGAGTGATAGCTGTTATTATAAGTGAACTCAATAAGCGACAAGTGATCATCCCAGTTTTAACACCCGTATTCTGCGTATGCTAGTTCTATTCATATGGCACTTGACATAGCCGTGTCTTATAGGTGAGGGACCAAGTTTTGTATATGAGTAGTGATGGTTTAAAATAGGTTTGGAAGGTACTATAATACCCCATATATTTCAGTATGTATACGACTAAGTTCACATCAATGAAAGTATTTAAACTCAAGGTAGTAAGGTGGTATTTGAGTTTAAAGTTTAAAGTAAAGTGTTAAGTTAAAGCAAAAGAGATTAAGACTTGGAAATTGGGATAACATTAGTGACCTGCTTGTGTTATTTAATTACTCTAGTAGGCAATAAGTAGGTTCATCACCTACTAAGACTTATTAACCATCCAAAAGGACCAAGCAGGTACATCACCTACTTGGACTCTTTGACCAGCTTAAAGGGCCAAGTAGGTGCATCACCTACTTAGCCATTTTGTGGCCCAAACAAATCCAAGTGGAGGCTGAAATTGAAGGAAAAAGAGGTGGCCAAGGGACTGCCTTTTAAGGCTAATATCTAACCCATTTTTCTCTGCATATTTCATACAAAATAGCACAACTCCCTCAGGTCACAAATCTCTCTCGCTCAAAATAACAACCGCCTTAAAATTCTCCCAGGGTTCTTTAAGAACCCTTCTCTTTCCATGCCAAGGTAAGTGGAAATATTCATGAGTTTAGTTTAATTATTCAATGTAAGACCAATAAACCATGTTGTTGATACTTAAATATAAGGCAAATTTTTCCCCAAGCTACCTATTCATTTCTTGGTTATTAAGAGAGTTCTCTCTTCTTCTTTTATTTAAGTGTGAAGGATTTTAGTCAAGCTCTTGAAGAAGTACAAGTTTAGAAAATAAATTTCAAGAAATTAAGGTAAGACTACCGCCAATGTCTCCCCCCCCCCTTATATACAATTTTGGGTGGAGAATTCTGCATGTGTTTGCAATAACTAATGGATGATAATGAATCCTTGAGTTCAATATTCTCCTATTAAGTTGAAGGGTTTTGGGACTGTTTTAGGGGCTATTTTATGTGCATATATTAGGGATAACTTGGTTGACCAAGTAAAGGATGTGTGTCTTTGTATTGATGTATGGAAGGTGGGTGTGGTGATATACCACTTAATTGGGTGTTGTTATGTAAGCTTGCTGCCTGCCAAACTTTTGTTTACTATTTTGTAGGTATTGTGAAGCCTGAAGAGTTTCAGGGACCTTATAAGAGGAGAAAGGGTGGAAAGCACACTCTTGATTTGATAAATTATGGGCTTAATGCCTGATTAGCATTTTAGTGAAACCAAGTAGCCCAAATCTATTGATTAACTACTAATATTAGTTTTACTACTTACTTCATTGTAGATTAATAGTATGAAAGGAAGAAGATTAATTCGTTGTAATTTCTGAGTTGCACAATAAGGTATGTAAAGGCTATTCAATTTCAGATTCTTTGGCATGAAGTCTTATCCTTGTGTTTCTATTAATAAAATGAGCTTTCTAGGCGCTCTTCCTAGTAATGGACATATAATGGTAGCGTACAATCTCAATCTGTAGCTAACAATCTATTCCTCACTCCTTAGTGTATCAAAGTACTTCAATATGTGTTTACTATTAGATCTACATATTTACTCTTCCAAGTACTATTATGATAATGATATTCTATACAACAAGTTTCATGAGTTATTCTCTAAGCCAAATGAGGTTCATTGTGTCATATAAGTTCCTAAATATTACGTTGATATTACATTTGCTCCTTATGTTATTGTTACTTCCTTAAGTGCATATTCACATGTCTTCTACTACTGGTCCATAGTTCCAAAGCTCAATAATGATTATGACAACCAAAATAACAATCTCAAAGATTAAAGAAACTACGTGAAGTAATCTATATATGTGTGGGTGGCATCCCAGAGGCGAAAGCCTAGCATGGGTCGATCCCTATTTATGTACTTATGGGTGGCAGCCTAGGGGCGAAAGCCTAGCATGGGTCGATCCCTATTTATGTACTTATGGGTGGAAGCCTAGGGGCGAAAGCCTAGTATAGGTCGATCCTTATTTATGTACTTATGGGTGGCAGCCTAGGGGTGAAAGCCTAGCATGGGTCAATCCCAATTTGTATATTTACGAGGGCAGTATCTCACGGGCTAAATTGCCTAGCATGGGACTCCTCTTCTACCACTGATCAGTTGTTCATTTGTATCACAAAGATTATAAAGCAAAGGAGAGTAAATAAAAGAATGTCATCTACATGATGATTGATGCGACATGGTTTTACAGCACTTTCAATGCTTAAAACATGGAATTAGAGTATGTTCTTTAGCAATTTTTAGTAGATTTGATGTGTTTTTGAGTCTTTTGCAGGAAAACATGGTTTGGAGACTAAGTGCAAAAAAAGACCGACATTTTGGGCTAAAACTGACTTCTACAACTCAATTCCACGAGTCGTAAATAATTCCATGAGTCATGGAAGTCGCCGTGGAAAGAGTACTGCAGATTGTGCTGAAGCCTGAGTTCTACGAGAGGTTTCCACGAGCCGTGGACCTGTTCAAGAGTCGTGATTCCTGTTCGTGGAACCTGATCACAGAAGGAGAAAAAATTCAGAGATTGACGAAGTTGTAGAATGAACTCATGGAAGTGAATCCGCAGGATGACAAAACCTCTGAGTTTCACAAGTAGTGTTGATGACCCGTAGAAGTTTTCACGAATCGTATACTATGTTCGTGGAAGTTGTCGATTCAATTTTCCTTGTTTATTTAGGATAGGATTACTTATGTCTATAAATACCTTTCCTAGGTTTTCTTTTATGTTTTACGCTCTAATTTTAGTGTTCTTAGTTTTGAGAGATAAACACATTCATAGTTCTTGATTGTTGATTTCATCTTCATCTATTCAAGTTTCTAGATTTCTTTACTTCTTCTTGTAAAGTATATGATCATGAATACCTCAACAACTTTTGATTGTTTACTTATGAACATGAGTAGCTAAATCTACAACTAGGGTTGTGGAAACCATGAAGGATTAATGAAGTAGGCAAAGTACTTGGTAATTCTAGGGTGGTGTTTATGCATGTATTGTTCTTCTCTTTGCTTTGATTGCTTTTTAATGGTTGCAAACGTTAGAACTTGCCTTATTCTTACTTACCGTACCAAGGAGGTAACAAATGGGAAAATGGTTTTTTAATAACGGAGATTTGAGGCTACCAACGCTCATCTAATAGCTTAACCTTATACGGGTATAGCTAATCTGGGATTCGAGGTAAAGGTTAGTAAATCATACACCCATGACAGGACCAAGGCGCGTGGTGAAATTCATTTATCTAGTGGATCAACCATTTAGGTGAACCTAAATTACCGATCTTGCATGCTAAGCACTAATTTAGTTTACTAAGTACAACGTCTCACTAAGTTATGATATCCTGGGGACCACTACCCTAGTCACTCTACTCATTGATAACAACTCTTAAAATTGTTACTAGTTACTTGTTCGAATTTGAATTATGATTACTACTTGTTACTAGAAAACCCCCTTCCTAGGGAAATAAATGGCTAAGAGCACAAGTAAACATAATTAACCCTAGTCCCACCATATTCCCTTGGGATCGACCCCAATCTTCATTGGATTCTATATTTGAACAGCGACCGCTTATGCTTCAAAAAGGAGGTGTAATTTGGGCTTATCAAATTTTGGCGCCATTGCCGAGGAATACAGTTTATGATTAAGAGAGATTGTGTTTATTTCACTATTAGCCCTTATTTCCTTATTTTACTTCTTTTATTGTTTTTGTTTTGTTTTACAAGTTGCACACTTGTGCATGCCAAGTACTAGGAGTCAAGGCAATCCCCTTATTCTATTCAATTCGAAACTCCCACGAACTCTTACAAACATGGTTAAAGAGGGAGTTTACAAAACACCTAAAGAGGCCATAACTAGGATGTTGGCCGAAGAAGAATAGAAAAAGCAGGCAGCAGAAGATGCCCAAATTGTTATAGATGCTCAAATTGCAGAAGATCTTGCAGCTCAAAACCAGGAAGCTGAGCAACCAAGGAAAGCATGGCAACAAACTGCTCGTCAAGTCACACTCAATGCTTAAGTTGTAAGAGATGATGCAACCAGACAAAATTTTCCTAGGGATCTAGTTGCACCAAGTGGGAATAGAGGTTGACAGATGCAGCAACCCCAACATGTCCCTCGATACAATGTTGATGATAATGATGTAGGGAGAACATGCCCCATAGTATCGCTTCCCGATAGTGTTAAGTTTGAAATTATGAGCACTATGATTTAGCTGCTGAACCTGAAAGGATTATTTGCTGGCAAGCCCACTGAGGATACGAACTTGCACTTGACAAATTTTATGGGGATCTGCAAGGATTACAACCTTCCAAGGGTGGATCAGGATGCTATAAGGTTGCGGCTCTTTTTGTTTTCTCTGACTGGAGAGGTAACATTGTGGCTTGCTGAACTACCCGATGCTTCAATATTCACATGGATTAAACTGAGAATATAGTTTCTAGAGAGGTTGTTCCCTCCATCAAGGATGTTCTAGCTTAAGCAGGAGATTTATAACTTCAAGTAGCTTCCCATGGAGGCATTGTATGAGACATGGCTTAGGTTTAACAAGAAGCTGAAGCAAGTTCTAAATCACAGAATCCCTTTAGACCATTTAATGGAAATCTTCTATAGAGCATTGAATGTGAACACTAAGGCAGTAGCAGATATAGTAACCTGGGGAGCATTCATGGAGAATACATATGTCAAAGCTGTAGAGATTCTTGATAGGGTTACCAAGATGAACATGACCTGGCATACGAGAGAAGGTGAAAGCTCGATAGGAACTTATGTAGTTGGGAAATCCATTGACCATGAAGAATTCCAGGAAATTAAACATAAGGCTTCGCAACCCTACAAACAACTGTTGATCTAATTGCAAAACAAATTCTTAATAGTGGTTTGGATAAGGTGACATTTGTAGGTTCACAAGGTAGAGCACCAAGACAGAATGAGTACGACTCTGATGAAGAAGCAAATTATTTGAATGATCAAGTGGCAGGTTTCTGGTCCAATGGCCAAGGAAATCAAGGTCGGGATAGGGATAGAGATGGCAACTACAATCAGTCTGAATACAGAGATAGGAGTAGGGGTAGACATGGTGATTGGAACAAGAGGGATGGCTACAAGAATGATAGAAGCGGCCTGTATGTCCCTCTTGGAAATCGCAAGTCAAGACCTGAATAACCATTCATGAGAGAGTTGATTAATAAGGTATTGCAAAAGGTTGATTCTATGAATGGAAGTATGGATGAGATGTGCTCTGACCTCTAAAGTATGAGTCAAAAGGTAGAGGCTTATTCTGTTACCATAAAGTAGATTAAGGCACAGATGAGCCAAATATCTACAACCCTGAATCCACATCAAAAGGGTTCTCTCCTAAGTAACACAATTTAGAATCCGAAGAATGATTGGCAGTGCATGGATGTGACTACCCAAAGTGGGAAATAGACTATTGATCCTCCTATGCATGTAGTTGTTGATGAGTCAGCCGAGCCTTAAAAAGATGATCTTGAGATTATAGTCGATGCTGAAGAAAAGGGTAGAGTTGAAAACCCAAGTGAGAAGAAAGCCCCAGATGCCAAAGCAAAGAACAAGGAGGTTTCACAGGTCTTGAAGCCCATAGCATTGCCTTCTCTACCTTACCCACAAAGATTGAAAAAGAAGGTTGAAGAAGGTAAATTTCACAAGTTCATCTCCATGCTGAAACAAATTTCAGTCAATATTCCATTAGTTAAAGCGTTGGAGCAGATGCTTGGATATGTAAACTCTATGAAGGATCTGGTGACTAGGAAAAGAACTGTGAGTTTAAAGCCAACTGATAATTTGCACCATTGTAGTGCGATAAAATCCCGTTCTATGGTGTATAAAAAGGAAGATCCTGGAGCTTTAACTATTCTTTGCATGATTGGAGCCTTCTACTTTGCCAAAGCATTGTGTGATCTGGGTGCTAGTATTAATCTGATGCCACTAGCAGTGTTTAATCAGTTAGGCTTGGGAGCCCCCAAACTGATGATAATGCGGCTTCTTATGGTAGATCGCACGGTGAAAAGGCCTGTGGGAATTCTCTATGACGTACTTGTGAAAGTTAACACTTTCATTTTCCATGCAGACTTTGTTCTCCTTGATTGTGAGGTTGACTTTGAGGTTCCCATCATTTTGGGATGCCCATTCCTTGCTATCAGACGCGCTTTAGTTGACTTGGGGACTGGGCAAATGAAATTTAGATTGAATAATGAGGTAGTAACTTTCAATGTCTGCCAGCCTATGAAATATCATAACGATATGCGCATGGTATCAGTGATAGATATGGTCGATGAGGATAATCTAATAGTGCATGTTGAAGAGAGACTTGGTGTTGAAGCACTTGCAACTGTTATTATGAATTTTGATGGAGACGATATTGAAGAGTATGATTATATGGTAGAAGAACTTGCAGGTATGGGGTCTTACAGTTATGCTCCAAAGAAGCTTGATTTGGATCTAAAGAATCGACAGACACCACCTGCTAGACCGTCTATTGAGGAGCCTCTAATCTTGGATTTCAAAGCACTGCCTTCTCACCTTCGATATATGTTCTTAGGAGCAAATGAAACCTTGCCATTTATCATTGCTGCAGACTTGCATGAAGGGCAGGCTGAAGCTCTAGTTTTTGTGTTTAGGAGGTTCAAGAGGGCCATTGGTTGGTCCATTACAGACATCATTGGGATTCTTCCTGGAATCTGCACACATAAAATTTAGCTCACGCCAGATTGCATTCCGAGTATTAAGCACCAGCATAGGTTGAATCAGCCTATGAAAGAGGTTGTCAAGAAGGAGATCCTCAAGTGGCTAGATGCAGGTGTGGTTTATCCTATTATGGACAACAAGTGGGTGAGCCCTGTTCAGTGTGTGCCTAAGAAGGGTGGGATTACTGTAGTCCCAAATGCAAAGAATGAGTTGATTCCACTAAGGCCAGTCATAAGATGGCGCATATGCATGAATTACAGGAAGTTCAATGCTTGGATTGAGAAGGATCATTTTCCAATGTCATTCATGGATCAACTGTTAGATTGTCTTGCTGGTAGAGGATGGTATTATTTTCTCAACGGTTATTCAGGATACAATCAGATCTCAATTTCTCCTGAAGACCAAGAGAAAACCACTTTCACCTGTCCATATGGGACATTTGCTTTCAGGATGATGCCTTTTGGTTTATGCAATGCACCAACGATATTTTAGCATTGCATGATGTCTATTTTCTCAAATATGGTGGAGGACACTATTGAGGTATTTATGGATGACTTTTCGGTAGTTGGTGACTCTTTTGATGATTGTTTGGCTCATCTGAGTTTTGTGCTAAAGAGATGTGAAAAGTGTAACTTAGTACTAAATTGGGAGAAGTATCACTTCATGGTCAAAGAAGGTATAGTGCTTGTCCATCGGATCTCTGAGAAGGGTATTGAAGTCAACAAAGCGAAGATAGAGGTGATTGAAAAATTGCCTCCACCAGTTTCTGTAAAAAGTATTCGAAGCTTTTTAGGGCATGCTGGTTTCTATCACAGGTTTATCAAAGACTTCTCTAAAACTGCACATCCCTTGTGCAAGTTATTGGAGAAGGAGGTAAAGTTTGTTTTTGATGATGCATGTCTAAAGGTGAATCGAGTGCCTTAAGGAAAAGTTGATCTATGCTCCCATTATTATTTCTCCTGATTGGTCTAGCCTTTCGAGGTTATGTGCGATGCTAGTGGAGTAGTGCTAAGAGCAGTACTAGGCCAAAGGCGTGGAAAGATTCTTCATCCCATATACTATGTTAGCAAAGCACTTAATCCTAGTCAGAAGAACTATACGGTGATAGAACAAGAGCTGCTTGTTGTAGTTTTTGCATTCGAGAAGTTCAGATCTTATTTGCTTGGATCTAAGGTAATTGTGCACACTGACCATGCAACTCTTAGGTATCTCATGGCAAAAAAGGATGCAAAGCCAAGATTGATTAGATGGGTATTGCTACTACAAGAAATTGACTTTGAGGTCAAGGACAGAAAGGGTACATAAAATCAAGTAGCAGATCACTTGTCTAGATTAGAGGAAGAATCTATGCTTAAGCTTGATGGCGCGCAAGAGATTGATGATTGGTTCCAAGACGAGCAAGTGTTATCTGCTTCCCAAGATTTCATTCCATGGTTTGCTGACATTGCCAACTATTTGGCAAGTGATGTGGTTCCTTTTGATATGTCTGCCCACCAGCGAAGAAAGTTCATGTCTGATATTAAGAAATTCTTCTGGGAGGAGCCATTCTTATTTCATGTGTGTGCTGATATGATGATCCGAAGATGTGTTCCCAAAGCTGAGATGATGGAGATATTAGAAGATTTTCATTCATCCCCTGTTGTGGGGCATCATAATGGCATCCGGATAGCCCACAAGATCCTGCAATGTGGCTACTATTGGTCGACCATCCACAAGGACGCGCATGAATTTGCTAAGGCATGCAGTCGATGTCAAAGGGAAGGTGGTATATCAAGAAAGCATGAGCTTCCTCTTTCTCCCATCCTTGTGATCGAACTATTTGATGTTTGGGGTATTGACTTCATGGGCCCATTTGTGATGTCAAATACAAACTTGTACATATTGGTAGCTGCTGACTACATATAGTTGCGCTTCCCAGTAATGAAGGCAAGTGTGTCACAATGTTCTTGAAAAAGAACATATTCTCCAGATTTGGTACACCGCGAGCGGTTATTAGTGATGGAGGCTCTCACTTCTGCAACAAGTTTTTTCACGCTTTACT
Source organism: Jaltomata sinuosa (assembly GCA_003996215.1). Lineage (NCBI taxonomy): Eukaryota > Viridiplantae > Streptophyta > Magnoliopsida > Solanales > Solanaceae > Jaltomata > Jaltomata sinuosa. Next base: position 128,382 of record QJPP01000140.1, on the reverse strand, counting down.
TGAGAGGTATGGAGTGAAAAACAAGGTTGCAATCCCCTATCATCCTCAGACTAGTGGGCAACTTGAGGTTTCCAACAGAGAGATAAAGTCAATCTTGTCCCAGATTATCAATGCAAATAGAACGAATTGGTCTAGGAAACTAGCTGATGCTTTATGGGTGTACTGGACTGTGTATAAGACACTAATAGGTATGTCACCATAACAACTTGTGTTTGGGAAAGCGTGCCATCTTCTTATTGAGCTAGAGCATAAGGCCATATAGGCATTAAAAAAGTTGAATTTAGAATGGTCTGCAGCATCGTTTCAGCGGCTTGGGCAGTTGAATGAGTTAGATGAGTTTCTCCTTAGTGCCTATGAAAGTTCAGCCTTGTACAAAGAAAAGATGAAGTTGTACCATGACCAAAAGATTGAGAAGCAAGATTTCTAGTCGGGTGATTTGGTCCTACTGTTCAATTCCAGACTTCGCTTGTTTCCTAGCAAGTTGAAGTCCAAGTGGATTGGCCCATTCAAAGTGGTGCAAGTTTTCCCACATGGTGCGGTTGAACTTGAGAAGCATTAGGAGAAGAGGTTCAAAGCAAATGGTCAGCGTATAAAAACTTATTTGGGAACTGCAGAGGAGCTCAAAGCGATTGAAGTGTGTACCCTTGGTGAATACATCATAACTAAGGAGCTTGATGAAGTCTTAGTAATCCAGTGACCTGTGTCGTGTTGCGATGTTAAATCAGGCATTGCATGGGAGGCAACCCATGAGAAAACTTGATGAAGTTTGAGTAGTCAAGTAACCTGCATCATGCCGCAATGTTAAATCAGGCGCTGTTTTGGAGGCAACCCAAGGCTAATGTTTGCTATGTGTGGAGGAAAGGTGCTGGAAAAGATAAACTCAGAAAAGGGTTAAGCAAGGTTCCACGAGCAAGGTTGATGGACCGTGGATTAGTCCACGAGTCATAGACCCAACTCGTGGAACTCATGTGATTTTGGCCATCTGCAGAACAAGCTCTACGAGCTAGTTCCACGAACCATAAATCAACTGCTTTTAGAAAGAAGATAGGCCAGAAAAACAAGGTGCAACGGGCTCTCCGCTCCTAGTCACTAAGAAGTGCTATTCTGTCCTCCGGGGGACTGGACTCCACCAAGAGGTTCTTTCTCTCACGTAATTTCGCCCGCCCATTTCATTTCCGTACCGGAGGAAATGGGATTCGAACCCATGATACAATCTTCTTGTATGTCGATTTAGCAAACCAATGCCTTAAGCCACTCAGTCATACCTCCAAGTTGTTGGTCGGAATGGAATTAGATGTGCCGGGTTTGGTTGCTTGACCGAAGGGAGGGCTATCTGACCCAATCAACTATGTAAGCCATAGCGCGCTAGCGCGCGTACTCTTCCTCTATGAGCGAGACTCCATCCAAATCTGCCACTCCTTGGGCAACGATTCGTGGTTCTTGTTCATGGGGACTTGTTCCACGAGCATGTTTTACAATCTGTGGTTAAGTCCATGACTCATGAACAAGACTCGTGGAACTCAGGTAAGATTTTTTATTATTATTACTATTCACCCGCTAGGCCTGACCCGACGTGTGACCCTCTTTTATTTAAATCGTACCCAAATCAAAATTTTACCCTATTTTTCTTAGACAAACCAACTCTACACTCTTCTACTTCCATCCAAACACTAAATCCCTACTAATCAATTAATTTCCACAAATCACTCCCCAATCTTCCCCCCTAGATCGATCTAGCTACTGTTTCTTCACCAAAGTACCGAAAAAGTTCCTTAAGCTTACTAGTTGGTTGTGGGTCAAGGTTTTTGCTTAAAATCACAAGTATTCACTCAAGTTCTTCCATAAATTCAAAGGTACCATGCGATCGAAAACAACTCAAAGATGGGTAAATCCCGCACATCAAGGGAGGTTAAAGAAGGGGCCCATCTTTTCAAATCAAGACTCACCGATGAGCTCGATGAGCCCATTGAATCTGAATCGAGTGGGTCTGAGGAGGTTTATGAGATTCAGCCTGATCCAGCTGTAGTACCTCAAACCACGAGATGCCGGGCATAGACACTGGTAACTGAGGAGACAACACTACAACTAGCCCTCACAGTTGCACCACCAGCACTGAGAACCTCTCCTCAGTCTAAAGAGGGAGAGGGTCATTGTTAAAGGTGACAACAATTGGGAGAGTGACACAAGGACAGGGATCGGTACTGGAGAAGAAAATGGGTCGGATGATGTGGAATCACCCTCCGGTGATAAGAGCTCCTCTTATCCGACCACTGCAGAAGCTGAGACACAGACACCACCAGTGGCAAACAAAGCTCAGACATTTGAGGCCTGGGAAAATTAGAGATGTTGTGTTCTGGGCATGCGCTTATGGTATGATGAGGGGGCCTCTTTATCTGATCGTGGTATTCCCAAGAAAGAAATTTTTTAGGAGCTGTAGATTAGTACTGAGGGTATGGCCTCCATCCCAAACCTTCATGCCATATTCACTCAGTATCATTTTGGATGGATGGCCGAGCCCCCAAGCAGCTACTGTCCAGAGATAGTCAAAGAGTTCTACGCTACCTATGCAGCCACCGAAGATCTACTACTTCAGCCAAACTAGTAGTACCAAGACTTGACCCCACTCACTAGTGTCTTGGTATGACATGCACCAGTGGATATATCCGAGCATACCATTCAACACTTCCTATTCGGTCCTGATTATAACTCTCCAGTAGATACAACTGAATTTAACCATCTGATAACAATCTCAATTGAAAATGATCAAAATTGATATCGAAAATACAAAAACAAACAATACAAATTGAAGATAGAGGGATAGATTAGAAAAAGGGATGAGAATAGAAGAAAGAAGGGCTAATTGAATCCACAATCAACCAAGGGAGAAGAGAACTCAATCCAATACCCGAGAAACCAAAATGAATCCACAAGATGATAACTCGATGATCGATCAAGCAAAGAAGATAACACAAGCAATTCGGGAATCCACCCAAATCACTCGATCTAAGCTAACAATTGGAATTTAACCCAATCACTACCCTAAGCTAAAGTAACTAAATATCAAGTCTATTCAAGACAAATCAATCATCAATAATCTAAGTATGAAAATGACTAAGGCAACTATTTATAGTTATTTCCTTTACACAAATAGCCTATTACAAAAATAGCCCAAAAGTGACTATTTTGGAAATAACCCACAAGGGCCCTTCTTGATTGCTCAAATGACATCTTTATCACCCATGAACTTGTGTATTTGTTGCTCCATGACTTCTTTTGAGCTCCAAGCTATCATCCATCTGTAGAAGCCCCTCCTAATATGCTCCAAGCTAACCATAATCGTATCACCATCGGATGAAAACTGTCAAAGATAAATCTAAGATGAGAGATCCATCTCAGAAGGCAAATTTATTGAGATGGGCTGTCGGATACATAGTTGAAAATGGTGAGCACGCAACATGGGTTCATAGAGGTGACATTAGAAAGGCATCCTTAAGCTTCACCAGTAAGTTTTGGTGGGCAATTATTTGGTTTTGCCTCTGTCCAACATTGGCAGATAACTCTCTCACACATGATCGGGCAGTCCTAGTAGCCAGCATTATGGCTGGTTATAAAATTAATATTCCCTGGTACATCAGGGATGAGATTTATTAGCGGGCATTTAGAGACAACACCACCCTGCCCTTCTCTTGTCTGATTCATTGACTATGCTTGGATTCAGCTGTCCCGAGGATGCCAAACATAAACCATATGATAGAGGTGACTCGGATGTAGGATGTTGGGTTGATAAAAGATGCTACAAATCTAGTTGCTCATAGGCGAGCTTCATCCTCCATTTCAGCCGATACAATGAGGGTTGAAGGACCCTCGATAGCACGAGATCTATTGGATATTCCTGATAATAGGGTGAGTGTAGATGCAGAGGGTGCCACAGCTTCAGCTTCTGCACCCTAGACTTCCCAGCCACCAGCTGGCATTCCTACTGTGCCCTTGCGCCCAGCTTCTTCTGGTATGGTTACTATTAATGTAGAATTTCTCTAAAATCTGGTTAAGCGTCAGGCCGATACACAGAAGCAAGTGAACAACTTATTGGATCCATTACAACCTTGGGTGAGGTCTATTGTTCCAGCCACTGAGGCTAGGGTAAAGGTTAAGATAGATCAGGCATGCGAGAGATGTCCACACGGGTAGATGCATTTGAGCACTGAGTGAATGCTTGGTTACAGACTATATAGAGCCTCGATTTAGGACATATTAAGGATGAGTTGGCATGACTCAGAGAGGAGATCAGATCTATCGATACTAGCCAGAACCCTGTTATGCTTCTATCTCCATTGCGGTCCTGCTAGCCCCGCGACTGGTTATTGATTTATTTGTTGAGGTGGAGCCTATGCTCCCGAGTGCTAGAGAAAAGAGAGTGCACACTGATAGAACTTCTGAGGTTGAGACGGATCCTAAGAGGCTACGAAGAGACACCACTTCTGCCGTGAAGCAATCCTTAGATGACATGCAAATTCTTAAGGAGGCAGAGTAGCAGAGACTTTGGGGTGCATCGTCTAGTTCGGCTCCAGTTGTTGGAGGAGCCACATCGTTTATTCTTGGGAGTTCTAAGGCTGCCAGTGTTGGAAGGGCATCTACTATTATCCCTCCTGTTAGTGATCTATTAAGCGTGACTGCCACCACTACCTCCACTGCCTCCACTGATACTGTTATGGGTGACATATCACTGGCCCCATCTCCACCACCGGACATTGATGCCTAGGCACCATAGGTATGTTCCTACCTCCCTACGTATTTACTTTTCTTGATGAATTAAGGGGAATGCATATTGATTTTAGTGGGGTGGGGGCAGCAACCATCCATAATTTGATGGGTATCTTGGAAAAGTCTGAGTAGCCAAGACACCTACATTGTGCCATGACATTAAATCAAGTGCAACTTGGGAGGTAACCCAAAGAGGGTACCACTGAGTATCCGAGTCTGTGGGGTTTTCTTGCTGTGTTCTTTCCCTATGGACCTTTATTTCTGTTGAATCTACATGTTTAGATAGGTTGTGTGTAGTGAAAGAAGAATAGAAACTTAGCGCAGTCTATGGTCTGATTTTGACCGTGATTTTGATTGAAAAATGGAGACCCCTCCAAATTTTGTGTGACATGTTCATTTTTTATAGACTAACTGCTATGGATCTGTGCATGACATTATGTTAATCGACCTAATGAATGGCTTAAACTATAGCATGAACTTGATTAACGCATTTGATTGTTGTACTTTGTGCCATGTGTGTGTGAGCTTATTCGTACCATTCTTGCATTGTGTGCCAATCTAAAACTTACTCGGTTAGTCTTGCCTAGGCCGTAGGATAGTTGATTAGGAAAGGATCATAGGTCATTCTTGAAATAGTCCATTTAGCCTAAATGACCATCCAAATGAATTAAATATCCTTTGATCCCTGATTTTGAGCCAAAATTGACCCTTTTTGTTATTTAGCCTAATCACCTTCCATGTTTTCTATGAACCTTCAGTTTGGCCCTGGTCCCTCCTCGACATTGTGTACCTCAACTCAGGCAAATTACCTAAGTTGAGAGTGGATACTATGGAGGTAAGTGCGAAATATGGGGTATGAAAAGAAAAGGTTAGTGATAAAAAGGAGTAATAACGGGGTGTGGCGTATATGTTAGAAAAAAAGAAAAGAAAAAAAATATGTGAGAAAAAACATTGAGTCTAAAATAAAAGCCGCACCCGTTAGTTGATGAAAAAGAAAGAAAAGGGAGGAAAGAAAAGGTTGGTCTGAAAAGTGGAAGAAACATAGCGTAGTTTCAAGGAGGGCTTAGTCACTATTTCCCATACCTACCATACTCTTCCCCGAGCCTATGTTACAAGCCTAGTAAACTCTTATAGTGATCCTAACCCAAATGTTTGAAAACTGAGGCATAGAAAATAAGGGCAAGCCTATGGTATTGTGCATGCATTGCTGGAATATCTTAGTGAGTGTGAGTGTTTTAGTTCAGTCCCAGATATTTAATGGTGTACTCTGTGATTAGGACTTCTTTGTAGTGAGGGCACTAGAGTACCATTGATTGTTGACTGTTAGGGTGAGTTCATCTATGTATGTTATGTCATCTATTGATATCGTGATATCGTCCATGGATCCTCTTATGTTATCTTAATAAACAAAACTTGTGCACCTGTTTTGTACTGAAAAGGAGGGGGATATTTGTTGTGAGCTGAATTGCTGAATCATAGGACTGCTGTAGTTCCTAGTTTTCATTTACTCAAGTGTCATTCTAGGATAGTTTTATTTTGTCTCTTGAGGACAAGCAATGGTTTTAAGTAGAGAGTGTTGATGTGTCATGGTTTTGCGTCACTTTTGACGGTTAAAACATGGAATTGGAGTATGTTCTTTAGCAATTTTTAGTAAATTTGATGTGTTTTTGAGTCTTGTGCAGAAAAACATAATTTGGAGACTAAGTGCAGAAAAAGACTGACATTTTAGGCTGAAATTGACTTCTATGACTCAACTCCCTGAGTCATAAATAATTCCATGAGTCGTGGAAGTCAGCATGTAATGACCGGGTCTGTCGTTATGGATAGTCCAATCATGCCAAGTTTTAGAGTTAGAAAACTCCAGTTTTGGGAGTTTGAAATTCTAGGCTAGGCTAGTCTCGACTAGTTTTGGGGAGAGGTGGAGTCTAGAGCAATACGGGTAAGGATTGGGTTGGATGTCTTATGTTGAGATAGTTTTCCTCGTAGCTACACATAGAGGAGTCCAGGGAACTTTTCAGAATCAAATTTTGGTAAGTAGAACCCCTGGAATCTTGATTGATGTGAAGGGGTTGTTTCTGATCGTCGGGAGAAGCAATTGTGTTGTAAAATGGGCAAATTTTGGAGATTTTTGAACTTTCTATCCATGACGAGCGCAACGACTCCGCCATAGCGACCTCCGCTGTAGCAAAGAAATTACCGCTACAGCAAAAGTCAACATCGGTCAGTCTCCGCCATAGCGGATGACTCCACTATGGTGGTACCATTATAGCAGAGCGTGATGGAATTTAATGCAGAATCTTCCCCAAAACAGTTCAGTTTTTCTTGAAATGGTTTGGGAGAAGATGATAACGGAAATTAAACAAGCAAGAAAGGAAGAAGAAGAGATATGTGGATTAACAACTAGAAATTGAAATTATAGGCAACAAGGGACTTGATACCCTCACCTCCCAATTTATTTCAATAACTAAGAAATTAACGGTTCAATCAACCAAGGAAACCTAATGAATTTCACAAATGGGTGACACTTTGATTAATTAAGCAAAAGAAGTTAACTAACAATTAGGAGAGTTCACCCTAATCACTCACTAATTCCTTAAGGGAATTATACTAATCACTAATCACTAAGATATCAACTACAAATTTAGAGTATCAATATTCAACATCCAAAACTAGTCTTCAAAATGAAGAAAAGCTACTACTTATACTAAGGAAATAAGAAGACATTGACTTTTTACAATATTGCCCTTAATGAGGCAAGGGCCTTGTTTGGTTGTCTTCTTTATGGATTCTTGAATTTAAAGCCTAGCCACTTGCACAAATGGCCTCTTTTATTCATCCACATCACTCCCACGGACTCATAAGCTTCCCTTTGCACGAACATCGTATGTGGTATCTATGCCATCCATGCTTGTGTCAACCATGCTATCCATGCTAGTATCATCCTCTCCTTATGAAAAATGATTCATCCTCGAATCCAAACCTTAAAACACATGAGAAGGACAACAACCAAAACATCCTCAAAGCATGAGGGTTAGTACAAGGGTTAGCAATAATATCATTATGCCAAGGAGGCACAAATTTGAGGTACAACCAAATATCCTTTGCTTCCAATAAAAGCAACTCACCATACAAGGTGCAAAGGTTTTGGTTGTGATAAACATCAAGAGACAAGGCAAATACAAAGGTCTTCGTGGCATCAAGAATTCTAAAAGATGGTATCATATTTAACTTTGGAGCCATAAGACACAATTATTTCATTGTCTCGCAAGAAGGCCACACCAAAAGTGGTGCAATCACCCATAAGGGTTCATTGGGGTGAACAAAGTAAAAGACCCACATATCATGGTCACAAAGATAATTGGACAAATTAAAGGAAACCCTACCTCTATAGAAAACAAATTTAATACAAACATAGATATCATCATATGCAAAGAGGTAGTAAAGAAAGGTGTCAAGATTGTCAATCCTCCTCAAGGTGCCCTCACATGCAAGATCACAATTTGGTTCATGAATCTTATCAAGCACGTCAACACATGAAGAAGACAAGATACTTTGTAGTAAAAAGTCACATTCCTTCCTCAAGTAGCAATCCCCAATTTGACCCACACCACTATTAAGACCACAGAGATTAGAATTCGAGCCATCACATGAATTAACTAACTCATCTTCATATTTAACAAACAAAGGTGGGGTGTCATACAAAGGATCACAATTATCATCAATTTCATAAGGATAATCACTAGTTGGGTTTTTCAAACCATCAAACAAATCAATGTTAGCTTTATCCCAAGGATCATCCCTTTTGAAAAGTGATAGGCCGATGTCTTCAAGTGGGTAGTTAGTACAATCTTCACCCACATCTTGCTTGTCATCTTGACCAAGCTTCACCTCACAAGTAAGAGGTCCACAGTCCCTCAAGAAGGAAGTTCCTTCCTCAGGAAAGGTGTCATCATCCCATAGTGGATTACCAAATAACTTGTAGCCTCCAAGAGTAGCTACACTTTCAACATTATAAGAGCTACCACTATGAGCACTTTTAATAGTCATGTCATCATCAAATAAGATATTATCCTTATCAACATATTCCATCACATGAGTTCTTTGAGAGACACAAGTAATGAAATCACTAATCAAGGAATCATTATCTAGAAGCAAGGAACCTACATGACTATTCACATGATCAACTACATCAACATCATCACTAAATTGAGGTTTATTTAGCACGTCACAAAATTCCTCATTTAATGGACAAGTATCACAAGAAAGTTGATCACCACAATTTGCAACACACAAGAAAGAGCTATTAAGCTCACCACATGGTAAAGGCTCATTAAGATCATACAAAGATAAACTATCACTCATACTCAATTGGCTATTAGCCACACAATGATCCATCAAGTTTAATAAAGTGCAAGAGTTAGCTTTGTTACCTTGTAGCTCATAGGAAGAATTGCCTTCACCTTGGTTATCAACATTTAAGTATAATTGCTCTCTTTGGAATCTTTCAACCACCTTATGATGCCCCACATTTTGAGGTTCCACAATAGGTTCGCTTTCAAGAATACCTGCACAACTATCAAGACAACTAGAGAAACAAGAAATGTTACATGAGTTAAGATAAGGTTGTGACAACCCTCTCACATCACTCCACACAACCTCTCTTTTTTTCACTCTAGAGTTGTCAATTATCATACCCTTACTCCTCTCGATCTTTTGTCTCTCAATTTCATTGGAGTTAGGACAAGTGCCAAGTATCCCTTGCGAAGGGTTAGATGATCCCTTCACTTCAAGCTTCCATTTTGGTGCATAAGGAGTGGATGTGTTTTCTTCTCTAGGAAATATTAGTGGAAAGAGAAGTTCCCCTTTGCGATTCATGATATTCTTGTACCAATCCTGTGCATGTGGAATCCTATGACTTTGGAACCAAGGATTTCCCAAACATATGTGAAAAGTATCCATGGGAGCTATATCACACCAAACCTCCTCTTGATATTTCCCAAGTGAAATAGGTACTTGCACCCTTTTATTAACATGATACCCTTTTTGAGTAACAAAGGAGTCTCGCTTCGGCCAAAAAGGTATCCCAAACAATTCAACCAATTGAGGGGTTATAAAGTTAGAAACACTATGATCATCAAGTACAAGATCAAACCCCGTAGTACGATAAACATTCACTTTTATTTCAAGACTTCGCCTCTCCGGGTCTTGACTATATTGAAACATCAACTTGTCTCTACTTCCTCTAATACCATTTCTATATCGTGTACAAGATACATTGGTATTAGGATAAGAATCGCACATTATCATATTTTGAGAAGTAGGAAATGTACCTCTTCTATAGACCATACGATATCTTCGAATTGCTACCAATCATACATCAATACCTTCTCTTTTAGGATAGAAAGTCGCACAAGATGAGGAAGAACATTCAACCTCACAACTTCCATTTTCATCAAGATTTCCCTCAAAGGATTCACAAGACATACGGAAGGAAGCATTGTACCGCACATCACCTTCATACTCATGGTGTGGAAAATGAGAACTTTCATAACCTTCTTCTCCACTATAATATTCTCCACAAGGTTCCTCTACCCCTTCAACATCATCACAAGAGCTATAAGCTCCATTCATCTCATATTCATCTCCAGAGTAGTAGTTCTCTCCATCATAATGTTCATGAACACATGATCCTTCATATCCCTCATTGGCTCCATCATAGCCTTCATAGGCCTCAACATTAGAATCATAGCCTCCATCGCTACAAATAGAGCTTTCCATGTCATCATCACAAGTATCCGAAGCTATGGATGACATGCTACCTTATATCTCCTTTTGTACCTACAAAACTCAACAAACAATAATAGTAGAAAAAGCCTCACATCACTCGTATGCAAACTCTCAACTCACCTCCTAAAATGTCATCTCAAAATTGGTAGTGAACTAGCTTTGCTTGATCAATTCAAGATCACCTATCCTTTGTGGTGGAGTGAATTCTTGTGACTCTTGAAAGACGGATGACTCAATTGAAGGTAAAAGGACTTGAATCAAGAAATTTATCAACGAATTAAGATGAGAAAAGTTGAAGAAAAAAAGCACGAAAGAAAATGAACTAAAAAAAAACTAAGTAACAAAAGTAGAAAAGTTACTTGTGTTGCTTAATTTGAATAATCAAAGAGATGATTTGATGATTAAAACTAGTTAAAGATGTTAATTAGTTGTTAATTAGTAGAGAAATAGAAGAAAAATGAGTGTAGAAGAAGAAATTTGAAGTTTGGACACTTAGAAAATTTTTGAGGTCTTAAGAGTTCCAACACTTAGAAAAATTTTGGGGTCCCAAAATTTGAAGCATTCTGTCCAAGTTTGCAAGTGTGCATTTCAGCCCCCAAAACTTTTTATAAGGGGCAGATTTAGTCCTTTGGAGTTTTTTTTTTAAATTGCACTTGTGGACCCAACAAACATCTTTGACCACTTTGACTTGGAAAAATTGGATCAAATATACCTTTTGGCTTCTTTTTCTTCAAAATATTGTTGATGAATATCAAAAACACCTAGAACACCAAGAACACCAAGAACACACACTAAACAACAACACCTTTAAATTAGCTCGGAATTGGCTCAAATTTTAGGATTAGCCTCCCCTTGACAGAGGGAACAAACTCAAATGGTTTTAAAGCTCCAATTCCTCCTCTATCAATAGACCCACTTTCCAAGTTTGTAAAGTTTCAAAAGCTCCAAACCCTTTAATGGCAACTTCACTTCTACAACTCCAAATCGCACGAAATTTGAGATCTAGACTCACAAAACACTAGGGAATCAAGATCTAGTGTCAAAAACAACAAACCAAAACAAAAAAAATCGGATTTTTTTAAAAATTTGTTTGAAGATATCAAATTCCCAAGACTTAGATTTGTGGAAATAAACCTAAACCGAGCTCTGATACAAAATGATAATGGAAATCAAACAAGCAAGAAAGGAAGAATAAAAGATATGTGGATTAACAACTAGAAATTGAAATTATATGCAACAAGGGACTTGATACCCTCACCTCCCAATTGATTTCAATAACTAAGAAATTAACCCTACTCAATCAACCAAGGAAACCAAATGAATTTCACAAATGGGTGACACTTTGATTAATTAAGCAAAAGAAGTTAACTAACAATTAGGAGAGTTCGCCCTAATCACTCACTAATTCCTTAAGGGAATTAAACTAATCACTAAGATATCAACTACAAATTTAGAGTATCAATATTCAACATCCAAAACTAGTCTTCAAAATAAAGAAAAGCTACTACTTATACTAAGGAAATAAGAAGACATTGACTTTTTACAATATTGCCCTTAATGAGGCAAGGGCCTTGTTTGGTTATCTTCTTTATGGATTCTTGAATTTAAAGCCTAGTCACTTGCACAAATGGCCTCTTTTCTTCATCCACATCACTCCCACGGACTCATAAGCTTCCCTTTGCACAAACATCGTATGTGTTATCTATGCCATCCATGCTCGTGTCAACCATGCTATCCATGCTAGTATCAGAAGAAGGGGGAAATTTTGGGGGATTTCTACCAGTTTTTCTACTATTTTTCGACCTAAAGGTAAGGTTTCTACTCTCTAATCTTCGTACTACTTTTCCTATGCGGTAAAATTGCTAGGAGAGAACTTGGGGAAAGGTTGGAATAACCTAGGGATGGTAGAATCCAGGGAAGAAGGGGGATTCTAGGCATGAAAGTTCTTGGGTATTGTTAAAAGTAAGGTTTTATGATCACACATTGCTAAATTCTCTATTTTTATCCATAAAAATGATAGAACTAGGGAAATTAATGGTGGAAAGCCCAGGAAAAAGTGTAGGATGATCATGGGTGCCTTGGGGGTCTGGGATTTGATGTAATCCGGGTAATGTGCATGCCTTGTTTGTTAATTTGAGTACTTGTGTATTGCTTTAGACCAAGAACGAGAGAGGAATCCAGAACACGGGAAAACTCAGATTGAGTAGAGCTTGGATTATTTCGAGGTAGGCGATGGCTTACAATTCCTGTGAATGTTGTATGTTCTTGTACTTTTATCTAAGTGTTTGTATGAATGACATTGCTTAGGGGAATTGTTTAGAATGTCTAAGGGTCCTTGTTACAGTCTGTGGATTGAACGGTGTGTTATTTGTTGGTTTTACAAGATGTTTGTTCATTATTGTTGATATTCGGTTGGCTCGGGTACCACGTCTGGTACGAAATACTATCGATTGGATCGGGTACCACGCCTGGTATGGGTATAAGAAATGGTTAGCTCGGGTACCATGCCTGGTACAATTTACTAACGGTTGGCTCGGGTACCACGCCTTGTACAGGTTTATTTTACTGTATCATTGCATTGATATTGCTGTATTACATTGATATTGTTGCATTGCATTGACTGTTATTGGTTCCATGAGTGGACCGAGCAGTTTTATTGAACTATGAGATTCGTTGGTAGTCCTTGAGTGACCGAGAATCCTGTTATATCTGTGTAGTTGGTCTTGGATTAGGCCGGATTGTCTACTTAACACTTAGGTGTTGTTTAGAAGGGATCCCAGGGTGGGTCTGGGCTAGGCAAAAAGGATGATTTATTGAGTTCTGTGATTGTGGATTAGAGTTGTATACGATGGAGTTCAGGTGGGAACAAGCTAGGTAGAGACTTGTAGTCTAAGGGAGACTATTGACTTGTTGCATATTTTCCGTACTTATACTTGATTTGTTGTACTGTTTATACACTGTTTATTTGGAACTGACTGATGATCCTTCCAGTACACAGTGGTGGTGTACTGATACTGCACTTGTTTTTCTTCTTGTGAGTATAGGCAATCTTCCAGCGGCTGAGACACGATCTCATTTGTAGTAACAGCATTTCCAGACTTCACGGGTGAGCTGCTTCGATCGAGCTGCCTTGAACCTATCATTAGAGTTATAGCCCATTTGTTTCGGGCTTAGACTATTTCTGTTATTTTGGGGATGCATCCCGTACTCTAAATATTGGTAGAATTGTTTGGTACTGCGACTTTCAGATTCTAGGGGGTAATTTCTATAGGTTGACTTAATGAAGTTTGTTGTTATTATCATTGAATTGCTAGTTTACTTTTATGCACTAGTTTTGAGCAGTTAGAATGATTAAGTTAGGGGAAATGATGGTTTGCTAACTCGGGGGTTGTGTGAGTGCCACTCATGGTGGTCTGGGTCGTGACAAAGATGGTATCAGAGCCCTAGGCTCGTTGATCTCGTCGTACCAAATAGGTCTAGTAGAGTCTTGCGGAACGGTGCGGAGACGTCCGTACTTTTCTTTGAGAGGCTATGGGGCTTTAGGAAAACTATCTCTTCCTTATTTTCCTCATGCTATAACTTGATTCCAATTTGTATCTGGTGATACAAATTGGTATCTAATCTCATTCAATCTTCTGTCCACAGATTGTTAATACAAGGAGCAACGGAGCTAGAGCAGCGGTCCCAGCAGAGGGCCTGGCTATCTGTGGTAGAGGCAGGGGTAGGGGCAGAGGATAAGGTAGAGCCACACCCGCCAGGGGTGGGGCTCGAGCTACTGCTGATGCACGTGAGGCAACCCCTCCCCCAACTCAGGAACATATTGCTGAAGATGTAGAAGTTGTGGCTGAAAATGGTGAGGCGCAGGAGGAGGTGGCACCAGTTGGGGGTTCAGGCTTTCCTACTATGACACCAGAAGCCTTTCAACAGGCTTGGAATATTTTAAGTGGTTTGGTTGGTACTGGATCCATACCCGTGGCTTTTGCAAACCAGGCCTCGGATACTCAGCCAGTGGCTACTACAATGCCTAGGATGGATGCAGCCTCAGGAATGAATGACTTCTTTAGGCCAATGCTAGGCCCAATGATGACAGGGAATGAGCATGAGATGCTGACCAAGTTTCTCAAGATGAAACCTCCTACATTTCAGGGTACTGATAGAGAGGATGCTTATGAGTTCATCTTGGATTGCTATGAGAGGTTGCACAAGTTGGGTATTGTACGTCAGCATGGGGTTGAGTTTGTCACATTTCCATTGCAGGGTGATGCCAAGCAGTGGTGGAGGTCTCATGTGAAGTGCCGGTCTTCTGTTCTACCCCCACTAACTTGGGAACAGTTCCATGCTTTGTTCTTAGAGAAGTACGTACCCCGTACTTTGAGGGACCAGAAGAAAAATGAGTTTTTAAACTTGGAGTAGGGTGGCATGTCAGTGTGTGCTTACGAAGCAAAATTCCATGCCTTGTCTCGTTTTGCCACACAGTTGTTGTGTTCCGAGAAGAAAAGGTTCGGGTTGTTTATGAAAGGTTTGAACACTGAGTTGTAGGTACTGTCAGTGCATATGACCTCTTTAGGAAAGGGCTTTAATGATGTGGTGGATTATGTGAAGCAACTTGAAGGAGTCAGACAGATGGGGCAGGCTAAGGCATTGACCAAGAAGCCCCGGAATGAGGGAAATTATGGTGGCTCACATTCCAGGGGTCATAATCAGCAGGTACACTCAACCCATCCTATCCAGTCAGCTCTGCCAGCTACTACAGGTGGTCGTCAAGGAACTCATAATCAGTCTTCATCTCCTAGAGGCCAGGGAGCATCTTATACATCAGCTAGCAGGCCTACACTTGACCGTGGTTGCTTCCATTATGGTGATCTGGGCCACTTTAAGAGGGAGTGCCCACTCAGGCAGATAGGAAATCAAGGTCAGCAACAACCTAGAGCGGTGGTCCTGGCAGGTAGATGTGGTAATGCTAGAGGTCATCCATAGGGTGGGTGAGGTAACTTTCAGGGAGGACAGGGCGATAGAGGGAATGATGGTGCGAGTAGGGGTGCAGCGCAGCTGGTCCACGAAGTTGCCTGGATTGATGATCGGGCTCATTGCTATGCTTTTCCAGGTAGGACCGAGGCAGAAGCATCAGATGCGGTGATCACAGGTACCATTCTTGTCTGTGAAAAAATGGCTTCGGTATTATTTGACCCAGGTTCTACATATTCTTATGTATCTATGAGTTTTGCGTTGGATTTGGAATTGACTTGTGATATCCTTGATTCCCCTATTCATGTTTCTACCCCAGTTGGAGAGTTTGTGATTGTGACTCATATTTATCGTGACTATTTTGTTATGTTTGTAGGGTTGCATACTTGGGTAGACTTGGTAATCCTGGATATGGCTGATTTTGATATTATCTTGGGCATGACCTGGTTGTCCCCTTATCATGTGGTGTTGAACTATAACACCAAGACTATGGCTCTAGAGATTCCGGGTGAGGATAGACTAAAGTGGGAAGGTGTGTACAAGCCTAAGCTAGTTAAGGTCATATCGTTTGTTCGGGCTAGAAAGCTAGTGGGAAGGGGGTGTCTAGCCTTCTTGGCTCATATCCGGGATGATAGTATGGAATCCCCATCCATTGCATTAGTTCAGTGGTTTCTGAGTTTCTAAAGGTGTTTCTAGCGAATTTACCTAGTATGCCTCCGGACAGGGATGTAGACTTTTTCATTGATTTGGAGCCGGGCATTCATCCTATTTCTATTCCTCCATATCATATGGCTCCGGCAGAGCTAAGAGAACTTAAGACTCAGCTGCTGGAACTCCTAGATAAGGGATTTATCCATCCCAATGCTTCGCCTTGGGGTACTCCTATGTTGTTTGTGAAGAAAAAAATAGTAGTATGCGAATATGCATAGACTATAGGTAGTTGAACAAGGTGACCATCCATAATAAGTACCCTCTACCCCGCATTGAGGATTTATTTGATCAACTTCAGGGCACATCAGTGTTTTCGAAAATTGACTTGATATCAGGATACCATCAGTTGAGGATTAGGCCTGAGGACATTCCTAAGACTACTTTTTGGACTCTGTATGGGCATTACGAGTTCCTGGTAATGTCATTTGGTTTGACCAATACGCCGGCAGCATTCATGAGTTTGATGAATGGGGTATTTAAGTCATATTTGCATTCCTTCATGATTGTGTTTATCAATGATATTTTGATCTGCTCTAAGAGTAAGGAGGAGCATGGTAGTCATCTCCATATTATGTTGGACATCTTGAGACACCAGAAGCTTTATGCGAAGTTTTTCAAGTGTGAATTTTGGTTGACTTCAGTTGCATTCTTGGGGCATGTAGTGTCAGAAAAGGGAGTGATGGTAGACCCCCAGAAAATTAAAGCAGTCAAGAGTTTGGTCCGACCTAGCTCCGTGACTGAGGTGAGGAGTTTTGTTGGACTCTCAGGGTACTATCGGAGGTTTGTCAAGGATTTTGCGTCTATTACTACTCACCTGACCAGGCTGACACAGAAAGATGTACCATTCGTGTGGTCCGACAAGTGCGAGGAGAGCTTCCAAAATTTCAAGACACTTCTGACCACGTCTCTTATATTATCCTTGTCGGTTGAAGGTAAAGACTTTATTAGTTATTGTGATGCTTCACATTCTGATTTAGGTGCTGTGTTGATGTAGGATAAGAATGTGATAGCCTATGCATCTAGGCAATTGAAGGTGCATGACACTTTTTTGGATTCTTTCTCTCGTCTTACTACTGTTTATCTGAAAATATCTAAGGATGAGGAACTACCCGACTCACGACTTGGAGTTGGCAGCAGTGGTCTTTGCACTCAAAATTTAGAGACACTATCTCTATGGTGTCAAGTGTGAGGTGTTCATTAATCATCGCAGTCTGCAATATGTGTTCACTCAGAAGGATTTGAATTTGAGAAAGAGAAGGTGGATAGAGTTATTAAAGGACTATGATGTGACCATTCAATATCATCCGGGTAAGGCTAATATGGTGGCAGACGCATTGAGCCAGAAAACAGTTAGCATGGGTAGTTTGACTTGTTTGGGGGTGTCTAAACAATCACTAACAAGGGAAATTTAGGACTTGAAGGCCGAGTTCATGCACTTGGGTGTTTTAGAATAGGGTGGATTATTGGCCAGCATTGAGGTCAAAGCCACCTTCATAGAGGAAATAAAGGCTAAACAGTTTCAGAATCCAAAACTGAGTAAGCTTTGAGGTAAGGTAATATCCGGGGAATTCAGGGACGTTATGTTAGTCTTTGGTGGAGTACTAAATTTCAGAGGAAGGATTTGTGTTCCTTGGGTTGATGATATGATTCAGAAAATCTTGGAAGAAGCTCATTGTTCGCGGTACTCAATTCATCCGGGTGTGACTAAAATGTACAGGAACTTGAGGCAGCATTACTGGTGGGCCGAAATGAAAAGGGACATAGTTGATTTTGTGTCCAAGTGTCAGAATTGCCAGCAGGTAAAGTATGAGCACCAGAGACCTGCAGGACTACTTCGAAGAATGCCCATTCCAGAGTGGAAGTGGGAAAGGATAGCCATGGACTTTGTGGTGGGTCTTCCCAAGATATTGGGGAAGTATAACTCCATTTGGGTCATTATTGACAGGCTGACCAAGTCCGCTCATTTCATTTTGGATAGGGTAGATTATAATTCATAGCAATTGGCTAAGATCTATGTGATGGAGATTGTGAGATTGCATGGGGTGCCACTGTCCATCATTTCAGACAGGGGTATGCAGTTCACTTCTAAATTTTGGGATAAGCTACATAAAGAGTTGGGTACACAACTCACTTTTAGCACCGCCTTCCACCCTCAGACTGATGGTCAGTAAGAGAGGATGATCCAGGTGTTGGAGGACATGCTGAGAGCATGTGTGATGGACTTCGGGGGTCATTGGGACCAATTTCTACCATTGTGTGAGTTCTCATTCAATTATAGCTATCACTCCAGCATTGACATGGCATCATTCAAAGCGTTGTATAGGAGGAGCTGCAGAACACCTATTGGGTGGTATGAGGAAGGTGATGTACAACCTTTAGGAGTGGAATTGGCAAAGGAAGCACAGGAAAAGGTAAGGGGAATTTAGGCCAAGTTGTTGGCTGCCCAAAGCAGGCAGAAAGAGTGTGCAGATTTCAAGGTCCGGGACATGGAATTTCAGGTTGGTGAACAGGTATTGTTGAAAGTGTCAACAATGAAAGGAGTTTATGCGGTTTGGTAAGAATGGCAAGCTTAGCCCTCGATTCATCGGTCCATTTGAGGTTCTTAAGATAGTGGGGCTAGTGGCTTACAAGTTAGCACTGCCGCACAGTTTGTCGGGTGTCCATCTGGTATTCCATGTATCCATGCTTAAGCAATACCATGGGGATGGAGACTATATCATCAAGTGGGATGAGGTGTTTTTCGATAAGGATCTTCGTTATAAAGAGGAACCAGTCTTGATTCTTGCTCGAGATGTCCGGAGGTTGAGGACAAAGGTGATTGATATGGTAAAGGTTCAGTGGAAGCATCATCAGTTGAAGAAGCCACTTTGTAAATCGAGAAGGACATGCGAGACAAGTACCCTCAATTGTTTGAGAATTCAGGTACTACACTTTCTTCCCTTTATTTTCCATAATTCCGGGTTTGATCGTTCGGGGATGAACAATGGGTAAATTGGTATCTGTTGTAATGACTGGTTCCGTCATTACGGGTAGTCCAATCATGCCAAGTTTTAGAGTTAGAAAACTCTGGTTTTGGGAGTTTGAAATTCTTGGCCAGGCTAGTCTCAGTCAGTTTTGGGGAGAGGTGGAGTCTAGGGCAATCTGGGTAAGGATTGGGTTGGATGTCTTGTGTTAAGCTAGTTTTTCTCGTAGCTAACACATAGAGGAGTCTGGGGGATTTTTCAGAATCAAATTCGGGTAAGTAGAACCCCCAGAATCGTGATTGATGTGAAGGGGTTGTTTCTGATCGTCGGGGGAAGCACGTGTGTTGTAAAATGGGCAAATTTTGGAGATTTTCGAACTTTCTATTTGTGACGAGCGCAACGGCTCTGCCATAGCGACCTCCGTTGTAGCGGAGAAATTACCGCTGTAGTGGAAGTCAACATCGGTCAACCATAGCCAACGACTCTGCTATGGCGGTACCACTATAGTAGAGCCTGATGAGATTTAATGCAAAAACTTCTCCAAAATAGTTCAGTTTTTCTTGAAATGTTTTGGGAGAAGAAGGGGGCGATTTTGGGCGATTTCTACTAGTTTTCCACTATTTTTTGACCTAAAGGTAGGGTTTCTACTCCTCAATCTTCGTACTACTTTTCCTATGCGGTATAATTGCTAGGAGGGAACTTGGGAAAAGGTTGGAATAACCTAGGGATGGTAGAATCCGAGGAAGAAGGGGGATTCTAGACATGAAAGTTTTTGGGTATTGTTAAAAGTAAGGTTTTATGATCGCATATTGCTAAATTCCTATTTTTATCCATGAAAATGATAGAACTAGGGAAATTACTGGCGGAAAGCCCAGGGAAAAGGGTAGAATGATCATGGGTGGCCTGGGGGTCTTGGATTTGGTGTAATTCGGGTAATGTGTAGGCCTTATTTGTTAATTTGAGTACTTGTATATTATTTTAGACTAAGAACGAGAGAGGAATCCGGAACACGGGAAAGCTCGGGTTGAGTAGAGCTTGGATCATTTTGAGGTAGGTGATGGCTTACGATTCCTATGAATGTTGTATGTTCTTGTTCTCTTAGGTGTTTGTATGAATTACATTGCTTAGGGGAATTGTTTAGAATATCTAAGGGTTCTTGTTACAGTCTGTGGATTGAACGGTGTGTTGCTTGTTGGATTTACAAGATGTTTGTTCATTATTTTGACTGTGGATTGTTGACATTCAATTGGCTTGGGTACCATGCCTGGTACAAAATACTAATGGTTGGCTCGGGTACCACGCCTGGTACAGATACACAAATGGTTGGCTCGGGTACCATGCCTGGTATGAATTACTAACGGTTGGCTTGGGTATCACGCTTGGTATGGGTTTATTTTACTGCATCATTGCATTGATATTGCTGCAATGCATTGCTATTGTTGCATTACATTGACATTTATTGGTTTCGTGAGAGGACCGGGCTATTTTATTGAAATGTGATATTCGTTGGTGGTCCTTGAGTGATCAGGAATCCTGTTATATATGTGTAGTTGGTCTTGGATTAGGCCAGGTTGTCTGCTTAACACTTAGGTGTTGTTTTGAAGGGATCCCATGGTGGGTCCGGGCTAGGCAAAAAGGATGATTTATTGAGTTCTGTGATTGTGGCTTAGAGTTGTATGTGGTGGAGTTCAGGTGGGAATAAGCTAGGTAGAGACTTGTAGTATAGGGGAGACCATTGACTTGTTGCATGTTTTTCGTACTTATACTTGATTTGTTGTATGGTTTATACACTGTTTATTTGGAACTGGCTGATGATCCTTCCAGTACACAGAGGTGGTGTACTGATACAACACTTGTTTTTCTTCTTGTGAGTACAGGCAATCTTCCAGCGGCTGAGATGCGACCTCATCTGTAGTACCAGCGTTTCCAAACTTCAAGGGTGAGCTACTTCGATCGAGTTGCCTTGAACCTATCATTAGAGTTGTAGCCTATTTGTTTCGGGCTTTGACTATTTCTGTTATTTTGGGGTTGCATCCCCGTACTCTAGATATTAGTAGAATTGTTTGGTACTGCGAATTCCAGATTCTAGGGGATAATTTCCGCAGGTTAACTTAATGAAGTTTGTTGTTATTATCATTGATTTCTTGTTTACTTTTATGCACTTGTTTTGAGCTGTTAGAATGATTAAGTTCGGGGAAGTGATGGTTCGCTCACCCGAGGGTTGGGTGAGTGCCACTCACGGTGGTCTGGGGCATGACACAACCATGAAAAGAATACTGCAGATTGTGTTGAAGCCTGAGTTCTACGAGAGGTTTCCACGAGCCATGGACCTGTTCATGAGTCATGATTCCTGTTTATGGAACTTGATCAGAGAAGGAGAAAAAGTTCTGAGATTGACAAAGTAATTCCATGAGCCGTGATTCTATCCACGAGTCATAAAATAAACTCGTTGAAGTGAACCTACAGGATGACAAAACATCTGAGTTTCACGAGTACTGTTGACGACCCGTAGAAGTTTTCACGGACCGTAGACTATGTTAGTGGAAGTTGCCGATTCCAGTTTTCCTTGTTTAATTAGGATAGGATTTCTTATATCTATAAATACCTTTCCTAGGTTTTCTTTTTTGTTTTATGCTCTATTTCTTGTAGGAAACACATTCCTACACTTGTGATATTTATTTGTTCTTGGTTTTGAGAGATAAACACATTCATAGTTCTTGATTCTTGATTTCATCTTCATCTATTCAAGTTCTCGGATTTCTTTACTTCTTCTTGTAAGTATATGATCATGAATACGTCAACAACTTTTGATTGTTTACTTATGAACATGAGTAGCTAAATCCACAACTAGGATTGTAGGAACCATGAAGGATTAACAAAGTACTTGGTAATTCTAGGGCGGTGTTTATGGATGTATTGTTCTTCCCTTCGCTTTGATTGCTTTTTAACAGTTGCAAACATTAGAACTCGCCTTATTCTTACTTACCAGACCAAGGAGGTAATGATAACGGGAATTAAACAAATAAGAAAGAAGGAAGAAAAAGATATGTGGATTAACAACTAGAAATTAAAATTGTGGGCAACAAGGGACTTGATACCCTCACCTCCCAATTGATTTCAATAACTAAGAAATTAACCCTAATCAATCAACCAAGGAAACCAAATGAATTCCACAAATAGGTGACACTTTGATTAATTAAGCAAAAGAAGTTAACTAATAATTAGGAGAGTTCACCCTAATCACTCACTAATTCCTTAAGGGAATTAAACTAATCACTAATCACTAAGATATTAACTACAACTTTAGAGTATCAATATTCAACATAAAAAATTAGTCTTCAAAAATGAAGAAAAACTACAACTTATACTAAGGAAATAAGAAGACATTGACTTTTTACAATATTGCCCTTAATGAGTCAAGGGCCTTGTTTGATTGTCTTCTTTGTGGATTCTTGAATTTAAAGCCTAGCCACTTGCACAAATAGCCTCTTTTCTTCATCCACATCACTCCCACGGACTAATAAGCTTCCCTTTGCACGAACATCGTATGTGTCATCTATACCATCCATGCTCGTGTCAACCATGCTATCCATGATAGTATCATCCTTCCCTTCTTGAAAATGATTCATCCTCGAATCCAAACCTTAAAGACACATGAGAACGACAACAACCAAAACATCCTCAATGCATGAGGGCTAGTACAAGGGTTAGCAACAATATCACCATGCCAAGGAGGCACAAATTTGAGATATAACCAAATATCCTTTCCTTCCAATAAAAGCAACTCATCATACAAGGTGCAAAGGTTTTGATTATGATAAACATCAAGAGACAAGGCAAACACAAAGGTCTTTGTGGCATCAAGAATTCCAAAAGATGGTATCATATCTAACTTTGGAGCCATAAGACACAATTGTTTCATTGTCTCGCAAGTAGGTCACACCAAAAGTGGTGCAATCACCCATAAGGGTTCATTCGGGTCAAAAAAGTAAAAGACCCACATATCTTTATCTCCATACAAAATAAATCTCACACCACTATGGGTATCATCATAAGCAAAAAGGTAGTAGAGAAAGGTGTTAAGCTCATTATTCTCATCTAGGGAATCCCAAAAGATAAGGACACCGACAGATAAGAAGAGATATTTTAAGCACAAAACAATCTTCTCTATAAGACAACTTTCCAAAGGAACAAAGTGCACCAACAAATCCATGCTACTAGAATAGTCGAGGGATTTATTAAGAGTCAAATCACTCCATGCCAAATAATTCTCCCAAGGAGTTGGGGTCCCTCCTATCATAGAACCAAACATGCTTTCAAGAGTTCCATTTGAAACTTTAACTTGTCCAACCCTATAAAGGTGACAAGGAGCTTTCAATATCCATGGAATCTCCCAAAAATAAATAAGCAACTTAGCATCCACTCGAGGGTTCTCAATTGCAAATACACACTTTAAGGAAAGAATGTTAACAAGATGGCATTGACAATTTGGAACATAAGAGGACGAGATTAAGCATTTCAAGTACACTTCATTATTATTCCTCAAACAAACTCCCACAAAGAATGGATAAACAAATGGAGTCATGCTTTTAAGAATCCATCCTAACACCTCAACTTGTCTAACCACATAAGTGTGACAAGGAGTAGAATACATAAATCGGGCATCACGAATGCACCATGGATTCTTTCCCAAACAATAACTATGGTTGGCATTCAAAACATGAAACTCACATAACTTAAGCATATCCAAAACCAACCGTGAATACATTGGAGCTATATCATCACTCTCATGGTAGGGTATGAGGTCATACAATTTCCAAAACCTACCTACCATAGGGAAAATGTCATCATGACTCCAAGGATTGCTTGGAATAAGAGGGGAAGGGTACATACCTCGAAGACGGGCCTTTGAGTGTGCATTCTTGTGCACCACACTTGGTTTCCCAAAGGTTTCCCTCCAATGCGTCATTTTGGACCCATATACTTGGTCCTTGTGTTTCTTCTTAAGAGTTGACTTGCTAGGTAGCTCCATTATTAGGCCTTCAACCCTTTGTTCATGAGGGACTTTGTTCGGATCCTCCTTTAGAAATATTTGTCCATGAACCTGCAAAAGAGAAGGGATGGTACTAGGCAAAATGCTAGCACCATGGTTAGTAGGTAACAGGGGATTGGTATTGGCAAGTCCCACAATTAAGTGTTCCTTGTGCACCTCTTTTAAGTCACTTCTTGGCTTATCAATCTCATACAACTTTACTTCTTGAGCCAATTATTTCTTCTCCTTTTCAAGTTCCTCTCTCTTAAGTACTTTTCGAAGCTCCCTCATTATCTTGTAGTCCTCACTCACTTGATAGGGTGTTAAAGGTACAAGAATGTGCTTTCGTCCTCCAAATACAAATGAGTATTTGTTGGACTCCACTTGATATCAAACATTCCTATCGGCTAGCGAAGGTCTACCAAACAACATATGACAAGATTGAATGGGCAAAACATCACATAACACCTCATCTCGATACTTGCCAATGCTAAAATTCACGACCACTTGCTTGGTTACCTCTACTTCATAATTCTCAATGAGCCATTGAAGTGTGTATAGCTTGGGGTGTCTTTATGTAGGAAGCGTCATTCTATCAACCATAGTGCAACTCACCATAATAGTACTACTCCTACCATCAATGACGAAGGAACATACCCAATCCATCATCTTGAACCTTGCATGAAATAGGTTCACACTTTGATCAAGTTCCTCTTTAGAAAGATCCCCCATGATTCTCTTTAGATCACAAGAAGAGTTCAAACCCTTCTCCAATTGCTCATCAACAACATTTGAGGTTGCTTCATCATGCCTAACCTTAGGCTCATCACAACCATTCCCAACCTCATACTCTATCACATTTTTAGCACAAGGTCCATCACACAAGATAACGTTTGACCTCTTTTATGGACAATTTCTAGCAATATGTCCTTTACCTTGACACTTATAACATCGAATGATAGAAGGAGAAGAAGATTGAGCTATATCATAATTACCTCCATAGGCTTGGTCTTCCCCTTTTGTGTTGTAGTTAGCTTGAATAGCTTGACTACCATCTTGGAACATTGGAAGACTCGCCATGTTGTCACCCATCCCATGATTTGGAACACCTTGACCACCATATCGATCACTTCGGTCTTCACACCTTCCTCCTTCATTCCTATACCTATCTCCACTATCCCATTTTCCTTGACATCTCATGCCTTGGTTCAATACCAAAGCCTTCGGGTCCTTCCTATAACTCATTCGGGCTAACCTCTTCACACATTTCATCATAAAGAGGGTTAATAGATATCTTGGTAGGGTACTTGTGGGTAGTGTTGTTGGGTTGGAACATAAGGTACATGCAAGGATGCATGTGATATATTTTGTGGAGGTGCTTGGCTTCTATCTTGGTTTTCCACAAAAGGACTCCTTTGTGGTGGATGATATGGTTGTGTATTTGGATGTGGGGTGACTTGCCTATCATAGCTTGGGTTCATTCGGAATGTAGTTTGAGGGTAGGTTTGGTTCCAATTTGGTTGGGGGTAGTATAGGTTGTATTCTTGACCCGAGGTCCTTCTTGTTTCTTCACTTTGACTTGTCATAAGGAACCTCTTTTCAATCATACTATCAATTCTTTTCACCCTTTCCTCCATACCTCCAAACCTCCCATTTGTTTCAACCACCCTTTCATTCATATTGGTCACCCTCCTTGACACATTGAAATTCGTCCCTATGTTGTTCACCAAGCTCCTTCCTCCATGGTTATAAGGAAAATGATTAGACATCGTACCTACAAAAACTCAACAAATAATATTAGTAGAAAAAAGCCTCACATCACTCGTATGTAAACTCTCAACTCATCTTCTATGGCGTCGTCTCAAAATTGGTAGTGAACTAGCTCCACTCAATCAACTCAAGGTCACCTATCCTTTGTGGAGGAGTGGATTCTTGTGACTCTTGAAAGAAGGACGACTTGAAAGACTCTAAACGGACTTGAATTAAGAAATTAATCAACGAAACAAGACAAGAAAAGAAGGAGGAAGAAGCACGAAAGAATTCGGACTCAGGAATTAAGTAACAAAAACTAGGAGAAACTCTTGTTGTTGCTTAATTTGGAGAATCAAAGAGATGATTTGATGTTTTAAAACTAGTTAACAAGTAATTAAAGATGTTAATTAGGTGTTAAATAGTTGAGAAATCGAAGAGAAATGAGTGTAGAAGAAGAAGTTTGAAGTTTGGACACTTGGAAAAAATTTGGGGTCTTAAAAGTTTCAACACTTAGAAAATTTTTGGGGTCCCAAAATTTGAAGCATTCTGTCCAAGTTTGCAAGTGTGCATTTCAGCCCCCAAAATATTTTCTAAGGGGCAGATTTGGTCCTTCAGTTTTTTTTTAAAAAAAATTCCACTTGTGGACCCAACAAACATCTTTGACCACTTTGACTTGGAAAAGTTGGATCAAATGTACCTTTTGGCTTCTTCTTCTTCAAGATGTTCTTGATGAATATCAAAAACACCTAGAACACCAAGAACACACACTAAACACCAACACCTTCAAATCAAGTCGGAATTGGCTCAAACTTTAGGATTAGCTTCCCCTCGACTTAGGGAATAAACCCTAATAGTTTTTAAGCTCCAATTCCTCCCTAATCAAAAGACCCACTTTTCAAGTTTGCAAGTTTTCAAAGCTTCAAAGTCCTTCAATGACAACTTCACTTCTACAACTCCAAATTGAATATAATTTAAAATCTAGACTCAAAATTCCCAAGACTTAGATTTGTGGAAACAAACCTAAACCAAGCTCTGATACCAAATGATAACGGGAATTAAACAAACAAGAAAGACGGAAGAAAAAGATATGTGGATTAACAACTAGAAATTGAAATTATTGGCAACAAGGGACTTGATACCCTCACCTCCCAATTGATTTCAATAACTAAGAAATTAATCCTAATCAATCAACCAAAGAAACCAGATGAATTCCACAAATGGGTGACACTTTGATTAATTAAGCAAAAGAAGTTAACTAACAATTAAAAGAGTTCATCCTAATCACTCACTAATTCCTTAAGGGAATTAAACTAATCACTAATCACTAAGATATCAACTACAAATTTAGAGTATCAATATTCAACATCAAAAACTAGTCTTCAAAAATGAAGAAAAACTACTACTTATACTAAGAAAATAAGAAGACATTGACTTTTTACAATATTGCCCTTAATGAGGCAAGGGCCTTGTTTGGTTGTCTTCTTTGTGGATTCTTGAATTTAAAGCCTAGCCACTTCCACAAATGGCCTCTTTTCTTCATCCACCTCACTCCCACGGACTCATAAGCTTCCCTTTGCACGAACATCGTATGTGTCATCTATACCATCTATGCTCGTGTCAACCATGCTATCCATGCTAGTATCAAGTAATGAATGGAAAAAGGGTTGTTCAACAATGGAGATTTTGAGGCTACCAACCCTCATCTAATAGCTTGACCTTGTCCAGGAATAACTAATATGGGATCCGGGGTAAGGGTTAGTAAATCATACACCCACAACCGATCAAGGCGCGTGGTGAAATTCATCTATCTAGGGGACCAACTATTTAGGTGAACCTAACTTACCGATCTTGCATTCTAAGCACCAAGATGGTTTACTAAGTACAATGCCTCACTAAGTTATGATCTCATGGGGACCACTACCCTAGTCACTGCACTCATTAATAACAACTCTTAAAACTATTACTTGTTACTTATTCGAATTTGAATTATGATTACTACTTGTTACTTTAAAACCCCCTTCATAGGGAAATAAACTGCTAAGAGCGCAAGTAAACATAATTGACCCTAGTCCTACCATATTCCCTGTGGCATCGACCCCAACCTTCGTTGGGTTATACATTTGAATAGCGACCACTTACGCTTCAAAAAGGAGGTGTAATTTGGGCGTATCAATGATCCCACAAGAGTAAGTAAAGGTGGTCTTTAATCCTTATCTATACATTCATATATTGATACCTGATTTCATTTGTGCCCCTATTTTACATATGATTACTTTATGCCTTACATATTCAGTATATTCTTTCTTACTGATGTCCCTTATAGGGAACGCTGCATTTCATGCTGCATGCACATGTACTTTAGCTAGTATACCTCCTTGGTAGGAGCACAGAACACTCAGTATCCATTGGTGAGCTCTAGGTTTATTAGGGGTTTGCCGAGTCTTTAGTATATATTTTGATATTGTATTATAGTTAAAGGTTAGGCAGGGACCTGTCCTAACATAAAACTAAGTGTGTCCATCTTTTAGAGGCTTTGTAGAATAATCTTATAGTCAAGGACAACTATGGATCATCTCTCCGTAATTGTAGACTTAATGGCCAAGTCATGAATATAAAATTTTTGGGCATACCTATGTTGGTATTTTTGTCAAAGTTTCTTATTTATGCTTGGAACAGCTTTATGAGTGTCATATATACTCATGGTAAGGACAACTTATGAGTGATTCTCTCGGGCCTTTAGGGCATCGGGTGCATGTCCGTCTTAATGGGATTTGAGGCGTAACAAAAGTGGTATCAGAGCAGGTTATCCTAAGGAGTCTACAAAGTCGTGTCTAGTAGATCCTTACTTATGAATGTGTTGTGCACCACATTTATAATTAGGGGGCTGCTTGGATATTTAGTAAATGTGACCTTCTTTCATAATCCAGATCATGCGGTAGATCTAAGTTAAGAAGTCTATTCTCACTCATATTCTAGTCTACACCATCGAGACTATGCCTACCATGGATAAGGTAAAAGGTGGCCAAAAGGCCAACACCAGTATTTAGGGGTGGGCATGGTATGGTATGTTTGAAATTTTGGTATGGTTACTGTAACGCCCCGAGACTACCCCCTAGGCATAACACGGGACCCGGGACCACAAGGATCCCAAGCTGACCCTTGGTCGTAGCATTCTCAAGCATAACAAAGATTAGCGGAAGCAATCATAGGCAAAGACTCGGAATATCATAAATAGGAGTCAAGTATGAAGTACAACTCAGAAATCATCTCATAAGGTCTATGTCTGAAAAGCCTCTAATACTATCATAGAGAGTTGATGGGACAATACCCCAACTAACTCGACAATCTGAAATGTAAAGGAAGCATAAAAACTGAAATAAGGTTTAGTCCCCGAACCATGAGGACTCACCAAAACTAGCTGAGTAAGAGTGTCCGGATCTCTAGCCATGAATCTGAGAAGGAACACCTGAGTCTGCATCATAAAAGGATGCAATGCAATATGCGTTAGTACTTTGGAATGTACTAAGTATGTGAGCAATGCATAAGTAAAGTAAAACATGATTGAAAACATGCTTAAATCATAATCCATGCATAAAAGAATGTCATAAGAAGATAGATATCGTAAAGAAAGCTAACTCATAAGGCAAAACCAACTTCTAACTGATAGTTCATAAAAGAGTTCATAAAGCTTAGAAATCTTGAAAACATTCATACGAGAGTTTCTTATAACCGACATGAGACCATTTGAGCTACATGGAATCTAACTATCTGACCCTAGTTAGCAAAGCTGACTTAGAACCTTGCCAAGGCATAAGTCACCATTTCCAACTATCTAACCCTAGTTGGCAAAGTTGTCCTATACCCCGCTCAGGTAAGGACACCATTCATCAAGACTTGGATCCACTCTCATAAGCCCCTTGGACATATTTAATTTCATAACCTATGCTGGCAATGTATTTTCTGGAACTAAGGGCAATCTCACCCCGTTCAACTCGGTGCTAAATACTACTCCCAAAAACATGCGTATATACATAGCTCATAATCATAGGGCACAATCTCATGCCAAATTCTTATTCATAAAGCATGAAAACACATCGGGTATCATGCATCTTTCATATCATTTCATAAAGCATGAAAACACATCGGGTATCATGCATCTTACATAATAAAATAAGGCATGACAACACATCGGGTATCATGCATCTTTCATAACATAGTTCATAATGCTTAGCAAAGCCTTAATTTCAAATCATGCTTTTCTTTCCAAATTCATACTTAAGAGTTAGGCAATGCAAATTTCATAATACATGAAGGCCATGATATCTAATCATGCCAATTTCTATTGAAAACATAAAAATTCATGGATTCATGCTAGAAATCAACTTTCATGCTTGGGCTTTCAAAACCAATAAGAGAATCATAGTCAAATCATGAATAATCAATAGGAACCCATGAATTAAAACATAGAAACTGATTTCATAAACTTTTCCCCAATTTTGGTTTCAAACTCTAATTTCAAAACTTCATAATTCAAATTCATGAGTTGGGGATTTTGGGCACAAGGGTGGAAGAAACCCATTGCTAAAGACCCACATACCTCGGTGGAAGATTTTCCACTTGATTGGAAAAGAATTAGGAGACTTGACTTGGAGCTTGAACTTGAGCTTGAGAGGAAGAACTTTCTTCTTTGAGTGAAGAATGAGGAGCTTAGCATAGGCTTATGATATTATGGGTGAAAACCCTTCTAAAAGTAGTACAAACAACTTCACTTAATACATATTAGGGTGGGAAATGACCAAAATTCCTCTGGGTTTTAGTTAGGAAAAGCTGTCTTAAAACCCGGCTACAGGTTCCACGAGTGGAGTCTACGACTTGTGGACCTTCCCACGACTCGTGGAACTCAAATCATGGAAACTAAAAGAATTTCATCCTGCAGGAAACTTTCTACGGTTCAACAGGACGACTCGTGGAAGTTCCCACGAGTAGTAGAACCTAGTCATGGAAGTAAGGAAAAGAAGGCTGCCTCTGATGAGTTTCCACGAGTCAACAGCACGACTCATGGAAGTTTCTACAAGTCGTGAACTTGACTCGTGGTTGACAGAACTAAGGCTGACCTACTGGGCTGGGATCACGAGTCCTTTACACGACTCGTGGAACCACCCACAACTCGTGGACTTGGCTCGTGGTCTCTGAGACCTCAAATTTTTAGGAAGTTTCAACTTAGATAGCTGGATACATATACGGGGTGTTACAATATCCCCCGTTGGGATCATTCATCCTCGAATGGAGGCTAGACAAGGGAAACTAAGGGGAAAACAGCCCAACCAAACATCAAACATAGGAATCAAGGGCTAATCATATAACCAAAACTTTTCAACTTAAAAACATGATGAACTAACTTCGTAAAACATGGATGCATGCTAAAATCATGGGAGGAACTGACTGAGCAGAATCGGAGGGACATAATAAGGAGTAAACTAGTACCTCAAGCTAGAACTGAATTGGAAGGAAAGAGATGAGGATATTTGGCCTTCATGGCCTCTTTCGCTTCCCAAGTAGCACCTTCAACAAGCTGATTCCTCCAAAGGACTTTTACCGAAGCGACTTCTTTGTTTCGCAACCTCCGAACCTGATGATCAAGGATCTCCACGGGAACCTCCTCATAAGTGAGACTATCCTTCACACCTACATCTTCCCAAGGAACAATCAAGCTCGGACCACCAACACACTTCTTCAACAAGGAAACATAGAAAACTGGATGAACCGCTTTCAACTCCGTTGGCAACTCCAACTCATAAGCAACACTACCAACTCTCCTCAAAATCTGATAAGGACCTACAAAATGGGGACTAAGTTTTCCTTTCTTGCCAAACCTCATTACACACCTCATGGGTGACACCTTAAGGAAAACACAATCATCAACTTCAAATTCTAACTCCTTTCTCCTCACATCCGCATAAGATTTCTGTCGACTCTGAGCGGTTCTCAAACTTTCTCGAATAAGATGAACCTTCTCCATAGTCTCATGCATAGAATTTGGACCAATCAAGGCTGCCTCACCAACCTCGAACCAACCAATAAGATCTACACCTCCGACCATAAAGTACCTCATATGGAGCCATCTGGATACTAGAGTGAAAGCTGTTGTTGTTGGCAAACTCGATAAGAGGTAAGTGATCATCCCAATTTCCTTTGAAGTCAATAACATAAGCCCTCAACATTTCCTCCAAAGTCTGAATAGTACGCTCGGCCTGGCCATCCGTCTGAGGGTGAAAAGTTGTGCTAAGTTTCACCTTAGTACCAAGACCTTTCTGATATGATTTCCAAAACTGAGATGTAAACTGAGGACCTTTATCCGAAATGATAGACAAAGGAACACCATACAATTGAACTACCTCCCGAATGTAGAGTCTGGCATAATCACCAGCGGTATTCATAGTCTTAATAGCCAAGAAATGGGGTGACTTGGTCATCCTGTCGACAATCACCCAAATGGAATCATGTTGCCTTCGAGTATAAGGCAAAACCGTAATAAAGTCCATATTGATTGCTTCCCATTTCCAAGTGGGAAGGTCAATATCCTGAAGCATACCACCTGGTCGTTGATGTTCCACCTTTACCTGTTGACAGTTGGGACACTTAGCCACAAACTCGGCTATGTCCTTCTTCATGCTATTCCACCAAAAGACTTTGCATAGGTCACAGTACTTCTTAGTGGCACCCGGATGAATGGAGTATCTAGAACTGTGAGCCTTGAAAAAAATCTGTTGTCTCAACCCATCAACATCTGGCACACACAAGCGACCTTGATAACGAAGCACACCATCTCCCCCTTGGGAGAAATCCTTAACCCTTTGCTGATGAACTGCACCCTTAAGCTGAAGTAGCACGGGATCTTGGTCTTGCCTTGATAACGATCTCAATCGAGTGACTAAAATCGATACCGAAAACATAAAATTCAACAACACAAAATAAAGATAGTGGAGAAATTAAGATGAGAATTAGAAGAAATTGAGATGAGAATAGAAGAAAGAAAGGCTAATTGAATCAATAATTAACTAAGGATGAAGAGAACTCAATCAAATGCATGAGAAACCAAATTGAATCCACAAGAAGATAACTCAATGATCAATTAAGCAAAGAAGATAACACAAGCAATTTAGGAATCCACCATAATCACTCATTCTAAACTATTAATTGGAATTGAACCCAATCAATCCTAACCTAAAATATCAAGTCTATTCAAGACAATTCAATCATCAAAAATCTAAGTATGAAAATGGATAAGGCAACTATTTATAGTTATTGCCTTTACACAAATAGCCTATTACAAAAATAGCCCAAAAGTGACTATTTTGGAAATAACCCACAAGGGCCCTTCTTGATTACTCAAATGGCATCTTGATCACCCATGGCCTTGTGTATTTGTTGCTCCATAGCTTCCTCCAGGCTCCAAGCTACCATCCATATGTAGAAGCCCCTCCAATTATGCTCCAAACTAACCAAGATCGTATCATCCTCCCCTTCTTCAAAAGGATTCGTCGTCGAATCCGAACCTTGCAAAAACATAAGAAGGACAAACAACAAACATATCCTAATAGCATGAGGGTTAGCACACGGGTTATCAACTATACCAACTTGCCAAGGAGGTACACATTTAAAATACAACCATCTATCTTTTGTGTCAAATAAGAGCAATGCATTGTAGTTAATACAAAGGATCCGGCTATGAGAAATATCATGGAACAAAGAAACCTCAAAGGTCCTAAGACACAATTGCTTCCCTATTCCCCCATAAGACCATACCAAATGTGGTGTCTCCCACATAGTTTGGTCATAAAGGCAAATAGACCAACCCAAGAAACCCCTACCTCTATATAAAACAAATCCCATACAAACATGGACATCATCATTTGCAAAGAGGTAGTAGAGAAAGGTGTTACTTAATTGAACTTCATCCAAGGTGTGCCCACATATAGAATCACCCTTTGATCCACAAGCATTAAGACCTTGATCAAGAGTGGGGTCACACAAGAATGAAGGGGTCATTAGAGAACATACACCCCTTTCCTTTTGACCACTAACCCCTCCAATAGACATGTACTATCATCTTTCAAGAAGAGAGTTTCGTCTTTGGAAAGATTGTCATCATACTATAGTGGATTCTCAATCACTTGGTAGCCTTCAAGAGGGGCTACACTTCCATCATGCCAAAACACATCACTATGCATTTCATCTTCATTAGTCATGTCAAGCTCAAACAAGGGATTATCCTTAAAAACATACTCCACCTCAAAATCCTCATGACAAGAATTAGAAATGGAGTCAACACTCAAGGAATCATCACCTCTAAGTAAAGATCCTACATGACTAACTACATGACCAACTATATCATTACCATTACTAAATTGAGGTTCATTTATCACATCACACAACTCCTCAATTAGTAGGTCATCATTACAAGCAAGTTGGTCAACACCATAATGAACACTAGTTGGTAGCATATCAAGCTCAAAAGAATCACACACATGATTACCATCATTATAGCCAACTAGCATTTTACTACCCCCATTACATGACAATATATTTTCACTCAAGTCACAAGTGCTAACACTAGATGGACTCAAATTGATCTTACTAGAAGAATCAATCAAGTCATCTATAGGATCAACTAGTGTTTGGGCACTCACAACAATGGCATCATCATCATGCAACAAGGTGTCATCAAGATCATCACAAGGTAAAGGCTCTTTAAGCTCACACATGTACAAGCTATCACTGACACTCAATTGTCCACTAACCACACAATGATCTTCCAAGTTCAATAAAGTGCAAGAGTTAGCTTTGTTACCTTGTAGCTCATCGGAAGAATTGCCTTCACCTTGGTTACAAACATTTGAGCACAATTGCTTCCTTTGAAAGCTTTCAACCACCTCATGATGTTCCACATTTTGAGGTTCCACAATAGGTTTGCTTCCAAGAATACCTCCACAAGAATCAAGACAACTAGAAAAAGAAGAGAGGTTACAAAAGTTAGTATAAGGTTGTGACAACCCTCTCACATTACTCCACACAACCTCTTATTTTTCCACTCTAGAGTTGTCACTTATCACACCCTTACTCCTCTCAATCTTTTGTCTCTCAATTTCATTGGAGTTTGGACAAGTGCCAAGTATCCCTTGTGAAGGGTTAGATGATCCCTTCACTTCAAGCTTCCACTTTGGTGCACAAGGTGTGTATGTTTTGACTTCCATGTTCAACTCCTTAGTGGGTTCATATTCACGAGGAATAGTTTTCTTCAACATCTTTTGTAACTCCTCGGGCTTAAGATTGGCAACCCATCGAATGACCCTGTCATCTCCTCTTTGTATGACATCCCCTAATTCTTTAATTCTTAAAGATTCAAGATCCCTCACCGGAAGGGGCTCATTTGATTTCACTCTACTTTCATGGCTTATTGATACAATTCTACCTCCAACATCATTACTATAAGGAGAATAAGAAGTATAAGTTCTTGCATTCCAAGAAGTAGAGGATGTTCTTCTCCTATGGTTCACACAACGTCTTCGAATTGGTTGCAACCACACATCTATACCCCCACGACTAGGATAGGAAGTAGCACAAGACAAGGATGGTAATTCATCTTCACAATATCCCCTTCTATCACCATCTTCCTCAAATGATTCACAAGAAATATGGGAGAAAGCATCGTACCTCACATCGTCTTCATCACCATGGTGTGTAATATGAGAATCCCCATACTCTTCATCTTCACTATCGTATTTACCATAAGATACTTCTACTCCTTCATATTCATCATAAGAGCCATAAGCCCCATTCATTTCACATTCATTTTCGAAGTAGTAGTTCTCACAATCATATAACTCATGATCACAATCATAGCCTTCATAAGATTCCCCTTCAAAAGATTCTGAGGCTATGGATGACATCCTTCCTTATACCTCCTTTTGTACCTACAAAACTAGCAAACAAGTTAGTAATAAAATCCTCACGCCACTCTTTATGTAAGCTCTCAACTCACTTACTATGGCTTCTTTCCCAAATTGATAGTGTTACTAGTTTTGCTCAATCAATTCAAGGTTATCTAACCTTGTGGAGGAATGGATCCTTGTGACTCTTGAAAGAAGGATGACTCAAACAAAACTAAAATGACTTGAATCAAGAAATTAACTACGAAATAAAAGAGAGAAGCACACAAAGAAACGCACAAGAAAAAAAATGGACTCAAAGAACTTGATAATATTTAGTAGGGTAATCTACTAATTAAAATTAAATTCTGAACCTAAAAGAAGGTAGATTTAATGAAAAAGAAACTAATTTACCAAGATTTTGACTAGAAAAATCATTTTGAAAGAAATTTGGTTGAAATCCATGGAGAAAAGCTTCAAAAAGTGGAGAAAAACTTGAAAAATAGCTCCAAAACGGGCTGAAGCCGTCTCTGAACGTTGCTGGAGCCGGCTCTGAACGTTGCTGGAGCCGGCTGGAGGGCCTGGAGGCGCTTGGCTTGAGTGCTGGAGCCATTTTGAGGGTGGCTGGAGTCGGCTGAGGGCGGAAGCCACGTGGCTGACGCGGAAGCCAATCCTCCGTCGGCTCAAAAACTCGGAAGCTGATGGCTGGATGGCTTGTGCTGAGCTGGTGCAGGGCTGGAGCTCAGCTGTACATGTGGGACCAGCTGCCAGAGTCCTATTGGGCACAAAAACAGCTGGAAAAATCTTTTTTTTTCCTTCAATTTTTCAGATATTTTTTGTACTCTTTTGGCCCCACAAACACCTTTACACTTTGTCTTTCCTTTCCTTTTGGATTAAACATCACCTTTGAAGATTCTTCCTCAACAATTTATGAATTCATGAAGAATACTATGAACATTGATGAACTTCAATAATTCATAATTCCCTCAATTTAACTTCGATCTTCACGAAATTTTAACCAGGAGCTCCTTTCAACATCACAAATAAACCCCAATAATTTTTAGCCCTCAATTCCAAGTCGAAAATAAACTCATTTTTTTCATCTTCAAGCTATGAAGAACACCATGAACAAGTGAATTTCAAATCTTCATAACTCTTTCATTTTAGCTCCAAATTCCATGAAATTCGAGATTTAGGCTTCCCTTGCTATAGAGAACAAACTCCAATACTTTTTAAGCTCCAATTTAGCCTCAAAGAACAAACCCACTTCACCTTCTTAAATTTTTTTTAAACTCAACAATGGTGAAATTTTGAAACACATTCAAATAAACTCAAAATCATCTCAAATTTTAGGATAAGCTTCCTTTTAAGCTAGAGAACAAATCCTAATACTTTTTCTAGCTCGAATCTCTCCTAATCTTCAAAACCATTTTCAAGTTTTCAAACCTTCATACTCCTTTAATGGTAGAATCTTCCCTACAACTCAAAATCGTTTGAAATCTTGGATTTAGACTCAAAAAACACTAGAGAATACGAATCTAGTGTCAAAAATAACAAATCAAACACAAAAAATTTCAGTTTTTTTTTTTTGGATGATTTTTTTTATTTTTTTATTTTCAAATTTATGAACCTAAGACCTAAAAATTGATGAAACAACTTTTAAAACCTAAGCTCTGATACCAAGATGATAACAATCTCAATCGAGTGACTAAAATTGATACCAAAAATACGGAATTCAACAACACAAAATAAAGATAGTGGAGAAATTAAGATGAGAATTAGAAGAAATTGAGATGAGAATAGAAGAAAGAAATGCTAATTGAATCAACAATCAACTAAGGAAGAAGAGAACTCAATCAAATGCATGAGAAACCAAATTGAATCCACAAGATGATAACTCGATGATTAATTAAGCAAAGAAGATAACACAAGCAATTCAGGAATCCACCCTAATCACTCATTCTAAACTAATAATTGGAATTGAACCCAATCAATATCCTAACCTAAAATATCAAGTCTATTCAAGACAATTCAATCATCAAAAATCTAAGTATGAAAATGGCTAAGGCAACTATTTATAGTTATTGCCTTTACACAAATAGCCTATTACAAAAAATAGCCCAAAAGTGACTATTTTGGAAATAACCCACAAGGGCCCTTCTTGATTGCTCAAATGGCATCTTGATCACCCATGGCCTTGTGTATTTGTTGCTCCATAGCTTTCTCCAGGCTCCAAGCTACCATCCATATGTAGAAGCCCCTCCAATTATGCTCCAACCTAACCAAGATCGTATCATGCTTGGCTTTCACTTCAGCCACCAAGGATGATTCGGCACCATTAGTCACAATCACACTAACTTCGGTCGAGTCCATAAGGCAAACTCCCAACCGAGCGAGCCTATGAACTTCTTTAATCAATTCCTTCTTTCCATCTTCAATGGAAGCTACACTTCCCATGGAGAACCTACTCAAAGCATCTGCCACAACATTGGCCTTACCCGGATGGTAAAGCACACTCATATCATAATCCTTAAGGAGTTCAAGCCATCTTCTTTGTCGCAAATTCAACTCCTTCTGAGTGAACACATATTGAAGACTCTTATGATCGATGAAAACATACACATGCACACCATACAAGTAGTGTCTCCAAATCTTCAAAGCAAAAACCACGGCCGCTAGCTCAAGATCATGAGTGGGATAGTTCTTCTCATGAGTCTTAAGCTGTCTAGAAGCATAAGTAATCACTTTACCAAGCTGCATCAATACACAATCCAAACCAATTCGAGAAGCATCACAATACACAACAAAATCATCTAAGCCCTCGGGTAAAGCTAGCACTTGGGCTGTAGTCAATCGAGTCTTCAATTCCTGAAAACTCTTCTCACAAGAGACGAACCACTGGAACTTAACCTTTTTCTGAGTCAATCGGGTCAATCGGGAAGCATGGGAGGAAAACCCTTCCACAAACCTCCTATAGTAACCAGCCAAACCCAAGAAACTTCTAATATCGGATGGAGAAGTGGGTCTAGGCCAGCTCTTAACTTCTTCAATCTTTTGAGAATCAACCTTAATACCATCACTAGTCACAATATGACCCTCCTAGTCACTAAGAAGTGCTATTCTGTCCTCCGGGGGACTGGACTCCACCAAGAGGTTCTTTCTCTCACGTAATTTCGCCCACCCATTTCATTTCCATACCGGAGGAAATAGGATTCGAACCCATGATACAATCTTCTTGTATGTCGATTTAGCAAACCAATGGCTTAACAGACTGTATCCAAAACTCGCACTTGCTAAACTTAGCAAACAACTGTCTATCCTTGAGAGTTTGCAACACAACTCTAAAGTGATCCGCATGCTCCTCCTCACTCTGAGAGTAGATGAGGATATCATCAATGAAAACAATCAGAAACATATCCAAATACTGTTTGAACACACGATTCATCAAATCCATAAAAGCTGCAGGAGCATTCTTTAGACCAAAAGACATAACAACAAACTCATAATGACCATACCGAGTCTGGAAAGCTGTATTCGAGATATCACATTCCCGAACCCGAAGCTGATGATAACCGAATCTAAGGTCGATTTTGGAGAAGAACCTCACACCCTAAAGCTGATCGAATAAGTCATCAATCCTAGGAATGGGATACTTATTCTTGATTGTGACCTTGTTCAATTGATGGTAATCAATACACATTCTAAGAGATCTATCTTTCTTCCGAACAAACAAAACTGAGGCACCCCAAGGTGAAATACTAGGCCTGATAAAACCCTTATCAAGCAAGTCTTTCAACTCCTTGAGTTCTACGGGGGCCATTCTATAGGGAGGAATAGAGATAGGATTTGTATCCAAAAAAAGATCTATCCCAAAGTCAATTTCCCGCTCGGGAGGGACTCCGGGCAAATCATCGGGGAACACTTCTAGGAATTCATTCACATTAGAAACAGATTGAATAGTTGGGGTCTCAGACTCCGTGTCCATAACTCGAACTATATGATAGACATAACCCTTAGAAATCATCTTCTTAGCCTTAAGATAAGATATGAAATGACCCTTCGAGGAAGAGGGGCTACCTTACCATTCTAGGACAGGTTCATTAGGAAACTTAAAACTGACCACATGAGTACGGCAATCAACTGAGGCATAACATGCATATAACTAGTCCATACCAAGAATAACATCAAAATTAATCATCTCCAACTCTACTAAATCCGCTGAAGTGACTCTATGAAGGACTGAGATAGGGCAATTTTGGTAGACTCTTTCGACTAGGACTGACTCACCAACAGGAGTAGAAATATGAAAGGGTTCTAAAAGCATTTTGGGACCAATCTCGAACTTACAGGCAACATAAGGGGTTACAAAAGACACAGAGGCACCGGGTCCGACAAAGCATACACATCATGGGAAAAGACTTTCAACATACCAGTGACCACATTTGGAGAACTCTCCTGATCCTGTCGGGAGGCCATAACATAAAGACGGTTTTGGCGCTGACCACAAAAACTAGAAGCTGCGCCCTGCGGGGCTGGTCTACCTCCTGAAGCTGCTGGGGTAGACTGAGTCCTACCTCTCTGTCCCTTCCTAGCTGAAGGACAATCTCTGATACAGTGCCCAGGCTGACCACACCTAAAGCAACTACCTGAACCGGCCATACACTCACCTATATGGCTCCTCCCACACTTAGCACAAGCTGGGTAGGGAGGCCCCTTTACACCACCACTCTGAGCATAAGAGCCTGTACCTCTACCGGACTAATCATGGTGGTGCCTGGAGGCCTGAGAAGGAGCACTAGCAGAAGAGTGAAAAGGACATGAAGACTTTTTCTGGAAAGAGGAGCGATGTCCACCATCGGGCCTCTGATAGCTAAAACCCGATCCCTCGGATCTACCTCTCTTGTTCTCCCTAGCTATCTCCCTAAGCTTATCGCTCTCAATCTGATGGGCATGAGTCATGAGTCGAGAGATGCTCATGTCGCTCAATAACAAGACAGACCTACACTCCTTCTTCACCATATCCAAAACACCATAGATGAATTTTCTCATTTGATCATACGGGTCCGCTACCATGGAGGGAGCATGCCTAGACAACTGGGTGAACTTCAAACTATACTCCTGTACCGACATCAAAATTTGTCTCAAGTTCACAAATTCCTCCACTTTTGCTTGCCTCAACTCACGGGGAAAGAACCTATCAATAAAGGCCCTCTCAAAACACTCCCAAGTCGTGGGGATCGCATCCCTCACCCTAGCCTCCTTCCATTGCGTGAACCAAATATGAGCCACATAAGAGTTGATAATATGCAAGCTCCACACAATCAACACCCACTACTTGCATAACCTCGAAGATATTCTTTACTTCATCAACAAAGTTAAGCGCATCCTCTCCCACTTTCGAACCCCAAAACTCTAGTGGGTTCATACGGATGAAGTCACAAACTCGAGCCGCTACCCCACCTTGAGGATGAGCAGGGGTAGGAGCCTGTTGATTTTCCAAAGTCTGAGCCAGTAGGTGATAGCATTCCTAAACTCATCATTTATGACATCGGGAACCAGGACTTGAGGAGCGGCATTTCGAGCGGCTCTAGGAGGCATAGCACGTCGAGGAGGCATAATCTAAAACGTACAAGGAAAGATTAGAGGAATGTTAGACTTAAGCTCTATCGCATGATGTGATCATGAAATAAGTGAAGTTTCTATTTTAAGACACCTCATAACTTCCCTTTCATATGTGTGGCACGCTTCACACACATGAAAGAGACTCTACTCGATGCGGCTTTCAGACATCCTAGGACACTCGAACTTGAGGCTCTGATACCAAGTTTGTCACACCTCAAAACTACCCCCTGGGCGTAACACGGGACCTGGGACCACAAAGATCCCAAGCTGACCCTTGGTCGTAGCATTCTCAAGCATAACAAAGATAAGCGAAAGCAATCATAGGCAAAGACTCGAAATATCATAAATAGGAGTCAAGTATGAAGTACAACTCAGAAATCATCTCATAAGGTCTATGTCTAAAAGGCCTCTAATACTATCATAGAGAGTTGATGGGACAATACCCCAACTAACTCGACAATCTGAAACGTAAAGGAAGCATAGAAACTGAAATAAGGTTTAGTCCCCGAACCATGAGGACTCACCAAAACTAGCTGAGTAGGAGTGGCCAGATCTGTAGCCACGAATCTGAGAAGGAACACCTGAGTCTGCATCATAAAAGGATGCAGCGCAATATGCGATAGTACTTTGGAATATACTAAGTATGTGAGCAATGCATAAGTAAAGTAAAACATGATTGAAAACGTGCTTAAATCATAATCCATGCATAAAAGAATGTCATAAGAAGATATCATAAAGAAAGCTAACTCATAAGGCAAAACCAACTTCTAACTGATAGTTCATAAAAGAGTTCATAGAGCTTAGAAATCTTGAAAACATTCATACGGGAGTTTCTTATAACCGACATGAGACCATTTGAGCTACATGGAATCTAACTATCTGACCCTAGTTAGCAAAGCTGACTTAGAACCTTGCCAAGGCACAAGTCACCATTTCCAACTATCTAACCCTAGTTGACAATGCTGTCCTATACCCCGCTCAGGTAAGGACACCATTCATCAAGACGTGGATCCACTCTCATAATCCCCTTGGGCATATTTCATTTCATAACCTATGCTGGCAATGTAGTTTTTGGAACTAAGGGAAATCTCACCCCGTCCAACTCGGTGCTAAATACTACTCCCAAAAACATGCGTATATACATAGCTTATAATCATAGGGCACAATCTCATGCCAAATTCTTATTCATAAAGCATGAAAACACATCGGGTATCATGTATCTTTCATATCATTTCATAAAGCATGAAAACACATCGAGTATCATACATCTTTCATAATATTTCATAAGGCATGAAAACACATCGGGTATCATGCATCTTTCATAACATCGTTCATAATGCTTAACAAAGCCTTAATTTCAAATCATGCTTTTCTTTCCAAATTCATACTTAAGAGTTAGGCAATGCAAATTTCATAATACATGAAGGCCATGATATCTAATCATGCCAATTTCTATTGAAAACATAAAAATTCATGGATT
This sequence comes from Jaltomata sinuosa, assembly GCA_003996215.1. Classification (NCBI taxonomy): domain Eukaryota; kingdom Viridiplantae; phylum Streptophyta; class Magnoliopsida; order Solanales; family Solanaceae; genus Jaltomata; species Jaltomata sinuosa. The sequence continues at coordinate 85,380 of QJPP01000140.1, read as the reverse complement.
CATACTAGAAATCAACTTTCATGCTTGGGCTTTCAAAACCAATAAGAGAATCATAGTCAAATCATGAATAATCAATAGGAACCCATGAATTAAAACATAGAAACTGATTTCATAAACTTTTCCCCAATTTTGGTTTCAAACTCTAATTTCAAAACTTCATAATTCAAATTCATGAGTTGGGGATTTTGGGCACAAGGGTGGAAGAAACCCATTGCTAAAGACCCACATACCTCAGTGGAAGATTTCCCACTTGATTGGAAAAGAATTAGGAGACTTGACTTGGAGCTTAAACTTGAGCTTGAGAGGAAGAACTTTCTTCTTTGAGTGAGAAATGAGGAGCTTAGCATAGGCTTAGCATATTATGGGTGAAAACCCTTCTAAAAGTATTCAAAATGACTTCACTTAAGACATAATATAGGGTAGAAAATGACCAAAATGCCCCTGAGTTTTATTTAGGAAAAGCTATCTTAAAACCCAGTTACAGGTTCCACGAGTGGAGTCTACGACTCGTAGACCTTTCCATGACTCGTGGAACTCAAATCGTGGAAACTAACAGAATTTCATCCTGCAAGAAACTTTCTACGGTTCAACAGGATGACTCGTAGAAGTTCCCACGAGTCGTAGAACCTAGTCGTGGAAGTTAGGAAAGGAAGGCTACCTCTGATGAGTTTCCATGAGTCAACAACATGACTCGTGGAAGTTTCTATGAGTCGTGAACTTGACTCGTGGTTGACAGAACTGAGGCTGACCTGCAGGGATAGGATCATGAGTCCTTTCCATGACTCGTGTAACCACCCACGACTCGTGGACTTGGCTCGTGGTCTCTGAGAACTCAAATTTTTAGCAAGTTTCAACTTAGATAGTTGGATACGTATACGGGGTGTTACAGTTACATCGGTATTTGGTTTTTAAAAGTATTATACAATTACCATACTAAATTAATTCAGTATGGTTCGGTATTTTGAAGTTTAGTTTTGGTATTTTGTGGTATGATAAATCGGTACCATAGTTTGTTCAACTTCTACTACGTATAATAGAGTATTATGACTTTGACTTTTTAAAAAGGGGTATCAATTGTATCATACTAACACATTACACATGTAGAAATATACATTCAAAAGAAAGTACAAACAACTCCTTTTGTTAATCAATTACATTTAAAAGAAATTTCAATCAAAATAGAGTAGTCAAAGTTTCAACTTCTAAATATTTAATTTATACTAATACTAAGTTGTTAATTCAACTTTGGTATGGTATTCGGTATTTCGGTATGTTATTTTTAAATACCAAATACCGTATCAAATACCTAATAAATTTAAATTTTATACCATATACCATACCAAATACCATAATACCAAAACCACGGAATCAAATTTTTTGGTATGGTATGGTAATTCGGTATATACCATACCATGTCCACCCCTACCAGTATTGACCAAGAAGCAATCTTCCGAGAAAGATCTCACGTTATCAAACAACTGCATTTGTATCACTTATATCATCTTGGTTAATCTACAAGAGATATAATAGGGTCATTCTATGCTTACACAATAAATAGTTTCCTAGTCCCAGAGATGGGCTGCAACATTTTCTATTACAACTTCTTAGGAGGAGGTGACTAGTTCATGAGTTTGAGATTTTCTAGAACATGACTCTTCTAGTGGTTTTAGGATCTTATTCTTGGAGGACATTCAATACTTCATCAATAATATACGTAGAATCTTTACGATTACACATGTATTAGAAATAGAAGCTATTTAACTAACTTTATATTAGTAGAAAGATGTGGCAGTAGCATAGTCTCATAGGTGAATGTATCAGCACAATAGTATTTACTAGAGATATCCCTAGTTGGATGATAGGGCTCAAATGCTGACAAGATATCATCCCAGATATATTATTAGTTGGCTTTAATAAGATATGTGTGTATGACCATCATGAAGAGGAAATAATAACATGTGAGATCTTTTTTGCGGTTAGAAAACACGGGGATAAGTATTTCAATTACTTTATATACAAGTATATGTATAATAGTTCTCTGTTGTGATCTATGTTTTGGTTAGAGAGGATTTGTATGTGACTAAAAATTAAAGTCAAAGAATATTTAGGGATTAGACATAAGTGGTGATTCCTTAGGATATTTAGAGCTAAAGTAGATGGTGAGATCAGTTAATAGATAGCAGGGAAAGTATTTGTTATTTATAAACAGAAGAGAACAACATTTGATTAAATAGGCCAAGTGTGCACATAGCATAGAGTTAGGGAGAGATGGGTTGAGTAAATTTCTTTGAAAGTAAGAATACGATTATTGTTAGTTTTATAAGAGGTTATAGAGGAGTGGCATTAGTTGTTACCTTATTATGAAGGGTGCTTGTCAAGCATGTGAAGTAAGAAAAATACGTTGACTCTTTAATCTGACTAGTTGTAAAATTACAACCAGAAGTGTTCTCTAAAGAACTTTTTCAACATTCACCAGATAGAGGAATAATTTTGGTATTGATGTGATTTTTGGTACCCAACCTATGTAGCTAAGATAACTGAGCTTGATACACAATTGACCTAGTATAATACCTAGGGATGCATCTGTGTTGCCCATATTAAAGGAAAAGGTAGTTCATTGTGCATATGTATAGATTTTTGGTGACTTATTGGAATCATCATGAAGTATAAATATCATCAGTTCGCTTGGGTCCATGATGTTGTTATTCACTTAATGCATAGCAACTTAACTAAACTTCTTAACTAAAGGATTGGATTACCCTCACTTGTTAAGCAAAAAGTTGTTAACCCTTATGTGCTACAAAATAATGAGATAAGTTCACGTATATTTGATATTTATGTGCAACTGACCGTAGATAAGAGTTCATATGCTATAGTGCCTTTAAATTTCTTTATTCATTTTCTTATTTGAACCTTCATAAGGTACCAAACATTAAGTGTAATGATTTGTCACAGGCTAGTAACAAAGATAAAGTTGACCTCGACCTCCTACTCCTACATATGAATTGTTGAGAATTTCTTCTCTATATTTGCCCTAGTATTTACACTAACTCAAAAGACAACCAAGTTTCAATGGGTGGAACATCTTTAAGAAGAGTTCTCGAGAGGTTGAAAAGTGACATGGGAAAGCAATTGCATGTGCTTTGAAGTGAGTAAAGAATATGAGTGTCACGACCTGATTTCTCGGTCATGATGGCACCTACAACCTCCCAGTAGGAGAACCAATCCCCATAGCCCAGAACGGTTAGTATGAGCTACTATCTAACAAGCATGCAGAAGAACAGTATAAATAAGCGAAAGTAAAGGAACAAGATAAAGAAATAAGCAACAAGAATACATAAATGGAAGCTAAGCCAAACCCTAAAGTTGGTATCATAGTATAAAAGCCAGAACTAAGTATACAGAGTAGAAAAGTATCCAAAATAATATATACATATGTCATCGAATAGTGAAAGAGTACATAATCTAAAGAGATGAGCTAAAAGCTAAGCCCGGCTGTCTAGAGCTCACCCTCAGCCTTGGATAGTCCAAAATATCGACACACACGAGTCTTTAACGGATCAATGGTGATAGCCCACACTAGGATCTACACCAGAAAGATTGAGAGTGTAGTATAAGCATCAATTGCTAAGCAATGGGTACCCAGTAGGTATCATAGGCCAACTGGGCGCATATAAGATATAAAGGCAATAATACAGCAGAAGAAAGGCAAGTAGTCATAGAAAACAATGAATAAGTACACGGAAGCTAGCAGAGAAGGATACAAGAAGAAGACAACATACTAGGCTAGATACTAGAATATATATATCACATACATAGTTGAAAGAAATAAATAACGCACCTGGGATCCTTGCAATAACAATATATACAAAGAGCTTTAGAAATAGGCGGTATACCAGTAACCTCAAGTGAAAGAAGGGAAGGAGAGAAGCAAATAATCTAATCATGTTGGAAACCCAATTCTACTACTAAAACATGCCAATAATTCAAATAGAACATGAAGTGAACCAAGAGCATACACTACAAAACTCCCATATGTGAAACCTCGAATAAGACACAGAATATAACCATAACCAGAACCAGAGATATGATAGCATAATAATAAGTCTACCTACAGTTCCAATGGGCCTCCATACACCCGAGGAATGCATACAAGTGAAGACAAACCCTCTGGCATCCCATACTACCAGAGTGTACACTTAGAAAATAGCATACAAGGGTGGAACCTCACATAAATGAATGGTATAATGAATGAGGAATCCCAGGTGAAATAGTAACTCTATATGTAGGGCCCAGTAGCTAGGATCCATTAAAGGACACTGCATGTATACCTCAACTCTATCGTATACCCCTCCTCTGACATACGCAACCCGAAGCCCCTGGCCTAGATTGGCAAGGTCTGTGGAGGTCATTGACCACATACTAAATCTCAATCTCAATATCATCGTCCGAAGTGGGTCCGGAACCAAGTTAGTAACCAAAATCTAGAATATGCATGCCCAAATTCCATCCGGTCTAAAATAGTATATCAAGTCCCAAAAACCCCAACAAGGGTGACCGAACATAACCGAGTCTAAAACTATAGTAAAATATGTGAAAATCTCTTTATATGCATGATGGCATGCTCAATCACAAACAGTAGCCCAATGGCTCACAATCAACCTATCGGCCCTGCACATGCTCCAATCACTCTATAGCACAGATAACAAACCTAAGATCGCAATATCAATGTTTGAGACTCATGGACATTCCCAAATAACCCACCAATTATGGTCCAGAGTCAAATACAAGGCCACACAGGACCACAGTGGGTGATATAAGCAACTACAACAAATTCTACAACCAAATGAGTGAAATAATACTTACATAAAGGAATGGGCAAGGTCTGGGGTACCAATCTAATAAACCCAACCCAAGGACGCTAATTAGTACAATTATATCCTATATATGCGAAGTCTAAAGGAGTTAAATCTTAACCTACCTGTCGTCCAATGGTAAGCTGTTGGAATGATGATGTAAAAGCTAGAACTGCTCCGAGAAGTTTTGAACAAAAATCAAACTATCAAGAACATAAACTACATGTTAAAACGAGACTAATGATACCCATATTGCTATAACAATCGCTGGGTCAAAATCTGGGTTAAAAGCGGGCTCGTGGGTCCCACTACCCGAAATCAAAAATGAAAAGAAGCACGATAAACATACTACTCCCATGAGCGCATGCTCCAAATTTGAATGAATTTTGCCAAGAGAAAGGGCACAAAATAGCCCACTCAAGTAAGGATTTAAAGATGGAATTCCAAGAATAAAATCTGAAAATTGGAGCAAGAACTACTTACCACAATGAGGTGAAACACGCCAAGAAAGAGAAATCATCAAACCACGAACATGCACCCTAAGAGAGAAGTTTCTACAAGGAGAATATTCCCAAGCTTTAAGGATCACAACAATGGAGGTTTGCAAAAAAATGGAGAAGGAGCAACTTGGGGAAGAAGAAGACTCACCAACCGACAAGGAAGTAACAAAATCCGCCAACTAGAAGCAATCCCTAAGACTAGGAACTGATGGGAGCAATTTGGGTGAGAGAATTATCAATTTGGAGTTGGGAAAATGTAAGAAACAATGCTGGAAAAACAAAGAGGAAAAGGATTTATAGCTGTTGGACCCTGGTCAGTACCATTGGCGCTAAAGCAGCGCCATCGCGCAAGAGAAGGTCAGACGTTGAGGCACTATCATACTGGACAGCTGGCAGGCGCTAGAGCGCTAACATGCTGCACCATCGGCACTGATGGCACACGCAGACTAGCGCGGTCATGCTGCCTGTGGCGCTGAAGGCCCAGCCTGCAACAAAAACCATCAAATGCTAAAACTTTTATGGGGCATTCCGGGTACAATCAAAACCCGATACTCAAAAACCAATAATGCTATTAGAGTGGAAATGATGTTCTAAACTCAATAGAATCAATGAAACTTCCATACGAGATTGTTTTGGAGGAATATTGACCCAAGTAAACACTAACTAAAATTAATCAAATATCCAAAATAAGCTTGGCTCACCCAGGATCCAAACCAATCACCTGCCTAACCCAAGCTCAACATTCTGGAGCTGATGGAATTGTCGCATTTCAAATCTAACACTTCGATCATCAAAAGCTGCCCCAAGTCACACTTCCAACTCTAAATAGCTTGAAAACAGAAAAAGCAACACAAAACCAACACCAGAAGTTCTCAGGCATCGATTAAAGGTCCATCTAGACTAAACTCCATGCTTCAGAGTTAACGAAACAATCAAAAATTTTTTTTGAGCATGTTAGCTAAGAATGTTGACGTCAATGAATTCCTAAGTTAAAGCTCTAAAATAGGGAAATGGCCATAACAACCAAATGAACAGCCAGGGTACCAAACCACTGGTCCCAGTAAGTCATAAATGACTTAGGGTTGCTACAGGCAAGCTCTAACAGTACAAAAAATGCATAAACATGAGAATGACCAAAAGGGTCATTACAATGAGTAGAACTATTTCACCCATGATTTAGCACTAGCGCTAGTATGCTTGCCCTTAATATGGCAGAGTCATTCAATAGAATATCTCCTAGTTTACAAAGGCTCTAGTTTGTTATATAATTGCACATGCTACATGTTATATATCTTATTAATTTATAGGTCATATGCCCTTTCTGGATTATTTTTTCACATGTTACATGTTATAAGACACTCGCATGTATGTGTTATTTGCTTCATAGAACCCTCATCTATAATATGTATCACAATACCTTGCCCTATATGTTATATACATTTAGTCCTCATGAGTTATAGATATCCCAGATCACTTGTCTACATGTTATATGCTTCATGCACCATTTGTTTATGTGTGTTACATGCCTCATAGCCTACTTTATTAAGCATTACAAAACTTATTGTTTATCTACCCATGTGTCATATGCTCACTTGCTCATATTGCATATGTATACTTGTTCACGTGCTAGGCTACTTATCCATGAGATATAGTCCACCTGCTGAATGTGATTCGTGTTTCATGATTCACTTTCTTATATCTCACCTATTTTATAGTCCACTTGCTTATATGTTATATGTTTTTGTAGCTTTAGTGCTCACACATTATGTGCATATCCATTCTATTTGCTCAATGTGTTTTATGATCCACTTGCTCACGTACTATATATTTATAATCCCTCTACCCATCTGTTATAGTTAATTTTCTCATGTGCTATATTATTATTTATTTATACATATGATACATGCTTTCATAACTTACTTGCCCTTACATCACAAGTTTCTATAGTTCAGTTGTCCATATGTCACACGTCTATTAGGTTCATATGTCTATATGTTAAGTGCTTTTTTGCTAATCTGCTTATGTGTCATAGACTCTACATAACTTACTTGTTCATATTTTATAGGCCTCTTTGTGCTTATTGACTAAAGTATTAACATGTTAGGATAAAGTTCCCCCATATAATGGTGAATCAAGGATTTTTCCAGAAAAGGTTATGCATATATGTGATTTTAGCACAACACTTACCCATATATAGATGGCTAAGCAAATTACCCTATTTAGATGTATGGTACAGGAGATTAGAGTCTCACATTGATAATTGTGTGTACTTAGAAGTTTCACCTATGAAACATCATGAGAAATAGAAAGAAACAAAAGTTGAACCCTCGACATGTTGGGCCTTTCTCAGATGGAAAATTTGACTAGGAGGCATGAGGTAGAGTTACCTCTAGATTTAGCTTTCGTTCATTCAAGATTTCACATGTGTATGCTATGTTACTATTTAATGAACCCATCACTTGTTATACCCATTATGGGTATTGAACTTACAGAGGTTATCTTAAGAAGTTTCACCCTTGATCATTAGGTTAGAAAGCTGAGAACTAAAGATATAACATCCGTCGAAGTACTATGGTGGTAACAAGATATTGAAAAAATATCCACTTGGGAAGTTGAGGATGATATGAAATCCAAATACTCGCATTTGTTCCAAGAACCAACATGAGGTTCTCAAACCAAGTGCCTTCCTTATACAACTCTACGTCTAACTTGCATTTGTTCACTCGTTCAAAAATTCATTTGATCACTTGTTATTTTATTCATGTGTCATATTTCACTTGAATTTGTAAGCACGAGTCCCGAATTCCATGTGTTTCGCTTTATGCAAGATATTCAGAAGCAGAAAGAAAGGTTCATGCTACATTGAAATTGTTTTCTCTGGATTGTATGGCCAAAAGGAGCCTCACTTATCATTTGCTTATTTCATGTATTGCACTTGCTGAGATGCCATGTGAGGCTTTTATATGTGGTTTGGGTTAGTTGATAGGTTATGGATACTCTTGTTTACAAAGAAAACTCTGGCAATGTTTTTTGAAAAAATCCAAGTTAGACTTGTTTAAGGTAATACCTTGCGTTCGAGGATGAATGATCTAAAAAGGATTTGGTAAATGAGGAAAACTGAGTCTGTGCTACACGGGGGCATATAAGATTATCAAAAAATTTGGACAAATTGCATACGAGCTAGTGCTACCCCAAAAGATTTCAACAATTCATCCAGTGTTTCACGTCTCAATTCTTTGAAAGTGTATAAGTGACCCATCTCATATTACTCTTATTGAAGATGTACAAGTTATAGGAGATCTCACTTATGAAGAAGTACCCATTGCTATTCTGGATCGACAAGTTAAGAAATTAAGAAATAAAGAAATAGCTTCCCTAAAGGTACTATGGAGAAACCAACATATAAAAGAGGTTACATGGGAAGCAGAAGAAGCAATGAAATCCAAGTATCCTCATTAATTTCACTCTGAAGAGAAGGATAAAAGTGTTTAGTTGAGGCATTTAAAAGTAAGTATAAGTCTATATGTATTATGTGGCTGATAGTAGAACTTAACATAGGCGTTAATTTATTTGGGCTGGCTAACTATGCTAACATTCGAGGATGAATGTTCCTAAGAAGGGAAGGATGTAACACACTGTATTCTACATATGCTAATTCTATTCATATGGAACTTGACATAGCCGTATCGCATAAGTGAGGGACCAAGTTTCTTATATGAGTAGTGATGGTTTAAAATTGGTTTGGAAGGTACTGTAATACCCCATATATTTTAGCATGTATACAACTAAGCTCACATCAATGGAAGTATTTAAACTCAAGATAGTAAGGTGATATTTAAGTTTAAATTTTAAAGTAAAGTATTAAGTTAGAGCAAAGGGAATTAAGACTTGGAAATTGGGATAATGTTGATGCCCTGCTTTATTTAATTAAGCTAGTAGGTGACATGTAGGTGCAACATCTACTAAGACTTATTAACCAGCCAAAAGGACCAAGCAGGTGCATCACCTACTTGGACTCTTTGACCACCTTAAAGGGCCAGGTAGGTGCATCACCTACTTAGCCATTTTGTGGCCCAAACAAATCCAAGTAGAGGTTGGAAATTGAAGGAAAAAGAGGTGGCCAAGGGACTGCCTTTTAAGGGTAATATCTGACCCATTTTTCTCTCCATATTTTATTCACAATATCACAACTCCCTCAGCTCAAAAATATCTCTCTCTCTCTCAAAATAACAACCGCCTCAAAATTCTCCTAGGGTTCTTGAAGAAGCCCTCCTCTTTCCAAGCCAAGGTAAGTGAAAATACTCATATGATTAGTTTAATTATTCCCTGTAAGACTAGTAAACCATGTTGTTCATACTTAAATTATAAGGCAGATCTTTCCCTAAGTTGCCTGCTTATTTCTTAGTTATTAAGGGAGTTCTCTCTTCTTCTTTTGTTTAAGTGTGAAGGATTTCAATCAAGCTCTTGAAGAAGTACAAGTTCAGAAAATAAATTTCAATAAATTAAGGTAATAAATTTTTGCCCCCTCTTATATACAAGTTTGGGTGGAGATTTTTGTATGATTTTGCAATAACTCATGGATGATAATGAATTCTTGAGTTCAATATCTCCTATTAAGCTGAAGGGTTTTGCGACTATTTTAGGGGCTATTTTATGTGCAAAAGCTTTGTTAAGGTAAAGGATGTGTATATTTATTTTAAAGTATGGAAGGAGGGTGTGGTGATACACCACTTAATTGGGTGTTATGTGAGCTTGCTGCCTGCCAAACTTTTATTTACTATTTTTTAGGTATTGTGATGCCCGAGGAGTTTGATGGACCTTATAAGAGGGTCGTCAAGTAAATAGACATGATTAGAGAAAAAGGGGCAGAAATCATACTCTTCATTTGTTAAATTATGGGCTTACTGCCCGGTTACTATTTTAGTGAAATCAAGTGGCCCAAATCTATTGATTAGCTACTAATATTAGTTTTACCACTTGTAGATTAATAATATGAAAGGAATAAGCTTAATTTGTTGTAATATCCGAGTTGAACAACAAGGTATGTAAAGGCTATTCCATTTCAGATTCTTTGGCATGAAGTATTATCCTTGTATTTCTATTAAGAAAGTGAGCTTTCGAGGTGTTCTTCCTAGTAACAGACATATAGTGGCAGCGTACAATCTCAATGTGTAGCTATGATCTTTTCCTCACTCCTTAGTGTATCAAAGTACTTAAATATGTGTTTACTATTAGATCTGCATGTTTATTCTTCCAAGTACTAGTATGACAAAGGTATTCTATACAACAAGCTTCATGAGTTATTCTTTAAGCCAAATGAGGTTCATTGTGTCATATAAGTTCCTAAATATTACGTTGATGTTATGTTTTCTCCTTATGTCATTGTTACTACCTTAAGTGCATATTTATATGTCTTCTACTATTGTTCCATAGTTCCAAAGCTCAATAATTATTATGACCACCAAAATTCCAATCTCAAAGATTAAAGAAACTACGTGAAGTACTATATATATGTGGGTGGCAGCCCAGGGGTGAAAGCCTAACATAGGTTGATCCCTATTTATGTACTTATAGGTGGTAGTCTAGGGGAGAAAGCCTAGCATATGTTGATCCCTATTTATGTACTTATGGGTTATAGTATAGCGGCGAAAGCCTCGCATGGGTCGGTCCTAATTTGTATATTTTCGAGGGCAGCATCTCAGGGGATAAATTGCCAGCATGGGACTCCTCTTCTACCACTGATCAGTTGGTCATTTATATCACAATGGTTATAAAGCAAAGAAGAGTAAAGAAAAGAATGTAACGTACATAATGATCCCACAAGAGTAAGCAAAGGTGGTCTTTCATCCTTATCTATACATTCATATATTGATACATGATTTCATTTGAGCCCCTATTTTACATATGCTTACTTTATGCCTTACATATTCAATACATTCTTTCGTACTGATTTCCCTCACAGGGGATGCTGCATTTCATGCTGCAAGCATAGGTACTTCAGTTAGTAGACCTCCTTGGTAGGAGCATAGGACACTTAACATCCATTGGTGAGATCCAGGTTGATTTGGGGCTTGCTGAGTCTTTAGTATATATTTTGATATTGTATTATAGTTAATGGTTAGGCGGGGACCTGTCCTGACCAAAAACTAAGTTTGTCCATGTTTTAGAGGCTTTGTAGACTAATGTTAAAGTCAAGGACAATTATGGCTCGTCTCTTAGTAAGTGCGGCCTCAATGGCAAAGTCATCAATATATAATTTTTGGGCATACCTATGCTGGTCTTTTTTTCAAAGTATCTTATTTATGCTTGGAAGAGATTTATGAGTGTCATATATACTCATGTTAAGCACAACTTATAAGTGGTTCTCTCAGGCCTTTACGACATCACATGTTTATCCATCTTAATAAGATTTGAGGCGTGACAAATGTAGTATCAGAGCAGGTCATCCTAAGGAGTCTACATAGCCGTGTCTGGTAGATCCATATGAATATGTTGTGTGCCTTATTTATAATTAGGGGGCTACTTGGACATTTAGGAAATGTGACCTTCTTTCATAATCTAGATCATGCAATAGAGCTAAGTTAAGAAGTCTATTCTCACTCATATTCTGGTCTATGCCATCTAGATTATTCCTACCATAGCTAAGGTAAAAGGTGGCCAAAAGGCCAGCACCAGTATTACCCAAGAAGCAACATTCAGAGAAAGATCTCACATTATCAAACAATCGTATTTGTATCACTTATATCATCTTGGTTCATATACGGGAGATATAATAGGGTCATTCATATGCTTACACAATAAATGGTTACCTTGTCCCAGAGATAGGCTGCAATATTTTCTATTACAGCTTCTTAGGAGAAGGTGACTAGTTCACGAGTTTGAGATTTCCTCAAACATGACTCTGCTAGTGGTTTTAGGATCTAATCCTTGGAGGACATTCAGTACTTCGTCAACAATATACATAGAATCTTTAAGGTTACACATGTATTAGAAATAGAATCTATTTAACTAGCTTTATATTAGTTGAAAGATGTGGTAGTAGCATGGTCTGATAGGTAGTATTTACTAGAGATATCCCTAGTTGGACGATAAGGCTCAAGTGCAGACCAGATATCATCCTGGATATATTACTAGTTGGCTTTCATAAGATATGTGTGTATGACAATCATGAAGAGGAAATAATAACACGTGAGATCCTTTTTTTGGTTAGAAAACTTAGGGATAAGTATTTCAATTACATTATATACATGTATATGTATAATAGTTCTCTGTTGTGATCTATGTTTTGGTTATAGAGGATTTGTATATGACTAAAAATTAAGGTCGGAGAATATTGAGGGGTTAGACATAAGTGGTGATTCCTTAGGATATTTAGTGCCAAAGTAGGCGTCAAGATTAGTTAATAGATAGAAGGGAAAGTATTTGTTATATATCAACAGAAGAGAACGACATTTGAATAACATCGTCCAAGTGTGCACATAACATAGAGCTCCAATTAGGGAGAGATGGGTTGAGTAAAGTCCATTGAAAGTAAAAATACAATTATTGTTAGTTTTATAAGAGGTTATAGAGGAGTGGTATTACATTTTCCCTTATTCGAAGGGTGCTTGTCAAGCATGTGAAGTAAGAAAAATATGTTGATTCTTCAATCTAACCAGCTGTAAAAGTGCAAGCAGAAGTGTTCTCTAAAGAACTTTTTGGACATTCACTAGATAGAGGAATAATTTTGGTATTAATGTGATTTTTGTTACCCAACCTATGTAGCTAAGATAACTGAGAGATAAATCAAAGATCACCTTGATACATACTAGACCAAGTATAATACCTAAGGATGCATCTGTGTTGCCCCTATTAGGGGAAAATGTAGTTCATTATGAATATGTATAAGTTTGTGGTGACTTATTGGAATCATCATGAAGTATAAGTATCATTTGTTAGCTTGGGTCCGTGATGTTGTAATTCACTTGATGCATAGCACCTTAACTAAACTTCTCAACTGAAGGGAATGGATTTCTCTCACTAGTTAAGCTAAAAGTTGTTAACCCTTATGTACTACAAAATTATGAGATAAGTTCACGTAAATTTGATATTTATGTGCAACTGACTATAGATAAGAGTTCATATGCTATAGTGCCTTTAATTTTCTTTTATTTGCTTATTTGAACCTTCATAAGGTACCAAACATTATGTGTAATGATGTGTCATAGGCTAGTAACAAAGATAATATTGACCTCAACCTCCTACTCCTACATATGAATTGTTGAGGATTTCTTCTCTATCTTGGCCATAGTATTTACACTGACTCAAAAAGACATCTAAGTTTCAATGGGAGGAACACCTATTAGAAGAGTTCTCGAGAGGTTGAAAAGATGACATGGGAAAGCAATTGCATGTGCTTTGAAGTGAGTAAAGAATATGAGCAGAACTATTTCACCCATGATTTAGCACTAGGCTAGTATGCTTGCACTTAATATGGTAGATTTGTTCTATATAATGTCTCCTAGTTTCCAAAGGCTCTGGTTTGTTATATAATTGTACATGCTACATATTCTATAGCTTATCAATTTGTAGGTCATATGCCCTTTGTGGATTATTTTCTCACATGTTACATGTCATACAATACTTGCATGTAGGTGTTATCCGCTTCATAGAAACCTCATCTATAATATATATCACAAGGCCATGCCCTATATGTTATATATATTAAACTGGTTACTTACTACAGATCACGTGTTCATACTTTACGTGCATCACACATCATTGATCATTTGCTAAATTAGTGTTTCTGAGTTATAAATATCACATATCACTTGTCTATATGTTATATCCTTCCTAGACCATTTGCCTATGTGTGTTACATGCCTCATAGCCTACTTTCATAAGCATTACAAGACTTATAGTTTATCTACCCATGTCTCATATGCTCACTTGCTCATATTGCATATGTATACTTGTTCACGTGCTAGTCCACTTATCCATGTGATATAGTCCACCTGCTGAATGTGATTCGTGTTTCATGATTCACTTTCTTATATCTCACCTATTTTATAGTCCACTTGCTTATATGTTATATGTTTTTATAGCTTTAATGCTCACACATTATGTGCATATCTATTTCATTTGCTCAATGTGTTTTATTGACTCAAGTATTAACACATTAGGATAAATTTCCCCCATATCATGGTGAATCAAGGATTTTGACAGAAAAGGTTATATGCATATATGTGATTTTAGCACAACCCTTACCCAAAGATAGATGGCTAACCAAATTACCCTATTTAGATGTGTGGTACAGGAGATTAGAGTCTCACATTGATAATTGTGTGTTCTTACAAGTTTCACATATGAAACATCATGAGAAATAGAAAGAAACAAAAGTTGAACCCTCGACATGTTGGGCCTTACTCATATGGAAAAATTGACTAGGAGGCATAAGGTAGAGTTACCTCTAGATTTAGCTTTCGTTCATTCAAGATTTCACATGTGTATGCTATGTTACTATTTAGTGAACCCATCACTTGTTATACCCATTATGGGTATTGAGTTTACAGAGGTCATCTTAAGAAGTTTCACCCTTTATCATTAGGTCAGAAAGCTGAGAACTAAGGATATAGCATCCGTCAAAGTACTATGGTGGAAACAAGATATTGAAAAAAAATCCACTTGGGAAGTTGAGGATGATATTAAATCCAAACATTTGTTCCAAGAATCAATATGAGGTTCTCAAACCAAGTGCCTTCCTTATACAACTCTAACTCTCGCTTGCATTTGTTCACTCATTCACAAGTTCATTTGTTACTTGTTCTTTTATTCATATGTCACATGTTCACTTGCATTTGTAAGCACGAGTCCTAAATTCCATGTGTTTTGCTTCATGCAAGACATTCAGAAGCAGAAAGAAAGGTTCATGCTATACTAAAATTATTTTCTCTGGATTGTATGGCCAAGAGGAGCCTCACTTATCATTCGCTTATTTCATGTGTTGCACTTGTTGAGATGCCATGTGAGGCTTTTATATGTGGATTGGGTTAGTTGACAGGTTATGGACCATCCTGTTCACAAAGAAAACTCTGGCAATTGTTTTTTGAAAAATTCTAACGTTAGACTTGTTAAAGGTAATACTTTGCGTTCGAGGATGAATGGTCTAAAAAGGATTTGGTAAAGGAGGAAAACTGAGTCCGTGCTACATGGGGGCATATAAGATTATCAAAAAATTTGGACAAATTGCATATGAGCTAGAGCTACCCCAAAAGATTTCAACAATTCATCCAGTGTTTCACGTCTCGATTCTTTGAAAGTGTATAAGTGACCCATCTCATATTACTCTTATTGAAGATGTACAAGTTACAAGAGATCTCACTTATGAAGAAGTACCCATTGCTATTCTGGATCGACAAGTTAAGAAATTAAGAAATAAAGAAATAGCTTCCCTAAAGGTACTATGGAGAAACCAACATATAGAAGAGGTTACATGGGAAGCAGAAAAAGCAATGAAATCCAAGTATCCTCATTAATTTCACTCCGAAGAGAAGGATAAAAGTGTTTAGTTGAGGCATTTAAAAGTAAGTATAAGTCTATATGTATTATGTGGCTGATAGTAGAACTTAACATAGGCTTGAATTTATTTGGGCTGGCTAAGTATGCTAACATTCGAGGATGAATGTTCCTAAGAAGGGGAAGATGTAACACCCCGTATTTTGCGTATGCTAGTTCTATTCATATGGTACTTTACATAGCCGTGTTTTATAGGTGAAAGTCCAAGTTTCTTATATGAGTAGTGATGGTTAATAATAGGTTTGGAAGATACTGTAATACCTCATATATTTTAGCACGTATACGACTAAGTTCACATCAATGGAAGTATTTAAACTCAAGGTAGTAAGGTGATATTTGAGTTTAAAGTTTAAGGTAAAGTGTTAAGTTAGAGCAAAAGGGATTAAGACTTGAAAATTGGGATAACATTAGTGACCTGCTTGCGTTATGTAATTAAGCTAGTAGGTGACAAGTAGGTGCAACACCTACTGAGACTTATTAAATAGCCTAAAGGACCAATCAAGTGCATCACCTACTTGGACTCTTTAACCAGCTTAAAGGGCCAAGTAGGTGCATCATCCACTTAGCCATTTTGCGGCCCAAACAAATTCAAGTGGAGGCTGGAAATTAAAGGAAAAAGAGGTGGCCAAGGGGATTCCTTTTAAGGGTAATATCTTACGTATTTTTCTCTCCATATTGCATTAACAATAGCACAACTCCCTCATCTCACAAATATCTCTCTCTCCCAAAATAATAGCTGCCTCAAAATTCACCTAGGGTTCTTGAAGAAGCCCTCCTATTTCCAAGCAAAGGTAAGTGAAAATATTTATGGGTTTAGTTTAATTCTTCCATGTAAGACTAGTAAACCATGTTGTTCATACTTAAAATATAAGGAAGATCTTTCCTCAAGCTGCATGCTTATTTCTTAGTTATTAAGAGAGTTCTCTCTTCTTCTTTTGTTTAAGTGTGAAGGATTTCAGTCAAGCTCTTGAAGAAGTACAAGTTGAGAAAATAAATTTCAAGAAATTAAGGTAAGACTACCGCCTATTCCCCCCCCCCATATACAAGTTTGGGTGGAGAATTTTGTATGTTTTTGCAATAACTCATGGATGATATAATGAATCTTTGAGTTCAATATTCTCCTATTAAGCTGAAGGGTTTTGAGACTGTTGTTGTCACGACTTGATTTCTCAAGTCATGATGGCTCCTACAACTCTCTAGTAGGTAAACCAATTCTCATAGCCCGGAATGGTTAGTAATGGGCTACTACCTAATCAATACGAATAATAAGCAAAAAATAAATAAGCAGAAGCACATATAAGATAAAGACAACGCGGAAGTAACAACCTGAATATATATATAGTCAAGGAAACTACACTGACCCTAAGACTTTATATTGATAGTACAGGAGCTGCTAATAGAGTACAAGTGCTAGAAGTAACAAAAATAGAATATACAATTATCTTCGAATAAACAAAGAGTAACAGTGCCAAAGATGAGATGTGGTCAAGCCCCAGTCATCAGGTGCTCACCCTAGTCTCGAATGTCCAAAAGTTTCATGAGTCTCCATGCGATCAATGACGAAAGGTCACAATAATATATGTACCAAAAAGATACAGAAGTATAGTATGAGCACAAATTGCTAAGCAACTATAGGCATCATTGATCGACTAAGCGCATATATGATAAAAACAGTAAGTAGCAGATAGCAAGAAAGCAGTCACAGAAGCAATTGAGATAGCACATGGAAACTAGAACCATTAGAAGCCAAAAAAGATATATATAACATAGAACACAGGTGAAGGAAGGAAGAACTCACCCGAAGTCCTTGCAATAACAATATATATAAAGAGAGAGTTGAGAAAATGGCGGTACATTGGTAACCTCAAGTAGAAAGGGAAAGAAGGGAAGTAAGTAAACATAATCAAGCTAGAGCAATATAACTAATAGAATCATGCTTAAAAACCATTTCAAGATCAGAGAAATCAGATAACAATCTCACAATTTTGACCCTAGGATGGAATAAACTAAGCCACAAAGAAATGAAAAAACTAATCAGCACCATGAAAAGAGTAGGATCTTCCAACCCATAAGCACTCAGTAGGCCACAATAAACAGTGCCTCAATAATAAAGGAACCACTAGTCCATCAATAATCAAAAGTCCAATAATCGAAGCCTCAATAGGCTAAAAACCACTAAACCACCAAGGAACGAAGGCCACAAGCTCTATAATACGATAAGAGTAGTGATCTACCTACAGTCCCAACGTCCACCCATACAATTGAGGAACACAATCAAGTGAAAACAAACCCTCCGGTATGCCATACTACTGGAGCATACACTGAGCAAACAACAAACAAGGGTGGAATCTGAATACAATATGCATGATGATTTGATATGATGGAACCAAGTGTGATAGTAGTGTCGTATGTTACCCCTTCTGGTACCTAAAAGGCCTAAAGAGGTAGGATCCATTGAAGGGATTCCCTCGAGTACCTCAACTCCACCGTGCACCCCTACTATAGCACTCACAACATGTAGCCCCTGGCCCAGATCAACAAGGTCCACAGAGGTCTACTCGTAGACCACATACAAAAACCATGAAATCTCAAAGTAGAACCACCCGAGTGTATTCAAGTCTCTATCAATAATTAGAATCTCATAGTACATGCTCGAAATTAAATCGGGTCTAAATACGTAGTAAAAACATGTCTAGCACTCCAGCGCAGCTGAGTCTAGTATCAATGTGAAAACTGGTGATAAAATCATCATAATATACTCTCTACTCCAAGAGGTTTCATAAAAATAAATTCTGAAACCCTTTCATAATCAATTTACCGAAAATGGGCCCTCGGGGCAATGCAAGTTTAGAAAACCATTAATAGTAGGCCCAAAGCCAAATAAGTAGTAAAAAATGTAGAAAAATCCTTTGCATGAATGATATGCTCACAAACAATAGATTAGACCAATGGCTCACAAATATTCGTATCATTCCTGCACAGGTACCATCAGTTCTACAACACAGATATCCAACCTAAAGTAATATCTCGATGTCCGAGACTCAAAGACATTTCCAAATATCCCACCGTTTATGGTTCAGAGGCACATACAAAGGCCACAAGGGGCCACAAGGGTAATAATATGACACTACAACAAGTAGATGGACAAGGTCTGGGATACCAACCTAGAAAACCAACCCAAGGATACTAATTAATGCAATTATAGCCTATATACGATGAGTCTAGGTAGGAAAAGCCATAACCTACCTGTCGTCCGACGACTAGCTGTGGGAACGACGTCGTCCAAGTTCAAACTGCTTCGAGAAGCCCCAAATCATGAACACACTATAAACACAATATTTTATGCATCAAAATAAGACCAATGATACATATATTCCTATAATTTTAGCCGGGTCAAAATTTGGGTTACGAACGGGCCTGCAGGGCCCATAACCCAAAATCAAAATGAAAAGAAGCATGATGATCACAATAATACCAAGAGAGCATGCTCCAAAATTGAACGAGTTTGGCCTAGGGAAAGTGCTCAAAACAGTCCGCTCCAAAAAAGAATTAAGAGGGAATTTGGAGAAGAAAACCAGAATTTAAAGTAAGAATCTACTTACCATGTTGAGAAGAAGCAAGACAACGAAGTGAATTCCCCGAACCTACAATCATGCAACCTTAGTTTGATCAACTAAAGCCAAGAAGAAAACCCAAGCTCAAGAAGAACCCATCAATGGAGGAAAATGGAATTTTAAAGAGAGAAATTACCCAATTAGAAGTCAATAAACGTTCAAGGATCGACAAAATCATATCTAAGCCTTGGGAAGGAACCAAGTGTTTTAATGGAGGTTTTAGAAGCAAAAGCAATGGAGAAATCGAGTTGGAATTTTAGGAAATAAGGGACAGAAAAGGGCTGGCCAGCTTATAAGTTGCCAGTCGCTATGGCGCAGGTACGGCCAGGCCAGGCACAGATGCGCTGGTGCCACGATGCTGGCACAGGTGCTACGATGCTGGCACGCCCTGGCGAGCGGATGCACAGGGATGTTGGCCAGGCACAAGCACGTGCACAGGCGCAGTCTAGGTGACTCCCTGGCGCCACACCAGCAGCCAGCAACAGCAACATGCCCTAAGGCAGATTTTCAAGAGATGGGCCCCCAGGAATGCATCTGGGGTCCCGCAAACACAAATGAGCTTAGCTATTCAACTAGAAATGGCATTCCGGATCCAACAGAATCGACAAAAATCCCATCGAAGGTCAATTTAATGAAAAGTGGGCTCCATGCCCAAAATCAACCTTTAGGCCAACTATTCCAAAATGGAACCTAAGGGTCAAAATCAAGTCCGGAAGCCTCAGTGTCACGACCTGATTTTTTAGGTCATGATGGCACCTACAACCCCCCCAGTAGGAAAACCAATTCCCATAGCTTAGAACAGTCAGTAATGGGCTACTACCTAATCAATACACACAAATAGCAGAAATAAGCGAAAGCAGAATATAAAGGTAAAGACAACACAAATGCAAATAACCTGAATATATACATAATGAAACTACACCAACCCCAAGACTTGGTATCAATAGTACAATAGCTCCTAAATAGAATACAAGTACTAGAAGTAACAAAATAAGATATACAACTATCTCTGAAAGTACAAAGAGTAACAGTGCCAAAAGATTAGATGTGGTCAAGCCCCGGTCGTCAGGCGCTCACCCTAGTCTTGAATACCCAAAAGTTGCATGAGTCTCCACACAATTAATGAAGAAAGCTCACACTAATATCTACACCAAAAAGATGCAAAAGTTTAGTATGAACACAATTACTAAGCAACGTGTACCCAGTAGGCATCATCGGCCGACTGAGCACATATAAGTAATATAGCATAATACAAAGAAATAGTCACTGAATTAATATAGAAAGCACAAGGGAACTAGCACGAAGAGTAGTCAACCAAGAGTTCTAATCATACAATGCTAGCACAGAAGATATACATAACACAGAAACACAGGTGAAAGAAAGATGAACGCACTTGGAATCCATGCAACAATAGTATATATAAAGAGAGAGTTTAGAAACATAGCGGTATACCGGTAACCTCAAGTAAAAAAAGGGGAAGAAGGGAAGCAAGGCAACATATTCAAGCGAGAAGCAATATACGAACTGAATCATGCTTAAAACACCATTCAAGATAAGAGAAACAGATAACCACCTCACAAGTTCAAACCTAGGATGGAATAAACTATGCCACAAAGCACCGAAAGCCACTACTCAGAACCATAATAAAGTTTAAAACTCCTTAGCTCACAACTGCCTAGAAGGCCATATAAATAGTTCCTTAAATAAAAAAGGGACCCACTAATCCATCAACGATCAAAATATCCAACAATCGAAGCCTTAACAAGCTAGAACCCACTAAATCACCAAGTACCAAAGGCCATAACAAGCTCTATAATACGAAAGGAAAAATATAATCTACCTACAGTCCCTATACTCGCCCAAACAATCGAGGAACACAATCAAGTGAAAATAAACCCTCTGACATCCTATACTACTGGAGCGTACACTAAGCAAATAGCAAACAAGGGTGGAATCAAAATACAATATGTATGATGAATCTATTGTGATAGTAGTGCCATATGTTACCCCCTCCGGTGCCCCAAACGACTAATAGAGGCAAGATTCATGGAAGGAATTCTCCCGAGTACCTCTACTCTACCGTACACCCTCCCCCCTCCGGTCACCCTTGGCCTATAGCACTTGGTCTAGAATGACAGGGGTCTATGGAGGTCTACTCATAGACTATATACTAAAACTGTGAAATCTCAAAGAATCAGAACCTCGAAGTATGTGCCCAAAATTGAACTGGGTCTAAAACAATAGTAGTGATCTCAACAACCCTTATAAAGGGTGCCTGGAGCGCATCGGGGTCTAAATTAGTAATCATGTCTCAAAATCCCTAAACAGAGTGCCCGACACGTATTTGGGTCTAAATACATAGAAAACCATGTCTAGCACTATGGCCTAGATGAGCCTAGTATCCAAGTGAAAACCAGTGATAAAATCATCATAAGATCCCCTTTACTCCAAGAGGTTTCATAAAAGTCAGTACCAAAACCCTTTCCATAATCAGTTTACTTAAAATGGGCCCTCGGCCATGTAAAGTTTTAGAAAACTATTATAATAGGCCCGAAGCCAAATCAGTAGTAAAACATGTAGGGAAATCCTTTTTACATGAATGATATGCTCGCAAATAATAGATTAGCCCAAAATGGCTCGCAAATATTCCTATCAGCCCTGCACAGGCACAATCAGTTCTACAGCATAGATAATCATCCTAAAGTAAGGTCATGATGTCTGAGACTCGCGGACATTTCCAAATATCCTACCGTCTATGGTCCAGAGGCATATACGGGGCCAGAAGGGTAATAGTACAACACTATAACGAATACTACAAACATATGAAGTAAATAGACAGAAAAGGCAGACAAGGTCTGAGGGTACCAACCTAGAAAGCCAACCCAAGGAAGCTAATTAATGCAGTTATAACCTATATACGCAGAGTCTAGGTAGGAAAAGCCATAACCTACCTGTCTTCAGACGACTAGCTGCGTAAACGGTGTTGCCCAAGCTCGAACTACTCTGGGAATTTCCAATTCACAAAAACACTATCAACATAATAATCTACGCGTCAAAACAAAACCAACGATACCCATAATGCCATAAATATAACCGGGTCGAAATCCAGGTTCAAAGCAGGCCCGTGGGTCCCATGACCCAAAGCTAGAAATGAAAAACACCCATGTGATCCCCACATTCCCGGGAGAAGATGCTCAAAATTTGAGCAGAAATGAACCATTAAAAGGGTGAAAAAGCCCCCAAGAATAATGAATTACCAAGAGGATAAATAGAGGAAAACGAAAATTAAAAGAGAAATTACCCAATTTAGAAGTCAACAATCGATCAAGGATCAATAATTATAAACCTCCAAGCCTTGTGATAGGATCAAGGTGGGTTATGGGAGCTTTGGAGCTAAAACCGATGGAGAAAACGAGTTGGGTTGAGGGAGAAATGAGGGAGAAAAGAAGGAATGGACAGCTTAAAAGCTGCCAGTCTAGGCACAAGTGCGGCCCGGCAAGCACATGCATCACAGCGCTGGCACAGGAACCACGACGCTGGCACGATGAGGCGGGTGGCAAGCTGGGCCGCTGGCCTGGGTGCAGGTGCTAAGACGTTGCCGCTGTTGCAGGAGTGCTGGCCACTGAGGCGGGCTGGCACGTAGGCGCGCTTTCCTGGGCACAGGCACGCGCACGCAGGTGCGGCCTAGGCGGTGCCCTGGCACCACACCTGTAGCCAACAACAACAGCAACATGCCAAGGAAGATTTCCAAGTGGTGGGCCCTCAGGAACGTATCTGGGGTGCTGCGAACGAAAAATGAGTTGAGCTATTCAACTAGATATAGTGTTCTGCATCTAATAGAATCGACGAAAATCCCATCGGAGGTCAATTTAATGAAAAGTAGGCCCCATGCCCAAAATTAACCTTTAGGCCAACAATTCCCAAAATGGAACTCAAGGGCCAAAAACAAGTCCGAAAATCTCTGGACCTGAACCAATGGTCGCTCTAGCCTAAACTCGACATTTCGGAGCTTACAATGCTGACAAAATTTTCATCCGAGGCTGTCTTATCCAGATGTTGACCAAAGTCAACCAAACAAGCTCAACTAGTCTGAAAACACAAAACGAGAGAGAATTCCAAGTTGAATAGCTTTCGGATCCCGACCAAAGCCCACTCTCCAGCGCTAACAGAACTGTCAAAAATCGATTTCGAGCATGATCACTAAGAATGTTGACTAAAGTCAACAATATCCTAAGTTAAAGCTATAAAATAGGGGAACGACCATAAAGACCAAACAGTCGGCCCGGGAACCAAACTACTGGTCCCAACAAGCCATAAATGACTTAGGTTTGCTACAGGCAAGCTCTAACAGTGCAAAGAAACTAAAAACACGTAAATGACCGGAAGGGTCATTACATCATCCACTACTAAAAAGACTTTCATCCCCGAAAGTCAGGAAAGAAAGAAACACTAAGACTTAAGGACAATGGATACAAATCCCGCACCGCTCTCTTGAAAACGCAGGTAGCCTCCTCGATCGGATGGCACCTAACAAAGCAGAACTAAAGAAAAGCAACCAAGCTTAACTTCACTCTAGCCAAGCTAAATTTTATCCTTAAACTCCAAAACTCCAAAACTCCAAATATCTGCCACCCCAAACTGAACCTCAAGAATATCAACCAGAAGCACAGACACAATACCAAAACCAGAGAACTAAGGCGATCGGCACATAGAACCTGAATCCTCAATACCACAACAAAGTTCACCCATAAAGGCACCAATCAAACTCTAACTCATGAACCCGCTGATCTGCAGAAAGCCCTTTATTCTAACCTGAATCCCTTTGCCCCATAATTATGAAGCTTCACACAAGCCAAACACTCGAGCCACCCTCAAAACATCAACTAACCCCACCGAAGATCTATATTTCCTGCTTATACACAATCTTGAACGAAGCTACCTTTATGCTCAAATTCTATCGAGGCCAAGCTATAGCTTACTATCCTTTGACATCCAAAATACTAACCCAAAGCATATACTCAAAAATTGTAGTAGTTTTACCCCGACTGGTCATCAACCAATGGATGAACACTTTTGCTAACACTAACCTTGTTACCTGAACCCATCTGAACCAACCATCGGAACTCAACTGAAGCTTGCACACTAGGGTTGGGAAAGGCATGTCTAAACACTCTATGTCAATAGAGAATCTCCTAATTGTCGAACAAAACCACCCTCGCTGAATCGTGCCAATTCTGAATCAACTGCAAGCGAATGAACTAGGGCAACCAGCCCAAAAGACCCAAACCAAAACCAAGACCTTGCAAGAAGTGTTGTAAGACTACCACAAAGTCTGTAGCCATCATCTAAGCTCCAATCTCTAAGAAATTGTTACAGCTTTAAACATTCGAACACCATTCAGAAATTGGGCTCACCTTACTAACCTCACTTCTAAAAAAAGTCATTCCTATCGCAAGTATCGAGTTTAAACACCTTGTAGGCAAAGGAAAAGAGGACCATAACCCAAGGTTGCCATCTAGCTATGGAAAATTTGCATAAACCTATAACTCACCCCTTTGGTTCAAAACACCCGCTCTACTACATCAACACATAAACAAATAATTCTGAGGCAAACAACATACTGAACAATAGGTCCATACTGGCTGCGTCTAACCAATGGTGGAGTTTCACACACAGAACACCACTCGAAGAGTCCACCAAATCAAGATTTCAACCCTCGGAGTACGAAGGTGACCATCAAACTCAATGTACCATCTGGACCTAAAGCGGCCCTGCCAGCCTTAACCTGCACAACCTGATCAGATACAATACACCACAGTTGATTTTATCTGACCAAAGTCAAATAAACCTCATACTGACAAGAACACCGCTAAGATTTGGAAAGTCCAGCTTAATCAAATGGTTAGCCAAGGGCTGGTCATCCAAGGCCAACTACCACTCCAAAACTAAAATACGGAAGCTAATCTGTCCAAACTTACTGCTTTCCAACCCAAGAAACTGCAACCGAAGAGAAACTTCCATGAACCATCCAATGTAACCTTCTAGCCTACGATTCTGAAATCCAACTCCAATTGCAAATCAATGCCTCTGTCGAACCCATGAGTAGACCTTTATGCTGCCGATGAACACTTAAGAACCGGAGCCAATTAGTCTCTAAATATACAAGTTGCCCAATCCATAGATGCTACTGAAACTTGGGTCCTCTAAAGAAAACAATAAGGAAACCACACTCGATGCAACAAGCTCCCAAAGGTAATACTGGAAATGACCACTACCTCGAACCCTTATTAGAGGAATAATTTGACCTTGAACCTTCGAAGGAAATGCCACTATAATCTGTACTAGGTCGATGCAAGTCACCAACACACAAGCCCAAGCAAACCCTCAATTGTCACCTCAGTCAGCTACTAGAACACATATATACAACAAGGAGTCTTCACCCTCCTTTGTAAACCAAATGAAACCCTTTCCAAGGATATACTAAATTTTACAAATTCTTTCTTAGAATACTCAGGAGTTGTTCCCTCAGCTCTGACAACTCTTACTGGTAACACTTGATACAACGGAATGAGAGTAGGCCAAATGCCCAACTCAACCAAAATTGATAACGATCTCAATCGAGTGACTAAAATCGATACCGAAAACACGGAATTCAACAACACAAAATAAAGATAGTGGAGAAATTAAGATGAGAATTAGAAGAAATTGAGATGAGAATAGAAGAAAGAAAGGCTAATTGAATCAACAATCAACCAAGGGAGAATAGAACTCAATCAAATGCATGAGAAACCAAATTGAATCCACAAGATGATAACTCGATGATCAATTAAGCAAAGAAGATAACACAAGCAATTCGGGAATCCACCCTAATCACTCATTCTAAACTAATAATTGGAATTGAACCCAATCAATATCCTAACCTAAAATATCAAGTCTATTCAAGACAATTCAATCATCAAAAATCTAAGTATGAAAATGGCTAAGGCAACTATTTATAGTTATTGCCTTTACACAAATAGCCTATTACAAAAATAGCCCAAAAGTGACTATTTTCGAAATAACCCATAAGGGCCCTTCTTGATTGCCCAAATGACATCTTGATCGCCCATGGCCTTGTACATTTGTTGCTCCATGGCTTTCTCCGGGCTCCAAGCTATCATCCATATATAAAAGCCCCTCCTAATATGCTCCAAGCTAACCATGATTGTATCATCCTCCCCTTCTTCAAAAGGATTCGTCCTCGAATCCGAACCTTGCAAAAATATGAGAAGGACAAACAACAAACATATCCTCATAGCACGAGGGTTAGCACATGGGTTACAAACCATACCAACTTGCCAAGGAGGCACATACTTGAAATACAACCAACTATCATTTGTATCAAATAATATCAATGCATTGTAGAGCATACAAAGGATTCGACTGTGAGAAATATCATTGAATAAAGAGGGTTCAAACACCCATGAGGATTTACCGGGGTCAAAGATATGAAAGACCCACATAGTTTGGTCACAACAACAAATGGACCAACCCAAGAAACCCCTACCTCTATATAAAACAAATTTCATACGTACATGGACATCATCATATGCAAAGAGGTAGTAGAGAAAGGTGTTACTTAAATGAACTTCATTCAAGGTGTTCCCACATATAGAATCACCCTTTGATCCACAAGCATTAAGGCCTTGCTCAAGAATGGGGTCACACAAGAATGAAGAGGTCATTAGAGAACATACACCCCTTTTCTTTTGACCACTAACCCCTCCAATAGACGTACTATCATCTTTCAAGAAGAGAGCTTCATCTTTGGAAAGTGTGTCATCATACCATAGTGGATTTTCAAACAATTGGTAGCCTTCAAGGGTGGCTACACTTCCAACATTATAAGATACACCACTATCTTCATCATTCATATTAGTCATGTCATCATTGAATAAGGGATTATCCCTAAGTTCATACTCCACCTCAAGATCCTTATGACAAAAATTAGAAATAGAATCAACACCCAAGGAATCATCACCTCTAAGTAAAGATCCTACATGACTAACTACATGACCAACTATATCATTACCATTACTAAATTGAGGTTCATTTATCACATCACACAACTCCTCAATTAGTAGGTCATCATTACAATAAAGACTAGTTGGTAGCATATCAAGCTCAACAGAATCACACACATGATTACCATCATTATAGCCAACTAGCATTTGACTACCCTCATTACATGACAATACATTTTCACTCAAGTCACAAGTGCTAACACTAGATGGACTCAAATCGATCTTACTAGAAGAATCAATCAAGTCATCTATAGGATCAACTAGTGTTTGGGCACTCACAACAATGGCATCATCATCATGCAACAAGGTGTCATCAAGATCATCACAAGGTAAAGGCTCTTTAAGCTCACACATATACAAGCTATCACTTACACTCAATTGGCTACTAGCCACACAATGATCTTTTACTTTCAATAAAGTGTAAGGTTTAGCTTTGTTACCTCGTAGCTCATATGAATGATTGTCTTCACCTTGGTTTCCAACATTGAAGCACAAATGCTCCTTTGGGAAGCCTTTTAACACCTCTTGATTCTCCACATTTTGAGGTGCTTTGCTAGGCTTGCTTCCAAGAATACCTGCACAAGTATCAAGACAACTAGAGAAACAAGAAAAGTTACATGAATTAGGATAAGATTGTGACAACCCTCTCACATCACTCCACACAACCTCTCTTTTTTCCACTCTAGAGTTGTCACTTATCACACCCTTACTCCTCTCAATCTTTTGTCTCTCAATTTTATTAGAGTTTGGACAAGTGCCAAGTATCCCTTGTGAAGGGTTAGATGATCCCTTCACTTCAAGCTTCCACTTTGGTGCACAAAGAGTAGATGCCTTCACTTTCATGATTAACCCCTTAATGCCATCCTCACAAGGAGTAGCTTGCTTTGCTTCTAATGGAAACTCCTTTGGTTCATCTTCATGAGGAATCATTTTCTTCATCATCTTTTGTAACTCCTCGGGCTTAAGATTGGCAACCCATCGAATGATCTTGTCAACTCCTTTTTGTATGGCATCCCCTAATTCTTTAATTTTAAAGATTCAAGATCCCTCACTGAAAGGGGCTCATTTGATTTCACTCTACTTTCATGTCCCTTTGATCCTTCCATCCTACCTCCAACACCATTTCCATATTGAGAACAAGACACATTGAAATTAGGATAAGAAGCATGAGACATAGTAGTTCTACAAGTAGGGAATGCACATTTTCTCTTGCTCATTAGATGACTTTCACTTGTACCAACATACCCACTCACACCACTTTGACTAGGATAAGTACCACAAGAAAAGGCATACGAATATTCTCTAGCTCCATCGGTGTTCTCATCACAAGACTCATAAAGTATGTGGGAGGAAGAACTATACCTCAAGTCATTTTCATCCTCATAGTAGGTAGGGTGAGATTCCTCATATTCTCCATCATCATCATAGGAATCATCACAAGGTTCTTCTACCCCACCATCTTCATCATAAGATACTTCTACTCCTTCATGTTCATCATAAGAGCCATAAGCCCCATTCATTTCACATCCATCTCCGAAGTAGTAGTTCTCATCACCATATGGCTCAAAATCATGGCTATTATCATAGCCTCCACAATCCCCATCATCATCATACTCATAGCCTCCATTGCTACAAGCATAGTCTCCCATTTCATCATCATAAGGATCCAAAGCTATAGAGGACATACTTCCTTATAGCTCGTTTTGTACCTTTTGGCTTCTTCTTCTTCAAGATGTTCTTGATGAATATCAAAAACACCTAGAACACCAAGAACACACACTAAACACCAACACCTTCAAATCAACTCGGAATTGGCTCAAACGTTAGGATTATCTTCCCCTCGACTTAGGGAACAAACCCCAATAGTTTTTAAGCTCCAATTTCTCCCCAATCAAAAGACCCACTTTTCAAGTTTGCAAGTTTTCAAAACTTCAAAGTCCTTCAATGTCAACTTCACTTCTACAACTCCAAATTGAATATAATTTGAAATCTAGACTCAAAAAACACTAGGGAACAAGAATCTAGTGTCAAAAACAAGAAATCAAACAAGAAAATTTTCGGATTTTCTTTCTTTTTTTTTTTGGACGATTTTTATTTTTATTTTTTTTATTTTTTTTTGTGAACCTAAGACCTAAGAATTGATGGAACAACTCTTAAAACCTAAGCTCTGATACCAAATGATAACGATCTCAATCGAGTGACTAAAATCGATACCGAAAACACGGAATTCAACAACACAAAATAAAGATAGTGGAGAAATTAAGATGAGAATTAGAAGAAATTGAGATGAGAATAGAAGAAAGAAAGGCTAATTGAATCAACAATCAACCAAGGGAGAATAGAACTCAATCAAATGCATGAGAAACCAAATTGAATCCACAAGATGATAACTCGATGATCAATTAAGCAAAGAAGATAACACAAGCAATTCGGGAATCCACCCTAATCACTCATTCTAAACTAATAATTGGAATTGAACCCAATCAATATCCTAACCTAAAATATCAAGTCTATTCAAGACAATTCAATCATCAATAATCTAAGTATGAAAATGGCTAAGGCAACTATTTATAGTTATTGCCTTTACACAAATAGCCTATTACAAAAATAGCCCAAAAGTGACTATTTTCGAAATAACCCATAAGGGCCCTTCTTGATTGCCCAAATGACATCTTGATCGCCCATGACCTTGTACATTTGTTGCTCCATGGCTTTCTCCGGGCTCCAAGCTATCATCCATATATAAAAGCCCCTCCTAATATGCTCCAAGCTAACCATGATTGTATCAAAAATGCTATAGTCCAAAACTCAACCCCAATGCTATAGTGAAAATTCAACCACAATACCATAATCAAAACTCAACTAGAGTACTACGTTCCTTAGTAAATACTAGATGGATTCCCTATTACTATGATAGCTTCCTTGGGATTACTACCTTGCACTAGTTTAGGTAGTATCTGGGCCCTTTTAGAGGCAACAATTGACTTTCCCTTATTTATTGTGGTCCCAAGTGGCGTAATAACTTAAAAGTTATCCAGTCCTAAGCAAAAGAGGAAAACCTTTAGGCTTCTTTAGAAAAGAAACATCAAACGTTTACTTGGAAAACACGTTATACACGTATGATCCAAGTAAACGTCAAAACATCCTTTCTAGCATACCCGTCCGATGAGTCAAAGGCCATCTATCAGTCAAATATACATCCCAACAGGGACTGGGGAGAATAAATGAGAACATTTCAAACCGATCTTGAGGTAGAAGAAAATAAGAAAAGCAATCCAAACCTACTCACCTCATAAACCAACCAAACAAAGAGGGTCGACTCTAACCACCTGAGAAAAGCAAGACCAATCAATGCTAACTAGCATAACTGATAACGCTCAAGTGTACTCTCCTAGATGGAGGTATCGGTGATCATTAAAGCAAAACATATTTTATATTCCCGACAGGAGTCGGGCTCGATCTCACAAAGAATTGGTGAGTAGCCAAGTCAATTGTAAAGAAAAGACTTCACAATGAGAGTAGTTTGTTTGAACACTATAAAAGTAAAGGGAAGGGGAATTGGGAAATTTGTCGCAATTTGCAATTCAAAGCAAGACAATAAAGTAAAAGAGGGTGTAAATAAAGAGAGAGAACGACTAGGGATATGCATCAAATGGGACTCGAATATGGGTTAGGGTGATTGCTCATTCATGTAAATTCTTTCTAAATGACATGGATAGCATTGGTTTTAGACATTCTTGTTAATCTCTCAATCTAACAATCATATATCCAATGGTTTTTATTCAAACACTATTGTTTAGGCAATAACCAACCAATATATGTTGTTTAGTCACACTATTTCTAGCTTGAACCCTTAAATGGGTATTTCTGACAAATTGAGCTATTTCTAGTCTCAATCTAAGTGAAATCCCAAGTACCCACTAGCAATTTCACATCCAAAATTGTAAACCCCTTTTGCAAGCAAGAACACAATCAAGTGAGGTAAGTCAATGTGTGCAACCATCAAGTTTAGAGTTAAAATATGATGAAATCACTAGACCCGTGTCATATTAGCAATTATAAACACAAATTAGCAACACCCATACCCATTTATCAAGCACCCATTATCACCACATCCCTAGACAAAAAGTTTAACTACTCATTCTAAAGGAATAAAGAACAATACCAAATGGCTAAGTCAAATTCCCTTTCATTCAAGCTAAATATTCAATATCCAAGCTCGGTTTTTACAAGAATGATGATTACAAGAGTTAGGAAGAAGGAATTGGAGTGAAACCCTCTTCTTCTTTCTTGGAGAGAAAACTTTCTCAGTACTCAAAGCTAATTCAAAAAATTGTTCAAAAAAAACTATCTAAAAATATGCCTGAATTGGGTTTTAGAATTTTCTCAAAACGTCACACCAAGTTAGACAAAAATTCCCTTCGAGAGTTGTATGGTGTAACGGGCGGTTTGTGATAACGGACAAAGAGGGAAGAACAAGAAGGAAAGAAAACAGAAGAAGGATATGTGAGTTAATATTCAAACTCTTGAATTTATGGGCAACAAGGGACTTGATACCCTCACCTCCCAATTGAATTCAATAATTCAAACACAAACCCTAGTTTGAGAAAAATCAAAGGAACTCAAGAAACCACAAATGAGCAACCTTCGATTAACCAAACCAAGAAGTTCACCAACAATTCCAAGATCCACACTACTAAAATTACCAACTAATGCTAGGCTTCACCTAGAAACTACAAGCTAAATACCTAGAAACTACAAGCTTCAAAGCTCAATATTCAATATTCATCCAAAACTCCTTGCAAAATAAAGAAATATCCTATTTATACTAAAGGAGATAAGAAGACATTGGTTTTTTACAATATTGCCCTTAATGAGGCAAGGGCTTTGTTTGGTTGTCTTCTTTGTGGATTCTTGAATTTAAAGCCTAGCTACTTGTACAAATGGCTTCTTTTCTTCATCCATATCACTCCCACGACTTCTAAGCTTCTCTTTTCACGAACATCATATGTGTCATCCATGCCATCCATGCTCGTATCAACTATGCCATCCATGCCAGTATCATCCTCCCGTTCTTGAAAATGATTTATCCTCGAATCCAAACCTTAAAAACACATGAGAAGGACAACAACCAAAATATCCTCAATGCATGAGGGTTAGTACAAGGGTTAGCAACAATATCACCATGCCAAGGAGGTACAAATTTGAGATACAACCAAATATCCTTTGCTTTCAATACAAGCAACTCATCATATAAGGTGCAAAGGTTTTGGTTATGATAAACACCAAGAGACAAGGAAAACACAAAGGCCTTTGTGGCATAAAGAGTTCCAAAAGATGGTATCATATTTAAATTTGGAGCCATAAGACACAATTGTTTCATTGTCTCACAAGAAGGCCACACCAAAAGTGGTGCAATCACCCATAAGGGTTCATTGGGGTCAAAGAAGTAAAAGACCCTCATATCTTTGTCATAAAGACAATTGGAAAAATCAAAGGAACCCCTACCTCTATAGGAATCAAATCTAATACAAACATAGACATCATTATATGCAAAGAGGTAGTAGATAAAGGTGTTAATCTCACTATTCTCATCTAAGGCATGCCAAAAGATAAGGACACCGGTAGATAAGAAGAGACATTTTAAGCACAAAATAACCCTCTCTAACAAGAAACTTTCCAAAGGAAGGAAGTGTACCAACAAAGGCATGCTACTAGAATAGTCGAGGGATCTATTATGAGTCAAATCACTCCATGTCAAATAATATTCCCAAGGAGTTGGGGTCCCTCCTATCATAGAACCAAGCATGCTTCCAAGAGTTCCATTTGAAACTTCAACTTGTCCAACCCTATGAAGGTGACAAGGAGCTTTCAATATCCATGGACTCTCCCAAAAATAAATAAGCAACTTAGCATCCACTCGAGAGTTCTCAATTGCAAATACACACTTAAAGGAAAGAATGTTAACAAGATGGCATTCACAATTTGGAACATAAGAGGACGAGATTAACCATTTCAAGCAGTGGGGGATAACCTATCCAATATCCCTGCACAGTTTGCCAACCGACAATGGCAACCATTCTAGGAGGTGCCCCGGAACTATTATAAGGAGATCATCCAGGAGTTCTTTTCCTTGTACTAAGCTACACAAGATGCTAAGGGTTACAAAGGGGGTGCAAAAACTTTCTCTACTTTGAAATCAATAATATTTCAAGGCAAGGAAATCTGGATAATTCTAGCTGCAATTAATGTCGTCTATTGGAGAACCCCAATTGAGACAACACCTGAACTCATGGCCAAACTGATTGTCAAACACAAACCTTTTGAGTGGGTTGCTCCTATTATTGCTCTTGACACACCTCTTTGGGCCACTTTAGGGGGTGACATAGCGCGATGGTCCTTGCACTTTGAGGCTCGCTTATGGTATGATTTTGTTCGCTCCTACTTCCTACATTTTTAGGATGACCAAAAAGTCACCCGTGATGGAGCCATCTTGGTAGCCTCAATCATGGTGGGGGACCATATGAACTTTGGTGAGATTGTTGCCTTGGTGATCAAGAGGAAGGCTCATAAGGGTAGTGATGCATTACCCTTTTCTGTGCTCATCAGTAAACTGTGTGCCAACACCATCATTCCTTATTTTAGTTGTGACACTCCTACTCCCGCCACTGGTGTGTTGGACCTTGATAAGAAAACTGACAAGGATGCACCCCATTTCAAAAGGCGCAGGATTGAGTCATTGGTGGAAGTTAAGGTTGATGACTCAGATGCTAAAGCAAATGATTTCTCTCCTTCTAAGGCCGCTTTAAAAGCACACCCCCACAGCCGCTGCAACTAAAGGGTCGTTGACCTAGAGTGACCTCTAAGAAATGGTTGACAAAACCTATAATCATGAGAGCTCGGGTTGATTGAAGTGGCTCTAAAAAGGGCCACCAAGGGATAGTTGAAAAGATCACCTCACTATGCACAAAGGTGGACACTATTGAGG
This sequence comes from Jaltomata sinuosa, assembly GCA_003996215.1. Taxonomy (NCBI): domain Eukaryota; kingdom Viridiplantae; phylum Streptophyta; class Magnoliopsida; order Solanales; family Solanaceae; genus Jaltomata; species Jaltomata sinuosa. The sequence continues at coordinate 50,805 of QJPP01000140.1, read as the reverse complement.
GAGTTGTGAAGGAACTAAAGAAGGATGTGGCCAAAGGAAAAGGGAAAGCTCCAGTTGAGGAAGCAGATTTGAGCAATTTGCCTCAACCTCGTCAAACTCGTGGGCCTATGGATGATTTGTTTGTAGCTTATGCATAGGATAAGGCTGAGCTTTATGGTGCTGAGTATGCAGAGCTGGATGATGATGAGAACCTAGTGTTCCAGTAGGTACTCAGGGACTCCATAGTGACAGAGCACTCCCAAAAGGGTGGTGCAGGTCTTAGTAAAGATGCCACCAATAATGAAGAAGCAGTTAATGATGATGAGGCATATTCCTCCAAGGAGTTGCAACCCTTCTCTCCTTATTTGATCTTAAAGCATTGAGGGCAATGCTTCTTTTTATGAGGGGAGGTGGAGTTATTTGATTTGGGTGCCCGTGTTGGACTTGATATATTTTATTACCCTTGTTGGGCCTTGTTGACATTTTTAGTTCCCTTGCTAGATTTAATTTGGCCCTTGTCGGGCATGTTGGATGATTATGATGATATTGCCCTTGCCAGGCCTTTTTACTATGTTTTTGACCTTAATTATTCCCCAGGATTGATTTTTTTATTCATGATTGTGTGTTGGGTTAGTCTTACGCGATTCTATTATCTTGCTACCCGTGCCTTGCAAATGCGCTAAGGACCTACACCAAGACTTGTTTTTCAAATGACTCATGAGCATGCAAATTTGGTTATCACCTTGTTAATAGTAGTTTAGCAATAAACTCTGAGGGTTTTCTTAATACCACGATTCTTTTCCAAGGAAAAAAATGTTTTCTTTAGTTTTCTTTTTCTTTTCTTTAGCTTTTGTGTCGAATCGGGTTGGTGTTTCCCTATGATAGATTTAGAGGTGACTTTATTAAGGTAAAATACCAAGTTTTAGTTTAATTTGAGTCGGTAGTGTGCTTGTCTCAAAATGGACCCACCAAAAAAAATATTTCTTGGCAAGACATTTTTGAAAAGGAAAGGAAAAAGGGAAAATGATTTTTTGAGGAAAGCATTCTCTTTTCATGACTTGTAAAACTCTCATTTTGGATTGATCGATTCACAAACGAGTGTGTAATGAACTCAAAATAGCTTGTCAAAAGTCATTTGTCCCAATTGATCTTGAGACTAATGAAAGAAGTCTTGTTGCATGATGCCTTGTGTGGTGAGGCTTTACCTTTATTCTTGTGCATATGTGTCATCTAGAACTTTCCCCGAATGTGATTCAAGGCGGAATTCTAGGTGTGACCGAGCTTGGAAAAGGATCTTAGGCCCTTCCTGATAGCCACTTCACCTAAATGACTTTCCTCTACATCAATCCTAGTGAACCCCTTTGAGCTTATGACCGTTCTTTGGCACCTTGTTTGAAACCCTAACCTTTTTTGAACCTCTATCTTGGCACCTGTCCTCCCTAATTACCTGAAAGAAAAATGTAGGCTAAAAGCCTAAGTTTGAGAGGGGGGGAGGGGGTAAATGAAAAGACAACATAGGCAAATGCCTAAGTTTTGGGGTGTTGTGATCAATGAGGAGAAGAAAAGATATGCAATTTAAAGTACAAGGTAGCACCATATGTTGAATTGAAAAACAATTGCTCCAAAAGTCCAAAATCCAATGAGCAAAATGAAAAGAAAAGAATGGGTTCTACCAAATGAAGGTGTTACAAGGAGGTTAAATGATAGAAATAAAATGGGAAAAAGCTTGGGTTGTGTGTGGGAGAAACAAGGTGAAGTTAAAGTTCAAGAATGTGAGAGGTGTTCAAGGTAATGAGAAAGAGCATTAGAGAGGTGTAGTCACTTGAGCCATATGAAATCCTCACCTTATCCCTAGCCAACATTGTAATCTGCAAGCCCTTAGTGATTCCGAGATTGGGCACCCTACATTAGTGGTGATTTACATAAAGGGCAAGCCTATGGTTCAACATGTGTGCACTTGAACTTCCTTGAGAGAGTGAGAGTCTTATTGGTTCTCTGATAATCCCTTTGCTTTATGAATTTCATGATTGTGAGCGGGATTCTATTTTATGGTGAGTGGCATCATGCACTCGAATTGCAACATAAAGTCTCTATTTCAATTGAGAGGAATGAATGAGACAAGTTAAGTGGCGAATCGCGATGCAAACCTTGATGTTCCATGCCCATGACTTGAGAAGCTTAATATCTTGTTCTGAGTGACAAAATTCCCTTGATTTTGAATGAGAAATGAAGTCCTTTTGAAAGGGTTTTGAAATGAGCAATTGTCTTGATAATGTGGTGGTCCAAATTGAGATGAGCATTGTAGTAGAGTCTTTTTGTTTATTATTTTTCTTATATTTTAGAATTGAGTAGTCTTTTGTGCCTTGATTGAGTTCTAGATCATAATTCATTCCATACCTTATGAGTATCTTGCTTGAGGACAAGCAATAGTTTAAGTTTAGGGGTTTGATAAGTAAGTAATCTACCAACTTATTGAGCCTTTAACCATGAATTATTGCTATGTTTTGATGAGCTTTGGAGGTTCTTATGACCTTTATTGATGTATATGCAGGTACTTATGATCAAAGATTGAAAATAACTAAATGGACCTAAAAAGAGCTTAAAAGGAGTTGAAGTGTAAAGTGATCAAACAAGATGAAGATTCTGCCAAATGGTGCAGACCTCGTGCAACACACACAATACGAGGTGCAGTCTACTCCTCCCACCATACAAAGCTCAAGATTAGCTGAAGAATCTGTTAAGGGGTGCGGTCACTATGCGACGCACACACTACCTGGTGTGAACTGCGCCCCACTTTGCATGGAGCCCCAAAGGCTAACTGAGTCACTGGTCGAATTGAACAGAGATGTGCGATGCACACATAAAGATGTGCAAACTGATACTGGCATGGATGGCATGGTTGACACGAGCATGGATGGCATGGATGACACATATGATGTTCGTGAAAATAGAAGCTTAGGAGTCGTGGGAGTGATGTGGATGAAAAAAAGAAGCCATTTGTGCAAGTAGCTAGGCTTTAAATTCAAGAATCCACAAAAAAGACAACCAAACAAAGCCCTTGCCTCATTAAGGACAATATTGTAAAAAGCCAATGTCTTCTTATCTCCTTTAGTATAAATAGGATATTTCTTTATTTTGCAAGGAGTTTGGATGAATATTGAATATTGAGCTTTGAAGCTTGTAGTTTCTAGGTATTTAGCTTGTAGTTTCTAGGTGAAACCTAGCATTAGTTGGTAATTTTAGTAGTGTGGATCTTGGAATTGTTGGTGAACTTCTTGGTTTGGTTAATCGAAGGTTGCTCATTTGTGGTTTCTTGAGTTCCTTTGATTTTTCTCAAACTAGGGTTTGTGTTTGAATTATTGAATTCAATTGGGAGGTGAGGGTATCAAGTCCCTTGTTGCCCATAAATTCAAGAGTTTGAATATTAACTCACATATCCTTCTTTCATTTTCTTTTCTTCTTGTTCTTCCCTCTTTGTCCGTTATCATTTGGTACCAGAGCTCGGTTTAGATTTGTTTCCACAAATCTAAGTCTTGGGAATTTGATATCTTCAAAATCTAAAAAAAAAAAAAATTGAAAATCCCAAAAAAAAAAATCCAAATTTTTTGTTTTTGTTTTTGACACTAGATTTTGATTCCCTAGTGTTTTTTGAGTCTAAATCTCAAATTTCGTGCGATTTGGAGTTTTAGAAGTGAAGTTACCATTAAAGGATTTTGAGCTTTTGACTTTAGAAACTTGAAAAGTGGGTCTATTGATTAGGAGGAATTGTAGCTTAAAAACCATTGGGGTTTGTTTCGTACATCAAGGGGAGGCTAATCCTAAAATTTGAGCGAATTCTGAGCTAACTTGAAGGTGTTGGTGCTTAGTGTGTGTTCTTGGTGTTCTAGGTGTTTTTGATATTCATCAAGAACATCTTGAAGAAGAAGAAGCCAAAAGATACATTTGATCCAACTTTTCCAAGTCAAAGTGGTCAAAGATGTTTGTTGGGTCCACAAGTGGAATTTTTTTTAAAAAAAGTCAAAAATCAGATTTTGAAAAAAAAATAATAATAAAAAAAATTCCACTAGACCTGCCACGTCAGCAGCTGAGTCAGCAGTGGACCACTGCACCAGCGCCACGTAGGCGCCAACACAGCAGCCGCACAGCATCAGCATCTGCCAACGCAGCAGAAGCCACGCCCAGTCGCACAGCTGGCGCGTGTGGCTCAACTTCAGAGGCTAAAATCTGCAGGTTTCTACACTTGGAAAAATTTTGGGGTCCCAAATTGAAAGCATTCTGTCCAAGTTTGCAAAAGTCAATTTCAGCCCCCATACTTTTTTCTAAGGGTCAGATTTGGTCCTTCAGAACTTTTCTGATTGTCAGATTTGGTCCATTTCTTCTTCTACACTCATTTTTTTACCATTTCTCTACTATTTAACAACTAATTAACATCTTTAATTACTTGTTAACTAGTTTTTAATCATCAAATCATTTCTTTGATTCTTCAAATTAAGCAACACAAGTAACTTTTCTAGTTTTGTTACTTAGTTTTTTTTTGAGTCCGTTTTCTTTCGTGTTTTTTTCTTCAACTTTTCTCATCTTAATTCGTTGATAAACTTCTTGATTCAAATCCTTTTACCTTCAATCGAGTCGTTCATCTTTCAAGAGTCACAAGAATCCACTCCACCACAAAGAATAGGTGATCTTGAATTGATCAAGCAAAGCTAGTTCACCACCAATTTTGAGACGACACTTTAGGAGGTGAGTTGAGAGTTACATACGAGTGATGTAAGGCCTTTTCTACTAATATTGTTTGTTGAGTTTTTGTAGGTACAATGTCTAATCATTTTCCTTATAATCATGGAGGAAGGAGCTTGGTGAACAACATGAAAACGAATTTCAATGTGTCAAGGAGGGTGACCAATATGAATGAAAGGGTGGTTGAAACAAATGGGAGGTTTGGAGGTATGGAGGAAAGGGTGAAAGGGATGGATAGTATGATTGAAAGGAGGTTCCCTATGACAAGTCAAAGTGAAGAAACAAGAAGGACCTCGGGTCAAGAATCCAACCTATATTACCCCCAACCAAATTGGAACCGAACCTACCCTCAAACTACATCCCAAATGAACCCGAGCTATGTTAGGCAAGTCGCCCCACATCCAAATACACAACCATATCATCCACCACAAAGGAGTCCTTTTGTGAAAAACCAAGATAGAAGCCAAGCACCTCCACAAAATATATCACATGCTGATACTAGATTGGAAAGCATGGATGGTACTATCTTGGATGTCACTTATCCTTCAAGGCCTTTCACACGTAGTCAAGCTAAAGAGCTCCAAGACCTTCAAGCAATGTTCATGAAAAGGGAAGCATTGGAGAAGCTTGAAGAATCCCAAAGGAAAGCATACAATGTGTGGGTGGTCTATTAAAGTGAGGTGGAAGGAGGAATTCAAGAATTCCCAAAAGAAGGCAACCAAACAAGGCCCTTACTTCATTAAGGGCAAAACTGTAATAGCTAGTGTCTTCTTATTCCCTAGTATAAGTAGTAGCTTTTCTTCATTTTGGAAGACTAGTTTTTGCATATTGAAGATTGATACTCTAAACTTGTAGTTGCTAGTGTAAGGCTTAGTGTAATTCCCTTAAGGAATTAGTGAGTGATTAGGGTGACTCTCTTGATTGTTAGTTTAACTTCTTTACTTAATTAATCGAAGGTCTCCCACTTGTGGATTTCATTTAGGTTTCCTTGATTAGTTGAGTTGAATTAGTTTCTAGTTGTTGGAATCAATTGGGAGGTGAGGGTTTTAGCCCCTTGTTGCCCATAATTTCAATTCCTAATTATTAATTCTCACATCTTTTCCTTCTTTCCTTCTTGTTTGTTGTATTCCCATTATTATTTGGTATCAGAGCTTGGTTTAGATTTGTTTTCACAAATCTAAGTCTTGGAATTTGATATCTTCAAAATCCAAAAAAAAAAAAACCGAATTTTTTTTGTTTTGATTTGTTGTTTTTGACACTAGATCTTCATTCCCTAGTGTTTTTTGAGTCTAGATTTCAAATTTCGTGCGATTTGGAGTTGTAGAAGTGAAGTTGCCATTAAAGGGTTTGAGTTTTTGAAGCTTTACAAACTTTGAAAGTGGGTCTTTTGATTGAGGAGAAATTGGAGCTTAAAAACTATTGGGGTTTGTTCCCTAAGTCGAGGGGAAGCTAATTCTAAAGTTTGAGCCAATTCCGAATTGATTTGAAGGTGTTGGTATTTAGTGTGTGTTCTTGGTGTTCTAGGTGTTTTTGATATTCATCAAGAACATCTTGAAGAGGAAGAAATGAAAAGGTACATTTGATCCAACAATTCCAAGTCAAAAGTGGTCAAAGAGGTTTGTTGGGTCCACAAGTGGAATTTAAAAAAAAAAAATCCACATGGACCTGCCACGTCAGCAGCCACGTCAGCGCGTGTTGCCCAGTTTCAGAGAGCAAAAATCTGCAGGTTCTATACTTAGTTTTTTTAGGGGTTTCAAATTTTGGAACCCCAAAATTTTTCTAAGTGTTGGAACTTCAAACTTCTTCTTCTACACTCATTTTTCTTCGATTTCTCAACTATTTAACAACTAATTAACATCTTTAATTATTTGTTAACTAGTTTTTAAACATCAAATCCTCTCTTTGATTCTCCAAATTAAGCAACAACAAGTAGTTTCTCCTACTTTTGTTACTTAGTTCTTGAGTCTGAATTCTTTCGTGCCTCTTCCTTCTTCTTTTATTGTCTTGTTTCGTTGATTAATTCTTTGATTCAAGTCCGTTTAGAGTCTTTCAAGTCATCCTTATTTCAAGAGTCACAAGAATCCCTCCTCCAAAAAGGATAAGTGACCTTGAGTTGATTGAGCGGAGCTAGTTCACTACCAATTTTGAGACGACGCCATAGGAGGTGAGTTGAGCGTTACATACGAGGGACGTGAGCCTTTTCCTACTAACCTTGTTTGTTGAGTTTTGTAGGTACCATATCCGACCACGGTGCAAGTCCAATTGGGGAGAGCTCGGAGAACCTCATGGAGGTTCTTACACACCTCTCCAAACAAATGGCGGAAATGAATGGGAAGTTAGGAGGTATGGAGGAAAGGTTGGTCCGGGTGGAAAATGAGAATAGAGGGAAGACACTCCAAGTCGAAAATGAGGAGGCAAGGCGAGTATCGGTGCATTCCACCACCATTACTCCGGGGCAAGCTCACCAACTATGTTACCCTCCACAAAATCGAACCCGAAACTTCCAACAACCCACCTTCCACACAAATAACCCTCCAAACCACCCAAGGCAACCAACACCACATCCACATCCACAACCCTATCGCCCTCCACAAGAGAACCGTCCTTTTGTGGCAAACCAAGTTTTATACCAAACTCCACTCCGAAATCCATCAAATGCATCCTTACATGATTCCTACATATCACCTCCATGAAACACCACACAAATACCCTACCCAAACAACCAATTTCAAAATCCTCTCTATGATGACATGAATGAAGATCACAGTAATGATGAGTTTTGGGAGCATGGGGGTAGAGATGACTATGAAGGGCCAAGGGAAGGGGTCCAGCCTCGGGACTTAGGGTGGGACCAAGGAATATAAGGTCAACACTATGGGAATAGAGGAGATAGGATGGGGAATAGAGGAGCTAGGCATGGAGAACGGAATGATCAAGATAGGGGATTGAACACGATCAAGGTTACACTTCCAAAGTTCAAGGGAAGTAGTGACCCGTATGAATTTCTTGAATGGAAACTACAAAGTGAACGGATTTTCCTTACTAATAACATCTCAGAATCATTGAAGGCAAAGTATGCCCTCACTCAATTCGAGGGATATGATTCCACATGGTAGGAATCCAAGAAGAGGGAACGAGAGAGTCGTCATATCTATGAGTTGCCCACTTGGCAAGAGTTGGTTGGTCTAATGGAGTATAGGTATTTGACTCCGGATTACTACCAAGAAGCTCTCAAGAAGGTTTACATGCTTAGGCAAGGTACCAAGAGTGTTGAAGAATACTATGATGAATTTGAGAACTTGAGAATGAAGTCCAAGCTTGAGGAGCATATGCAATACACGGTGATACGATTCATGGCAAACTTGAGGCCCGATATCTTGAAGCCTTTGAGACTTAAACACTATGAGAATCTTGAAGCGGCTTTCCATGATGCTTCTAAGGTCGAAATGGATTTGAAAGATGAGAAGACATACAAGGACAAGAATTTTTCAACTTCCTCATGGAGTAAAAACAATGATAAGTGGAAGACCCCAACTCCTCGAGAATCATCTAAAGGTAGTGGTCAAGACACTCAAGTCAAGGTTGATTACAAATCCAAAGGGAATGACAAGCCGAAAGGAGGTAACTTTGAAAAACCCAACTTTCCTCGACCCTCTTCCATCCAATGCTTTCGATGTCAAGGGAGGGGACATATTGCTAGTGAGTGTCCTAATAGAAGGACAATTGTTGCTTTTCATGATGGGTATAAAACCGATGAGGAAGATGAGCATAATGAAAGAAGTGAGAGAGAGGGGGATAAAGTTGAAGGGGAGAGAGTAGCTTCGGGGGATGAGGAAGAAAGGTTGGATGAGAGGGTAAATTTTGCTTGCTTCATGGAAAGGGGGCAACCCATACTTGATGATAATGAAGAGTTGAAGGTAAATACCAACCTTTCATGTGTTGTGAGGAGGATTATGGGAGCCCTTGCCAAAGAAGAACTTGACCAAAGGGAGAATCTGTTTCATGCTAGGTGCAAGATCCAAGATAAGGTGTGTTCTTTGATTATTGATAGTGGGAGTTGCACTAATGTGGTGAGTAGTTCTTTGGTGGAGCGTATGCAAATTCCAATAAGAAGGCATTCCAACCCATACAAGCTACAATGGCTCAATGAGAGTGGAGAGATGAAGGTCCTCAAGCAAGCAAGTATTCGATTTAGTGTGGGCAAGTACAATGAGGAGTTGATTTGTGATGTGGTACCCATGTTGGCTTGTTATGTATTATTGGGGAGGCCTTGGCAATTTGATAGAGATGTTGTGCACTATGGAAGGACCAACAAGTATGCTTTTGTGATTGACGGTAAGAAATATGTACTTGCACCTCTCACCCCATACTAAGTGAGTGAGGACTATCGGGCTATGAAGGAGCTTCGGGAGAGAATAAGGGTGGAAGAAGCTAAGAGTGAAGGTGAAAGTTCCACCATTATTCCAAAAGAGGGAAGTGACTTGGCTAAAAATAAGAAGAACATGTGTATGATAGCCAAGCCAAACAATTGTCTAAAGGGTGTGGATGAGGAACGCTTTTTAGTGTGCCTTGTCAACACCAATCTTTTATTGCATGCTAACCAATATACTATCATTTTGACTAGTATTGTTTCTTCTCTCTTGCAGGACTATGATGAACTATTTCCGGATGAGATGCCCGCGGGACTACCACCCTTGAGGGGAATTGAGCATCAAATTGACTTTGTGCCGGGGTCACAAATTCCCAACCGACCAGCCTATAGGTGTAATCCGGAAGAGACCAAGGAGCTACAAAGACAAGTGGAAGAACTCCTTGAAAAGGGATTGATCAAAGAAAGCCTAAGCCCGTGTGCCGTACCTGTTATCCTTGTTCCCAAAAAAGATGGTACTTGGAGAATGTGCATTGATTGTAGAGCCGTGAACAAGATTTCAATCAAGTATAGGCATCCAATTCCAAGACTTGATGACATGTTGGATGAGCTTTTTGGATCAAGTGTGTTCTCAAAGGTTGATCTTAGGAGTGGGTACCATCAAATTCGAATGAAACCGGGTGATGAATGGAAGAAGACTTTCAAAACAAAATTTGGGTTGTATGAATGGCTTGTGATGCCGTTTGGTTTGACTAATGCTCCAAGCACTTTCATGAGGTTGATGAATCATGTTCTAAAACCCTTCATCAACAAGTTTGTGGTTGTGTACTTTGATGACATACTTGTGTATAGCAAGACAATTGAAGAGCATGTAGGCCATTTGAAACAAGTGTTTGATATTTTGCTACGAGAAAGGTTATTCGCGAATCTCAAGAAGTGTTCTTTTAGTGTTGAAAAGGTAGTGTTCTTGGGCTTTGTGGTTAGTGCAAGTGGTATAGAGGTTGATGAAGAAAAGGTGGAGTCAATCAAGACTTGACCGACCCCATCCAATGCAACTGAGGTAAGAAGTTTTCATGGGTTGGCGAGCTTTTACCGGCGTTTTGTGAAGGGTTTTAGTTCAATTGCTTCCCTATTAACCGAATTGATCAAGAAAGATGTACCTTTTGTGTGGGGGGAATAACAAGAGAAGTCCTTTCAAGCATTGAAGTCCATGTTGCGTTCCTCCCTATTACTCCAACTACCTAATTTTGATAAAGCTTTTGAGATAGAGTGTGATGCTTCGGGTGTTGGGATAGGTGGTGTCTTGATGCAAGAGGGAAAACCATTGGCTTACTTTAGTGAAAAACTAAAGGGAGCTACTCTTCGGTACTCAACTTATGACAAGGAATTATATGCACTTGTGAGGGTATTGGCTCATTGGCAACACTACTTGTGGCACAAAGAGTTCGTGATAAGGACCGATCATGAGTCCTTGAAACATCTTAAGGGGCAATCCAAGTTGAACAAGCGACATGCAAAATGGGTTGAATTCATTGAGACCTTTCCATATGTGATCAACTACAAGCAAGGCAAAGAGAATGTAGTAGCGGATGCTCTATCAAGGAGGTTTGTATTGGTCAACACCTTAGCTTCTAAAATGATGGGATTTGAAAGCTTGAAGGGATTCTATTCTATGGATCCCGATTTCAAAGAAACTTTTGATTGTCTTAGTCAAGGGAAGCGGGTTGATAGGTTCCAATTGGTTGATGGATTCTTGTTCAAGAATGGGCGAGTTTGTGTGCCCATGAGTTCATGGAGAGAGTTGTTTGTCAAGGAAGCTCATAGTGGTGGTTTGATGGGGCACTTTGGAGTACCCAAGACACTTGACATCCTTATGGAACAATTTTACTGGCCAAAGATGAAGCATGATGTGGAGCGGATTTGTGGACAATGTCTCGAATGCAAGCAAGACAAATCCACGACTCGGCCTCAAGGTAAGCATACCCCTCTTCCTACTCCTAGTGGTCCATGAATGGACATTTATATGGATTTTGTGTTGGGACTTCCTAGGACTAAAATAGGACATGATAGCATATTTATGGTAGTGGATAGGTTCTCTAAAATGACTCATTTCATTCCATGCCATAAATGTGATGATGCATCCCTGTAGCATCCTTGTTTGTCATTAATGTGCTTAAATTGCATGGAGTCCCTCAAACCATTGTTAGTGATAGGGATTCCAAATTTCTTAGTCATTTTTGGAAGAATCTATGGGGTACACTTGGTACCAAACTCATGTTTTCTACTTCTTGTCATCCTCAAATGGATGGACAAACCGAAGTAGTCAACCGGACTCTTGGAAGCATGCTTAGGCGTATGATTAGGGGCACCCCAACCACTTGGGAAGACCATTTACCCTTGATAGAATTTGCATATAACCGGTCTTTCCACTCTTCTATTGGAATGTCCCCATTTGAAGCATGTTATGGCTTTAAGCCTTTGTTTCTATTAACTATGACTCCTTTGTCTAGCCATGTTGTTGTGAGCCTAGATGCTTAACAAAGAGCAAAGGAGATGATGAACATTCATTCCAAGGTAAAAGAGTCCATTGAAAAGAATAATTCAAAGGTGGCCAACCGAAAGAATCATGGAAGAAAGGAAGTGATTTTCAACCCGGACGATTGGGTGTGGGTTCATTTCCGAAAGGAGAGGTTCCCACAAGTTCGAAAAGAAAAGCTAAGCCCAATGGGAGACGGACCCTTCAAAGTGCTCAAGCGGATAAATGACAATGCATACATGATTGACTTACCAAGTGAGTATAATGTTTATAAAGTTTTCAATGTTAGTGATCTTTCTCCTTGTGTTGTAGGTGATCAATTGGATTCGAGGACGAATCATTTTCAAGAAGGGGAGGATGATACTAGATTGGAAAGCATGAATGGTACTATCTTGGATGTCACTTATCCTTCAAGGCCTTTCACACGTAGTCAAGCTAAAGAGCTCCAAGACCTTCAAACAATGTTCATGAAAAGGGAAGCATTGGAGAAGCTTGAAGAATCCCAAAGGAAAGCATACAATGTGTGGGTGGTCTATTAAAGTGAGGTGGAAGGAGGAATTCAAGAATTCCCAAAAGAAGGCAACCAAACAAGACCCTTACTTCATTAAGGGCAAAACTGTAATAGCTAGTGTCTTCTTATTCCCTAGTATAAGTAGTAGCTTTTCTTCATTTTGGAAGACTAGTTTTTGCATATTGAAGATTGATACTCTAAACTGGTAGTTGCTAGTGTAAGGCTTAGTGTAATTCCCTTAAGGAATTAGTGAGTGATTAGGGTGACTCTCTTGATTGTTAGTTTAACTTCTTTACTTAATTAATCGAAGGTCTCCCACTTGTGGATTTCATTTAGGTTTCCTTGATTAGTTGAGTTGAATTTGTTTCTAGTTGTTGGAATCAATTGGGAGGTGAGGGTCTTAGCCCCTTGTTGCCCATAATTTCAATTCCTAATTATTAATTCTCATATCTTTTCCTTCTTTCCTTCTTGTTTGTTGTATTCCCGTTATCACATGCATCCTTGCATGTACCTTATGTTCCAACCCAACAACACTACCCACAAGTACCCTACCAAGATATCTATTATCAAAACCCTCTTTATGATGAAATGTGTGAAGAGGTTAACCCGAATGAATGGTGGGAAGGACCCGAAGGCTTTGGTATGAACCAAGGCATGAGATGTCAAGGCAAATGGGATAGTGGAGATAGGTATAGGAACGAAGGAGGAAGGTGTGAAGATCGAAGTGATCGATATGGTGGTCAAGGTGTTCCAAATCATAGGATGGGTGAAAACATAATGAGTCTTCCAATGTTCCAAGATGGTACTCAAGCTATTCAAGCTAACTACAACACAAAAGGGGAAGACCAAGCCTATGGAAGTAATCATGATATCCCTCAATCTTCTTCTCCTTCTACCATTCAATGTTATAAGTGTCAAGGTGAAGGACATATTGCTAGAAAGTGTCCAAAAAAGAGGTTAAATGTTATCTTGTGTGATGGACCTTGTGCTACAAATGTGATAGAATATGAGGTTGGGAATGGTTGTGATGAGCCTAAGGTTAGGCATGATGAAGCAACCTCAAATGTTGATGATGAGCAATTGGAGGAGGATTTGAACTCTCCTTGTGATCTAAGGCGAATCATGGGGGATCTTTCTAAAGAGGAACTTGATCAAAGTGTGAACCTATTTCATGCAAGGTTCAAGATGATGGATTGGATATGTTCCTTGGTCATTGATGGTAGGAGTAGTACTAATGTGGTGAGTTGCACTATGGTTGATAGAATGAAGCTTCCTACACAAAGACACCCCAAGCCATACACACTTCAATGGCTCATTGAGAATGATGAAGTAGAGGTAACCAAGCAAGTGGTCGTGAATTTTAGCATTGGCAAGTATCGAGATGAGGTGTTATGTGATGTTTTGCCCATGCAATCTTGTCATATTTTGTTTGGTAGACCTTGGCTAGCCGGTAGGGATGTTCAATATCAAGTGGAGTCCAACAAATACTCATTTGTATTTAGAGGACGAAGGCACACTCTTGTACCTTTAACACCCTATCAAGTGAGTGAGGACTACAAGATAATGAGGGAGCTTCGGAAAGTACTTAAGAGAGAGGAACTTGAAAAGGAGAAGAAAGAATTGGCTCAAGAAGGAAAGTTGTATGAGATTGATGAGCCAAGAAGTGACTTAAAAGAGGTGCACAAGGAGCACTTAATTTTGGGACTTGCCAATACCAATCCCCTGTTGCCTACTAACCATGGTGCTAGCATTTTACCTAGTACCATCCCTTCTCTTTTGAAGGTTCATGGACAATTATTTCTAAAGGACGATCTGAAAAAAGTCGCTCACGAACAAAGGGTTGAAGGCCTAATAATGGAGCTACCTAGCAAGTCAACTCCTAAAAAGAAACACAAGGACCAAGTCTATGGGTCCAAGATGATGCATTGGAGGGAAAGCTTTGGGAAACCAAGTGTGGTGGACAAGAATGCACACTCAAAGGCCCGTCTTCGAGGTATGTACCCTTCCCCTCTTATTCCAATCAATCCTTGGAGTCATGATGATATTTTTCCTATGGTAGGTAGGTTTTGGAAATTGTATGACCTCATACCCTACCATGAGAGTGATGATATAGCTCCAATGTATTCATGGTTGGATTTGGCTATGCTTAAGTTATGTGAGTTTTATGTTTTGAATGCCAACCATATTTTTTATTTGGGAAAGAATCCATGGTGCATCCATGATACCCGATTTATGTATTCTACTCCTTGTCACACTTATGTGACTAGACAAGTTGAGGTGTTAGGATGGATTATTGGAAGCATGAATTTGCATGTTTATTTACTCTTTGTGGGAGTTTGTTTGAGGAATAATAATAAAGTGTACTTGAAATGGTTAATCTCGTCCTCTTATGTTCCAAATTGTGAATGCCATCTTGTTAACATTCTTTCCTTTAAGTGTGTATTTGCAATTGAGAACTCTCGAGTGGATGCTAAGTTGCTTATTTATTTTTGGGAGAGTCCATGGATATTGAAAGCTCCTTGTCACCTTCATAGGGTTGGACAAGTTGAAGTTTCAAATGGAACTCTTGGAAGCATGCTTGGTTCTATGATAGGAGGGACCCCAACTCCTTGGGAGTATTATTTGACATGGAGTGATTTGACGCCTAATAGATCCCTCGACTATTCTAGTAGCATGCCTTTGTTGGTACACTTCCTTCCTTTGGAAAGTTTCTTGTTAGAGAGGGTTATTTTGTGCTTAAAATGTCTCTTCTTATCTACTGGTGTCCTTATCTTTTGGCATGCCTTAGCTGAGAATAGTGAGATTAACACCTTTCTCTACTACCTCTTTGCATATAATGATGTCTATATTTGTATTAGATTTGATTCCTATAGAGGTAGGGGTTCCTTTGATTTTTCCAATTGTCTTTGTGACGAAGATATGAGGGTCTTTTACTTCTTTGACCCAATGAACCCTTATGGGTGATTGCACCACTTTTGGTGTGGCCTTCTTGTGAGACAATGAAACAATTGTGTCTTATGGCTCCAAATTTAAATATGATACCATCTTTTGGAACTCTTTATGCCACAAAGGCCTTTGTGTTTTCCTTGTCTCTTGGTGTTTATCATAACCAAAACCTTTGCACCTTATATGATGAGTTGCTTGTATTGAAAGCAAAGGATATTTGGTTGTATCTCAAATTTGTACCTCCTTGGCATGGTGATATTGTTGCTAACCCTTGTACTAACCCTCATGCATTGAGGATATTTTGGTTGTTGTCCTTCTCATGTGTTTTTAAGGCTTGGATTTGAGGACAAATCATTTTCAAGAACGGGAGGATGATACTGGCATGGATGGCATGGTTGATACGAGCATGGATGGCATGGATGACACATATGATGTTCGTGAAAAGAGAAGCTTAGGAGTCGTGGGAGTGATGTGGATGAAGAAAAGAAGCCATTTGTACAAGTAGCTAGGCTTTAAATTCAAGAATCCACAAAGAAGACAACCAAACAAAGCCCTTGCCTCATTAAGGGCAATATTGTAAAAAACCAATGTCTTCTTATCTCCTTTAGTATAAATAGGATATTTCTTTATTTTGCAAGGAGTTTGGATGAATATTGAATATTGAGCTTTGAAGCTTGTAGTTTCTAGGTATTTAACTTGTAGTTTCTAGGTGAAGCCTAGCATTAGTTGGTAATTTTAGTAGTGTGGATCTTGGAATTGTTGGTGAACTTCTTGGTTTGGTTAATCGAAGGTTGCTCATTTGTGGTTTCTTGAGTTCCTTTGATTTTTCTCAAACTAGGGTTTGTGTTTGAATTATTGAATTCAATTGGGAGGTGAGGGTATCAAGTCCCTTGTTGCCCATAAATTCAAGAGTTTGAATATTAACTCACATATCCTTCTTCTGTTTTCTTTCCTTCTTGTTCTTCCCTCTTTGTCCGTTATCACAAACCGCCCGTTACACCGTACAACTCTCGAAGGGAATTTTTGTCTAACTTGGTGTGACGTTTTGAAAAAATTCTAAAACCCAATTCAGGCATATTTTTAGATAGTTTTTTTTGAACAATTTTTTGAATTAGCTTTGAGTACTGAGAAAGTTTTCTCTCCAAGAAAGAAGAAGAGGGTTTCACTCCAATTCCTTCTTCCTAACTCTTGTAATCATCATTCTTGTAAAAACCGAGCTTGGATATTGAATATTTAGCTTGAATGAAAGGGAATTTGACTTAGCCATTTGGTATTGTTCTTTATTCCTTTAGAATGAGTAGTTAAACTTTTTGTCTAGGGATGTGGTGATAATGGGTGCTTGATAAATGGGTATGGGTGTTGCTAATTTGTGTTTATAATTGCTAATATGACACGGGTCTAGTGATTTCATCATATTTTAACTCTAAAATTGATGGTTGCACACATTGACGTACCTCACTTGATTGTGTTATTGCTTGCAAAAGGGGTTTACAATTTTGGATGTGAAATTGCTAGTGGGTACTTGGGATTTCACTTAGATTGAGACTAGAAATAGCTCAATTTGTCAGAAATACCCATTTAAGGGTCCAAGCTAGAAATAGTGTGACTAAACAACATATATTGGTTGGTTATTGCCTAAACAATAGTGTTTGAATAAAAACCATTGGATATATGATTGTTAGATTGAGAGATTAACAAGAATGTCTAAAACCAATGCTATCCATGTCATTTAGAAAGAATTTACATGAATGAGCAATCACCCTAACCCATATTCGAGTCCCATTTGATGCATATCCCTAGTCGTTCTCTCTCTTTATTTACACCCTCTTTTACTTTATTGTCTTGCTTTGAATTGCAAATTGCGACAAATTTCCCAATTCCCCTTTCCTTTACTTTTATAGTGTTCAAACAAACTACTCTCATTGTGAGGTCTTTTCTTTACAATTGACTTGGCTACTCACCAATTCTTTGTGAGATCGAGCCCGACTCCTGTCGGGAATATATAAATATGTTTTGCTTTAATGATCACCGATACCTCCATCTAGGAGAGTACACTTGAGCGTTATCAGTTATGCTAGTTAGCATTGATTGGTCTTGCTTTTCTCAGGTGGTTAGAGTCGACCCTCTTTGTTTGGTTGGTTTATGAGGTGAGTAGGTTTGGATTGCTTTTCTTGTTTTCTTCTACCTCAAGATCGGTTTGAAATGTTCTCATTTGTTCTCCCCATTCCCTGTTGGGATGCATATTTGACTGATAGATGGCCTTTGACTCATCGGACGGGTATGCTAGAAAGGATGTTTTGACGTTTACTTGGATCATACGTGTATAACGTGTTTTCCAAGTAAACGTTTGATGTTTCTTTTCTAAAAAAGCCTAAAGGTTTTCCTCTTTTGCTTAGGACTGGATAACTTTTAGGTTATTACGCCTCTTGGGACCACAATAAATAAGGGAAAGTCAATTGTTGCCTCTAAAAGGGCCCAGATACTACCTAAACCAGTGCAAGGTAGTAATCCCAAGTAAGCTATCATAGTAATAGGGAATCCATCTAGTATTTACTAAGGAACGTAGTACTCTAGTTGAGTTTTGATTATGGTATTGTGGTTGAATTTTCACTATAGCATTGGGGTTGAGTTTTGGACTATAGCATTTTGGTTGAGTTGGGCATTTGGCCTACTCTCATTTTGTTGTATCAAGTGTTACCAGTAAGAGTTGTCAGAGCTGAGGGAACAACTCCTGAGTATTCTAAGAAAGAATTTGTAAAATTTAGTGTATCCTTGGAAAGGGTTTCATTTGGTTTACAAAGGAGGGTGAAGACTCCTTGTTGTATATATGTGTTCTAGTAGCTGACTGAGGTGACAATTGAGGGTTTGCTTGGGCTTGTGTGTTGGTGACTTGCATCGACCTAGTACAGATTATAGTGGCATTTCCTTCGAAGGTTCAAGGTCAAATTTTTCCTCTAATAAGGGTTCGAGGTAGTGGTCATTTCCAGTATTACCTTTGGGAGCTTGTTGCATCGAGTGTGGTTTCCTTATTGTTTTCTTTAGAGGACCCAAGTTTCAGTAGCATCTATGGATTGGGCAACTTGTATATTTAGAGCCTAATTGGCTCCGGTTCTTAAGTGTTCATCGGCAGCATAAAGGTCTACTCATGGGTTCGACAGAGGCATTGATTTGCAATTGGAGTTGGATTTCAGAATCGTAGGCTAGAAGGTTACATTGGATGGTTCATGGAAGTTTCTCTTCGGTTGCAGTTTCTTGGGTTGGAAAGCAGTAAGTTTGGACAGATTAGCTTCCGTATTTTAGTTTTGGAGTAGTAGTTGGCCTTGGATGACCAGTCCTTGGCTAACCATTTGATTAAGCTGGACTTTCCAAATCTTAGCGGTGTTCTTGTCAGTATGAGGTTTATTTGACTTTGGCCAGATAAAATCAACTGTGGTGTATTGTATCTGATCAGGTTGTGCAGGTTGAGGCTGGCAGGGCCGCTTTAGGTCCCGATGGTACATTGAGTTTGATGGTCACCTTTGTACTCCGAGGGTTGAAATCTTGATTTGGTGGACTCTTCGAGTGGTGTTCTGTGTGTGAAACTCCACCATTGGTTAGACGCAACCAGTATGGACCTATTGTTCAGTATGTTGTTTGCCTCAGAATTATTTATTTATGTGTTGATGTAGTAGAGCGGGTGTTTTGAACCAAAGGGGTGAGTTATAGGTTTATGCAAATTTTCCATAGCTAGATGGCAACCTTGGGTTCTGGTCCTCTTTTCCTTTTCCTACAAGGTGTTTAAACTCGATACTTGCGATATGAATGACTTTTTTTAGAAGTGAGGTTAGTAAGGTGAGCCCAATTTCTGAATGGTGTTCGAATGTTTAAAGCTGCAACAATTTCTTAGAGTTTGGAGCTTAGATGATGGCTACAGACTTTGTGGTAGTCTTACAACACTTCTTGCAAGGTCTTGGTTTTGGTTTGGGTCTTTTGGGCTGGTTGCCCT
This sequence comes from Jaltomata sinuosa, assembly GCA_003996215.1. Taxonomy (NCBI): domain Eukaryota; kingdom Viridiplantae; phylum Streptophyta; class Magnoliopsida; order Solanales; family Solanaceae; genus Jaltomata; species Jaltomata sinuosa. Next base: position 31,742 of record QJPP01000140.1, on the reverse strand, counting down.
AGTTCATTCGCTTGCAGTTGATTCAGAATTGGCACGATTCAGTGAGGGTGGTTTTGTTCGACAATTGGGAGATTCTCTATTGACATAGAGTGTTTAGACATGCCTTTCCCAACCCTAGTGTGCAAGCTTCAGTTGAGTTCCGATGGTTGGTTCAGATGGGTTCAGGTAACAAGGTTAGTGTTAGCAAAAGTGTTCATCCATTGGTTGATGACCAGTCGGGGTAAAACTACTACAATTTTTGAGTATATGCTTTGGGTTAGTATTTTGGATGTCAAAGGATAGTAAGCTATAGCTTGGCCTCGATAGAATTTGAGCATAAAGGTGGCTTCGTTCAAGATTGTGTATAAGCAGGAAATATAGATCTTCGGTGGGGTTAGTTGATGTTTTGAGGGTGGCTCGAGTGCTTGGCTTGTGTGAAGCTTCATAATTATGGGGCAAAGGGATTCAGGTTAGAATAAAGGGCTTTCTGCGGATCAGCGGGTTCATGAGTTAGAGTTTGATTGGTGCCTTTATGGGTGAACTTGGTTGTGGTATTGAGGAATCAGGTTCTATGTGCCGATCGCCTTAGTTCTCTGGTTTTGGTATTGTGTCTGTGCTTCTGGTTGATATTCTTGAGGTTCAGTTTTGGGTGGCAGATATTTGGAGTTTTGGAGTTTAAGGATAAAATTTGGCTTGGCTAGAGTGAAGTTAAGCTTGGTTGCTTTTCTTTAGTTCTGCTTTGTTAGGTGCCATCCGATCGAGGAGGCTACCTGGGTTTTCAAGAGAGCGGTGCGGGATTTGTATCCATTGTCCTTAAGTCTTAGTGTTTCTTTCTTTCCTGACTTTCGGGGATGAAAGTCTTTTTAGTAGTGGATGATGTAATGACCCTTCCGGTCATTTACGTATTTTTAGTTTCTTTGCACTGTTAGAGCTTGCATGTAGCAAACCTAAGTCATTTATGGCTTGTTAGGACCAGTAGTTTGGTTCCCGGGCCGACTGTTTGGTCTTTATGGTCGTTCCCCTATTTTATAGCTTTAACTTAGGATATTGTTGACTTTAGTCAACATTCTTAGTGATCATGCTCGAAATCGATTTTTGACAGTTCTGTTAGCGCTGGAGAGTGGGCTTTGGTCGGGATCCGAAAGCTATTCAACTTGGAATTCTCTCTCGTTTTGTGTTTTCAGACCAGTTGAGCTTGTTTGGTTGACTTTGGTCAACATCTGGATAAGACAGCCTCGGATGAAAATTTTGTCAGCATTGTAAGCTCCAAAATGTCGAGTTTAGGCTAGAGCGACCATTGGTTCAGGTCCAGAGGTTTTCGGACTTGTTTTTGGCCCTTGAGTTCCATTTTGGGAATTGTTGGCCTAAAGGTTAATTTTGGGCATGGGGCCCACTTTTCATTAAATTGACCTCCGATGGGATTTTCGTCGATTCTATTAGATGCAGAACACTATATCTAGTTGAATAGCTCAACTCCTTTTTCTTTCGCAGGACCCCAGATACGTTCCTGAGGGCCCACCACTTGGAAATCTTCCTTGGCATGTTGCTGTTGTTGTTGGCTGTTGGTGTAGTGCCAGGGCACCGCCTAGGCAGCACCTGCATGCGCGTGCCTGCGCCCAGGAAAGCGCGCCTACATGCCAGCCCACCTCAGTGGCCAGCACTCCTGCGACAGCGGCAACGTCTTAGCACCTGCGCCCAGGCCAGCGGCCCAGCTTGCCACCCGCCTCATCGTGCCAGCGTCGTGGTTCCTGTGCCAGCGCTGTGATGCATGTGCTTGCCGGGCCGCACCTGTGCCTAGACTGGCAGCTTTTAAGCTGTCCATTCCTTCATTTCTCCCTCAACCCAACTCGTTTTCTCCATCGGTTTTAGCTCCAAAGCTCCCATAACCCACCTTGATCCTATCACAAGGCTTGGAGGTTTATAATTATTGATCCTTGATCGATTGTTGACTTCTAAATTGGGTAATTTCTCTTTTAATTATCGTTTTCCTCTATTTATCCTCTTGGTAATTCATTATTCTTTGGGGCTTTTTTACCCTTTTAATGGTTCATTTCTGCTCAAATTTTGAGCATCTTCTCCCGGGAATGTGGGGATCACATGGGTGTTTTTCATTTCTAGCTTTGGGTCATGGGACCCACGGGCCTGCTTTGAACTTAGATTTCGACCCGGTTATGTTTATGGCATTATGGGTATCATTGGTTTTGTTTTGACGCGTAGATTATTATGTTGTTAGTGTTTTTGTGAATTGGAAATTCCCAGAGTAGTTCGAGCTTGGGCAACACCATTTACGCAGCTAGTCGTCTGAAGACAGGTAGGTTATGGCTTTTCCTACCTAGACTCTGCGTATATAGGTTATAACTGCATTAATTAGCTTCTTTGGGTTGGCTTTCTAGGTTGGTACCCTCAGACCTTGTCTGCCTTTTCTGTCTGTTTACTTCATATGTTTGTAGTATTCGTTATAGTGTTGTACTATTACCCTTCTGGCCCCGTATATGCCTCTGGACCATAGACGGTAGGATATTTGGAAATGTCCGCGAGTCTCAGACATCATGACCTTACTTTAGGATGATTATCTATGCTGTAGAACTGATTGTGCCTGTGCAGGGCTGATAGGAATATTTGCGAGCCATTTTGGGCTAATCTATTATTTGCGAGCATATCATTCATGTAAAAAGGATTTCCCTACATGTTTTACTACTGATTTGGCTTCGGGCCTATTATAATAGTTTTCTAAAACTTTACATGGTCGAGGGCCCATTTTAAGTAAACTGATTATGGAAAGGGTTTTGGTACTGACTTTTATGAAACCTCTTGGAGTAAAGGGGATCTTATGATGATTTTATCACTGGTTTTCACTTGGATACTAGGCTCATCTAGGCCATAGTGCTAGACATGGTTTTCTATGTATTTAGACCCAAATACGTGTCGGGCACTCTGTTTAGGGATTTTGAGACATGATTACTAATTTAGACCCCGATGCGCTCCAGGCACCCTTTATAAGGGTTGTTGAGATCACTACTTTTGTTTTAGACCCAGTTCAATTTTGGGCACATACTTCGAGGTTCTGATTCTTTGAGATTTCACAGTTTTAGTATATAGTCTACGAGTAGACCTCCATAGACCCCTGTCATTCTAGACCAAGTGCTATAGGCCAAGGGTGACCGTAGGGGGGGTGTACGGTAGAGTAGAGGTACTCGGGAGAATTCATTCCATGAATCTTGCCTCTATTAGTCGTTTGGGGCACCGGAGGGGGTAACATATGGCACTACTATCACAACAGATTCACCATACATATTGTATTTCGATTCTACCCTTGTTTTCTATTTGCTTAGTGTACGCTCCAGTAGTATAGGATGTCAGAGGGTTTATTTTCACTTGATTGTGTTCCTCGATTGTTTGGGCGAGTATAGGGACTATAGGTAGATTATATTTTTCCTTTCATATTATAGAGCTTGTTATGGCCTTTGGTACTTGGTGATTTAGTGGGTTCTAGCTTGTTAAGGCTTCAATTGTTGGATATTTTGATCGTTGATGGATTAGTGGGTCCCTTTTTTATTTAAGGAACTATTTATATGGCCTTCTAGGCAGTTGTGAGCTAAGGAGTTCTAAACTTTATTATGGTTCTGAGTAGTGGCTTTCGGTGCTTTGTGGCATAGTTTATTCCATCCTAGGTTTGAACTTGTGAGGTGGTTATCTGTTTCTCTTATCTTGAATGGTGTTTTAAGCATGATTCAGTTCGTATATTGCTTCTCGCTTGAATATGTTGCCTTGCTTCCCTTCTTCCCCTTGTTTTACTTGAGGTTACCGGTATACCGCTATGTTTCTAAACTCTCTCTTTATATATACTATTGTTGCATGGATTCCAAGTGCGTTCATCTTTCTTTCACCTGTGTTTCTGTGTTATGTATATCTTCTGTGCTAGCATTGTATGATTAGAACTCTTGGTTGACTACTCTTCGTGCTAGTTCCCTTGTGCTTTCTATATTAATTCAGTGACTATTTCTTTGTATTATGCTATATTACTTATATGTGCTCAGTCGGCCGATGATGCCTACTGGGTACACGTTGCTTAGTAATTGTGTTCATACTAAACTTTTGCATCTTTTTGGTGTAGATATTAGTGTGAGCTTTCTTCATTGATTGTGTGGAGACTCATGCAACTTTTGGGTATTCAAGACTAGGGTGAGCGCCTGACGACCGGGGCTTGACCACATCTAATCTTTTGGCACTGTTATTCTTTGTACTTTCAGAGATAGTTGTATATCTTATTTTGTTACTTCTAGTACTTGTATTCTATTTAGGAGCTATTGTACTATTGATACCAAGTCTTGGGGTTGGTGTAGTTTCATTATGTATATATTCAGGTTATTTGCATTTGTGTTGTCTTTACCTTTATATTCTGCTTTCGCTTATTTCTGCTATTTGTGTGTATTGATTAGGTAGTAGCCCATTACTGACTGTTCTAAGCTATGGGAATTGGTTTTCCTACTGGGGGAGTTGTAGGTGCCATCATGACCTAAAAAATCAGGTCGTGACACTGAGGCTTCCGGACTTGATTTTGACCCTTAGGTTCCATTTTGGAATAGTTGGCCTAAAGGTTGATTTTGGGCATGGAGCCCACTTTTCATTAAATTGACCTTCAATGGGATTTTTGTCGATTCTGTTGGATCCGGAATGTCATTTCTAGTTGAATAGCTTAGCTTATTTGTGTTTGCGGGACCCCAGATGCATTCCTGGGGGCCCATCTCTTGAAAATCTGCCTTAGGGCATGTTGCTGTTGCTGGCTGCTGGTGTGGCGCCAGGGAGTCACCTAGACTGCGCCTGTGCACGTGCTTGTGCCTGGCCAACACCCCTGTGCATCCGCTCGCCAGGGCGTGCCAGCATCGTAGCACCTGTGCCAGCATCGTGGCACCAGCGCATCTGTGCCTGGCCTGGCCGTACCTGCGCTATAGCGACTAGCAACTTATAAGCTGGCCAGCCCTTTTCTGTCCCTTATTTCCTAAAATTCCAACTCGATTTCTCCATTGCTTTTGCTTCTAAAACCTCCATTAAAACACTTGGTTCCTTCCCAAGGCTTAGATATGATTTTGTCGATCCTTGAACGTTTATTGACTTCTAATTGGGTAATTTCTCTCTTTAAAATTCCATTTTCCTCCATTGATGGGTTCTTCTTGAGCTTGGGTTTTCTTCTTGGCTTTAGTTGATCAAACTAAGGTTGCATGATTGTGGGTTCGGGGAATTCACTTTGTTGTCTTGCTTCTTCTCAACATGGTAAGTAGATTCTTACTTTAAATTCTGGTTTTCTTGAGCTTTGTATGGTGGGAGGAGTAGACTGCACCTCGTATTATGTGTGTTGCACGAGGTCTGCACCATTTGGCAGAATCTTCATCTTGTTTGATCACTTTACACTTCAACTCCTTTTAAGCTCTTTTTAGGTCCATTTAGTTATTTTCAATCTTTGATCATAAGTACCTGCATATACATCAATAAAGGTCATAAGAACCTCCAAAGCTCATCAAAACATAGCAATAATTCATGGTTAAAGGCTCAATAAGTTGGTAGATTACTTACTTATCAAACCCCTAAACTTAAACTATTGCTTGTCCTCAAGCAAGATACTCATAAGGTATGGAATGAATTATGATCTAGAACTCAATCAAGGCACAAAAGACTACTCAATTCTAAAATATAAGAAAAATAATAAACAAAAAGACTCTACTACAATGCTCATCTCAATTTGGACCACCACATTATCAAGGCAATTGCTCATTTCAAAACCCTTTCAAAAGGACTTCATTTCTCATTCAAAATCAAGGGAATTTTGTCACTCAGAACAAGATATTAAGCTTCTCAAGTCATGGGCATGGAACATCAAGGTTTGCATCTAGATTCGCCACTTAACTTGTCTCATTCATTCCTCTCAATTGAAATAGAGACTTTATGTTGCAATTCGAGTGCATGATGCCACTCACCATAAAATAGAATCCCGCTCACAATCATGAAATTCATAAAGCAAAGGGATTATCAGAGAACCAATAAGACTCTCACTCTCTCAAGGAAGTTCAAGTGCACACATGTTGAACCATAGGCTTGCCCTTTATTTAAATCACCACTAATGTAGGGTGCCCAATCTCGGAATCACTAAGGGCTTGCAGATTACAATGTTGGCTAGGGCTAAGGTGAGGATTTCATATGGCTCAAGTGACTACACCTCTCTAATGCTCTTTCTCATTACCTTGAACACCGCTCACATTCTTGAACTTTAACTTCACCTTGTTTCTCCCACACACAACCCAAGCTTTTTCCCATTTTATTTCTATCATTTAACCTCCTTGTAACACCTTCATTTGGTAGAACCCATTCTTTTCTTTTCATTTTGCTCATTGGATTTTGGACTTTTGGAGCAATTTTTTTTTCAATTCAACATATGGTGCTACCTTGTACTTTAAATTGCATATCTTTTCTTCTCCTCATTGATCACACACACCCCAAAACTTAGGCATTTGCCTATGTTGTCTTTTCATTTACCCCCTCCCCCCCTCTCAAACTTAGGCTGCCTACATTTTTCTTTCAAGTAATTAGGGAGGACAGGTGCCAAGATAGAGGTTCAAAAAAGGTTAGGGTTTCAAACAAGGTGCCAAAGAACGGTCATAAGTTCAAAGGGGTTCACTAGGATTGATGTAGAGGAAAGTCATTTAGGTGAAGTGGCTATCAGGAAGGGCCTAAGATCCTTTTCCAAGCTCGGTCACACCTAGAATTCCGCCTTGAATCACATTCGGGGAAAGTTCTAGATGACACATATGCACAAGAATAAAGGTAAAGCCTCACCACACAAGGCATCATGCAACAAGACTTCTTTCATTAGTCTCAAGATCAATTGGGACAAATGACTTTTGACAAGCTATTTTGAGTTCATTACACACTCGTTTGTGAATCGATCAATCCAAAATGAGAGTTTTACAAGTCATGAAAAGAGAATGCTTTCCTCAAAAAATCATTTTCCCTTTTTCCTTTCCTTTTCAAAATTGTCTTGCCAAGAAATATTTTTTTGGTGGGTCCATTTTGAGACAAGCACACTACCGACTCAAATTAAACTAACACTTGGCATTTTACCTTAATAAAGTCGCCTCTAAATCTATCATAGGGAAACACCAACCCGATTCGACACAAAAGCTAAAGAAAAGAAAAAGAAAACTAAAGAAAACATTTTTTTCCTTGGAAAAGAATCGTGGTATTAAGAAAACCCTCAGAGTTTATTGCTAAACTACTATTAACAAGGTGATAACCAAATTTGCATGCTCATGAGTCATTTGAAAAACAAGTCTTGGTGTAGGCCCTTAGCGCATTTGCAAGGCACGGGTAGCAAGATAATAGAATCGTGTAAGACTAACCCGACACACAATCATGAATAAAAAAAATCAATCCTGGGGAATAATTAAGGTCAAAAACATAGTAAAAAGACCCGGCAAGGGCAATATCATCATAATCATCCAACATGCCCGACAAGGGCCAAATTAAATCTAGCAAGGGAACTAAAAATGTCAACAAGGCCCAACAAGGGTAATAAAATATATCAAGTCCAACACGGGCACCCAAATCAAATAACTCCACCTCCCCTCATAAAAAGAAGCATTGCCCTCAATGCTTTAAGATCAAATAAGGAGATAAGGGTTGCAACTCCCTGGAGGAATATGCCTCATCATCATTAACTGCTTCTTCATTATTGGTGGCATCTTTACTAAGACCTGCACCACCCTTTTGGGAGTGCTCTGTCACTATGGAGTCCCTGAGTACCTACTGGAACACTAGGTTCTCATCATCATCCAGCTCTGCATACTCAGCACCATGAAGCTCAGCCTTATCCTATGCATAAGCTACAAACAAATCATCCATAGGCCCATGAGTTTGACGAGGTTGAGGCAAATTGCTCAAATTTGCTTCCTCAACTGGAGCTTTCCCTTTTCCTTTGGCCACATCCTTCTTTAGTTCCTTCACAACTCCCTCAATAGTGTCCACCTTTGTGCATAGTGAGGTGATCTTTTCAACTATCCCTTGGTGGCCCTTTTTAGAGCCACTTCAATCAACCCGAGCTCTCATGATTATAGGTTTTGTCAACCATTTCTTAGAGGTCACTCTAGGTCAATGACCCTTTAGTTGCAGCGGCTGTGGGGGGTGTGCTTTTAAAGCAGCCTTAGAAGGAGAGAAATCATTTGCTTTAGCATCTGAGTCATCAACCTTAACTTCCACCAATGACTCAATCATGCGCCTTTTGAAATGGGGTGCATCCTTGTCAGTTTTCTTATCAAGGTCCAACACACCAGTGGCGGGAGTAGGAGTGTCACAACTAAAATAAGGAATGATGGTGTTGGCACACAGTTTACTGATGAGCACAGAAAAGGGTAATGCTTCACTACCCTTATGAACCTTCCTCTTGATCACCAAGGCAACAATCTCACCAAAGTTCATATGGTCTCCCACCATGATTGAGGCTACCAAGATGGCTCCATCACGGGTGACTTTTTGGTCATCCTAAAAATGTAGGAAGTAGGAGCGAACAAAATCATACCATAAGCGAGCCTCAAAGTGCAAGGACCATCGCGCTATGTCACCCCCTAAAGTGGCCCAAAGAGGTGTGTCAAGAGCAATAATAGGAGCAACCCACTCAAAAGGTTTGTGTTTGACAATCAGTTTGGCCATGAGTTCAGGTGTTGTCTCAATTGGGGTTCTCCAATAGACGACATTAATTGCAGCTAGAATTATCCAAATTTCCTTGCCTTGAAATATTATTGATTTCAAAGTAGAGAAAGTTTTTGCACCCCCTTTGTAACCCTTAGCATCTTGTGTAGCTTAGTACAAGGAAAAGATCTCCCGGACGATCTCCTTATAATAGTTCCGGGGCACCTCCTAGAATGGTTGCCATTGTCGGTTGGCAAACTGTGCAGGGATATTGGATAGGTTATCCCCCACTGCATTCAGGTTGTAACTCTACTCTGTATTGAAGGACCTATCCCTGTCACGATCATAAACAACCCTCATACCTTCCACTCTGAACCTAATCCCCTCCTCCTCTGAAACTTGGGCACGGGAAGATGCTGGGGACTTCTTCTTGCCCTTTGAGGTTGGAGAAAAAGAGGGGGGGAGCTATTGGACTTTTGAATTCCGCTCGGTATTGCCCCTACTAGAAGACATGTTCTGCACATTGGAGATGGTGAGTCCAAAAACAAAACCTTTTTATGTTTTTAACATATGTGAAATAAAAAGATTAAAAAGAAGTTAACAAACTAAAAAGAACGGAATGCAAAGAAGTAGAAAAACAAAGTAGGTGAATTCTGGCTCATGCGGACCATATGCAAACCACACCAGATAGAGTTCACGTCACACGTGACTTCACACAAGCTAGCAGAAACCTACAGGGCTTTTTGCAGTTGAGGTGTGAAGTTGGTGCAGACCGCACCAACCAAAGTGTGTGTCGCACCATACTTCACCCCTCAAAATAGTGAATTGGCAGCCTTTTTTAATAGAGTGTAGTGTTGTCATGCCCCGAGCCTACCCCCTGGACTTAACACGGGACCTAAGATCATAAGTGATCTCAAGATAACCCTCTTACATTAGCATGACTTAAACACTGAAACAAACATAAGAACGGAAGCTTAACTGAAGTAATGAGCAACTTGATCTGTTATATAAAAATAAGACTAAAATGACAATCTGAATTAAGCTGAATATCTGACTCTATGTCTGAAAGCCCCTACTACTGACGATCTACTGGAACATGCCCCCAGCTAACTCTAAATACTGAAAATTGAATGAAAGAACTAGTAGTCTAAAATGAAGCTAAACTCCAAGTCCTCGAATGAGCAGGACTCACCAAGCTGGCTAGATGTGCTGCTGATCTACTAGCCACGGATCTGGGAGCGGGCTAAAAGATCTACATCATAATAGGATGCAACATAAAAAGGTATGCGGTCAGTACTATGGAATGTACTGAGTATGTGAGATATGCATGTGTCATAAATATACTTGAAAGCATGCTTAAAACTGAGTTTATGCATAAATAGAAGAAATCAAAATTAAATATCAAAATTTGAACATAAGTCATAAAACAATAAGTCAAACTTCAAAATAGGATATCATATAACTTAAAAGCTTGAAAACATTCATAAAGGAGTTTCTTATAACCGATAATAGACCAAGTGAGCTACATGGAATCTAACTATATAACCCTAGTTAGCAAAGCTGCCTTGAACCCTGCCAAGGTACGGGACACCATTATCCAACTATATAACCCTCGTTGACAAAGTTGTTGTATGCCCCGCTAAGGCAAGGGTACCATGATCAAAGAGTGGAACCACTTTCCTTAGCCCATCGGGCAACACATCTCCTATGCTGGCAATGTTATTTTTGGACTTGGGTAATCAAACCCTTATCGCTTGGTGCTAAATACTACTCCCAAAATATACATATAACTCATATAATAATTGTGACATATCGATCCCAAAACTGTTCATAGCCTAGGTAGACATATGTAGATGTCAAACCTTTCATAAAACATATGGACATATCTGATGTCCAAAACTGTTGGAAAAGAATAATCATGTATCTGATGTCATGCAAATCTCAAATCATAAGTCATAAAACTTAGCATAGCCATAATTCAAATCATACTTTTTTGTCTAAGTTCATAGCTTGAAGAATTAGGCATACAATTTCATAAATGGTCATGCTATTTAAACATGCCAATTTTCACTTGAAAATATGCAAATTGAAGGAATCATGCTTGAAATAACCTTTAATGCATGGGATTTCAAAATCAATTAAAGAACCTCAAATAAATCATTTATAAGTGATGAGAAATCATGAATTGATTCTTTAAAATTGAACCCATAAGTTTTCCCCAAATTGGGTAAGAACCCTAATTTCACAAATCCATAAATCAAGTAAAAATCATGGGTTTTGGGAAAAAGGGTGAAAGAAATCCCATATTAAATACCCACATACCTGAACTTGAAGAACTTCTAGCTAGAAATTTGGGGATGAAGCTTAGAGAAGAATCCCTAAGGTTGGAGGTGGAGACTTCGAGAAGAAATCTGAAAGAAAACTCTTGAGAGACTTTCTTGCTGGAGCTTCTATGATCTTGCTTGCTTGAAACCCTAGGTATCTTGCCTTAGAGTTTTGAGGGAATTCATTAGAGATAGATTGATTTTCTTATGAGGAATAACCCCTTTTGGGTGTTTAAAAGATGAGGGGAAGAACCTAAGGTGAGGAAAGGACCAAACTACCCTTAGTTAACCTCATAGGAAAAAGTGCAGAAAATCATTGGACGACGCTTCCCACGGGCTGTCGTGGCTCTCACAGGCCATCAGACCCAACCGTCGGCATCACAGGGGCCAAATAGCCTCACTGGAAAGTTCCCACGCCCTACCACCATGGGCCATCGTGGTCACCACGGGCGTCGGGACGCCCATCGAAGGTTCCCAGGCCCGTCGGCCAGCCCATCGGATTTTTGACAGCTGACAGTGCTTCACTAAAATGCACATAACTATTTACTCCGGACTAGGATTAATGGGAGGTCAGTAGAATTGGAAAGAAGATTCAAATACCTTTAATTTTGTGGTTACTAGTCCACCTAACTCTTTATATTCTAGGAGTTATGATCGTTTGAAATTGACCCTAGTTAGAACTTACATGAAAACTAAATCGGTAGAAGGGCTTTCAACTTAACTTTGAGCTAGTGGTCCTTTATGACTTTAATTCACATCTAATGCTCCTTCAAAAGTTAGGAATTGATCTTAATACTTAGGTTCATATAAAATTCATCTAGTTCGAGTCTAACAACAAATAAAGAACGGATTAGATCTTGGCTTAGAATTTTTGGGGTGTTATAGGTGCCTCGTGCGTTCTGCACCTCAAGATCTATGTGTCACATGCAAAATGTAGAAGGAAACAATTTGGAATTTTAGGTTCATTGTTTTCTTGTGAGTTACGCATGTGATTCGAAGAGCAAGACTTGTTTTACGCACTTGGTACCACACAGTAAACCAACAGTTAAACAAAGGGGCAAGACATAATATGACCACAAATTTATTAGGGTACTCAGACTTCCCCAAAATTCCATTAACACGATTAACAAACAAAAGAAGAGATTAACGACTTTCCTTAAGAAAGACGTTACTCATCTATCATCGGGAACATTGATACGATCTTGGTTAGCTTGGAGCATAATTGGAGGGGCTTCTACATATGGATGGTAGCTTGGAGCTTGGAGAAAGCTATGGAGCAATAAATACACAAGGCCATGGGTGATCAAGATGCCATTTGAGCAATCAAGAAGGGCCCTTGTGGGTTATTTCCAAAATAGTCACTTTTGGGCTTTTTTTTAATAGGCTATTTGTGTAAAGGCAATAACTATAAATAGTTGCCTTAGCCATTTTCATACGGGGATTTTTGATGATTGAATTGTCTTGAATAGACTTGATATTTTAGGTTAGGATATTGATTGGGTTCAATTCCAATTATTAGTTTAGAATGAGTGATTAGGGTGGATTCCCGAATTGCTTGTGTTATCTTCTTTGCTTAATTGATCATCGAGTTATCATCTTGTGGATTCAATTTGGTTTCTCATGCATTTGATTGAGTTTTCTTCTTCCTTGGTTGATTGTTGATTCAATTAGCCTTTCTTTCTTCTATTCTCATCTCAATTTCTTCTAATTCTCATCTTAATTTCTCCACTATCTTTATTTTGTGTTGTTGAATTCTGTGTTTCTAGTATCGATTTTATTCACTCGATTGAGATAGTTATCATCTTGGTATCAAAGCTTAAGTTTTAAGAGTTGTTTCATCAATACTTAGGTCTTAAGTTCATAAATTTGAAAAAATAAAAATCGTCCAAAAAAAAAATTGAAATTTTTTATGTTAGATTTGTTATTTTTGACACTAGATTCGTATTCTCTAGTATTTTTTGAGTCTAAATCCAAGATTTCAAGCGATTTTGAGTTGTAGAAAAGATTCTACCATTAAAGGAGTTTGAAGGTTTGAAAACATGAAAATGAGTCTTGAAGATTAGGAGAGATTCGAGCTAGAAAAAGTATTAGGATTTGTTCTCTAGCTTAAAAGGAAGCTTCTCCTAAAATTTGAGACTATTTTGAGTTGATTTGGAGGTGTTTCAAAAGTTCACCATTGTTGAGCTTGAAAAAACTTGAAGAAGGTGAAGTGGGTTTGTTCTTTGAGGCTAAATTGGAGCTTGAAAAGTATTGGGGTTTGTTCTCTATAGCAAGGGGAGCCTAAATCTCGAATTTCATGGAATTTGGAGCTAAAATGAAAGAGTTATGAAGATTTGAAATTCACTTGTTCATGGTGTTCTTCATAGCTTGAAGATGGAGAAAACGAGTTTATTTTCGGGTTGGAATTGAGGGCTAAAAATTATTGGTGTTTGTTTGTGATGTTGAAAGGAGCTCGTGGTTAAAATTTCATGAAGATCGGAGTTAAATTGAGGGAGTTATGAATTATTAAAGTTCATCAATGTTCATAGTGTTCTTCATGAATTCATAAATTGTTGAGAAAAATCTTCAAAAGGTGATGTTTAATCCAAAAGGAAAGGAAAGAGAAAGTGTAAGGGTGTTTGTGAGGCCAAAAGAGTACAAATAATATCTGAAAAATTGAAAAAGAAGAAGATTTTTCCAGCTGTTTTTGTGCCCAATAGGACGCTGCCAGCTGATCCCACATGTACAGTTGAGCTCCAGCCCTGCACCAGCTTAGCACAAGCCATCCAGCCATCAGCTTCCATGTTTTTGAGCCGATGGAGGATCGGCTTCCGCGTTAGCCACGTGGCTTCCGCCCTCAGCCGACTCCAGCCACCCTCAAAACGGCTCCAGCACTCAATCCAAGCGCCTCCAGGCCTTCCAGCCGGCTCCAGCGACGTTCAGAGACGGCTTCATCCCGTTTCGGAGCTATTTTTCAAGTTTTTCTCCACTTTTTGAAGCTTTTCTCCATGGATTTCAACCAAATTTCTTTCCAAATGATTTTTTTAGTCAAAATCTTGGTAAATTAGTTTCTTTTTCATTAAATCTACCTTCTTTTAGGTTCATAACTTGATTTTAATTAGTAGATTACCCTACTAAATATTATCAAGTTCTTTGAGTCCATTTTTTTTCTTGTGCGTTTCTTTGTGTGCTTCTCTCTTTTATTTCGTAGTTAATTTCTTGATTCAAGTCTTTTTAGTTTTGTTTGAGTCATCCTTCTTTCAAGAGTCACAAGGATCCATTCCTCCACAAGGTTAGATAACCCTGAATTGATTGAGCAAAACTAGTAACACTATCAATTTGGGAAAGAAGCCATAGTAAGTGAGTTGAGAGCTTACATAAAGAGTGGCGTGAGGATTTTATTACTAACTTGTTTTCTAGTTTTGTAGGTACAAAAGGAGGTATAAGGAAGGATGTCATCCATAGCCTCGTAATCTTTTGAAGGGGAATCTTATGAAGGCTATGATTGTGATCATGAGTTATATGATTGTGAGAACTACTACTTCGAAAATGAATGTGAAATGAATGGGGCTTATGGCTCTTATGATGAACATGAAGGAGTAGAAGTATCTTATGGTAAATCCGATAGTGAAGATGAAGAGTATGGGGATTCTCATATTACACACCATGGTGATGAAGACGATGTGAGGTACGATGCTTTCTCCCATATTTCTTATGAATCATTTGAGGAAGATTGTGATAGAAGGGGATATTGTGAAGATGAATTATCATCCTTGTCTTGTGCTACTTCCTATCCTAGTCGAGGGGGTATAGATGTGTGGGTGCAACCAATTCAAAGACGTTGTGTGAACCATAGGAGAAGAACATCCTCTACTTCTTGGAATGCAAGAACTTATACTTCTTATTCTCCTTCTAATGTGACTTGTTCTCCTTATAGTAATGACGTTGGAGGTAGAATTGAAGGAACAATAAGCCATGAAAGTAGAGTGAAATCAAATGAGCACCTTCCAGTGAGGGATCTTGAATCTTTAAGAATTAAAGAATTAGGGGATGTCATACAAAGATGAGTTGACAAGGTCATTCGATGGGTTGCCAATCTTAATCCCGAGGAGTTACAAAAGATGTTGAAGAAAACTACTCCTCATGAAGATGAACCCACTAAGGAGTTGAACATGGAAGTCAAAACATCCACACCTTGTGCACCAAAGTGGAAGCTTGAAGTGAAGGGATCATCTAACTTTTCACAAGGGATACTTGGCACTTGTCCGAACTCCAATGAAATTGAGAGACAAAAGATTGAGAGGAGTAAGGGTGTGATAAGTGACAACTCTAGAGTGGAAAAAGGAGAGGTTGTGTGGAGTGATGTGAGAGGGTTGTCACAACCTTATACTAACTTTTGTAACCTCTCTTCTTTTTTTAGTCGTCTTGATTCTTGTGCAGGTATTCTTGGAAGCAAACCTATTGTGGAACCTCAAAATGTGGAACATCATGAGGTGGTTGAAGGCTTTCAAAGGAAGCAATTGTGCTCAAATGTTTGTAACCAAGGTGAAGGCAATTCTTTCTATGAGCTACAAGGTAACAAAGCTAACTCTTGCACTTTATTGAACTTGGAAGATCATTGTGTGGTTAGTGGACAATTGAGTGTCAGTGATAGCTTGTATATGTGTGAGCTTAAAGATCCTTTACCTTGTGATGATCTTGATGACACCTTGTTGCATGATGATGATGCCATTGTTGTTAGTGCCCAAACACTAGTTGATCATATAGATGACTTGATTGATTCTTCTAGTAAGATAAATTTGAGTCCATCTAGTGTTAGCACTTGTGACTTGAGTGAAAATGTATTGTCATGTAATGGGGGTAGTAAAATGCTAGTTGGCTATAATGATGGTAATCATGTGTGTGATTCTTTTGAGCTTGATATGCTACCAACTAGTGTTCATTGTGGTGTTGACCAACTTGCTTGTAATGATGACCTACTAATTGAGGAGTTGTGTGATGTGATAAATGAACCTCAATTTAGTAATGGTAATGATATAGTTGGTCATGTAGTTAGTCATGTAGGATCTTTACTTAGAGGTGATGGTTCCTTGAGTGTTGATTCCATTTCTAATTCTTGTCATGAGGATTTTGAGGTGGAGTATGTTTTTAAGGATAATCCCTTGTTGGAGCTTGACATGACTAATGAAGATGAAATGCATAGTGATGTGTTTTGGCATGATGGAAGTGTAGCCCCTCTTGAAGGCTACCAAGTGATTGAGAATCCACTATGGTATGATGACACACTTTCCAAAGATGAAACTCTCTTCGTGAAAGATGATAGTACGTCTATTGGAGGGGTTAGTCGTCAAACGGAAATGGGTGTATGTTCTCTAATGACCCCTTCATTCTTGTGTGACCCCACTCTTGATCAAGGTCTTAATGCTTGTGGATCAAAGGGTGATTCTATATGTGGGCACACCTTGGATGAAGTTCATTTAAGTAACACCTTTCTCTACTACCTATTTGCATATGATGATGTCCATGTTTGTATGGGATTTGTTTTCTATAGAGGTAGGGGTTTCTTGGGTTGGTCCATTTGCCTTTGTGACCAAACTATGTGGGCCTTTTATATTTTTGACCCCGGTAAACACTCATGGGTGTTTGAACCAATGTAGATACCACATTTGGTATGGTCTTATGGGGGAATAGGGAAGCAATTGTGTCTTAGGACCTTTGAGGTTTCTTTGTTCCATGATATTTCTCATAGCCGGAACATTTGTATGTTCTACAATGCATTGCTCTTATTTGACATAAAAGATAGTTGGTTGTATTTTAAATGTGTACCTCCTTGGCAAGTTGGTATGGTTGATAACCCGTGTGCTAACCCTCATTCTATGAGGATATATTTGTTGTTTGTCCTTCTTATGTTTTTGCAAGGTTCGGATTCGAGGATGAATCCTTTTGAAGAAGGGGAGAATGATACGATCTTGGTTAGCTTGGAGCATAATTGGAGGGGCTTCTACATATGGATGGTAGCTTGGAGCCTGGAGGAAGCTATGGAGCAACAAATACACAAGGCCATGGGTGATCAAGATGCCATTTGAGCAATCAAGAAGGGCCCTTGTGGGTTATTTCCAAAATAGTCACTTCTGGGCTATTTTTGTAAAGGCAATAACTATAAATAGTTGCCTTAGCCATTTTCATACGGGGATTTTTGATGATTGAATTGTCTTGAATAGACTTGATATTTTAGGTTAGGATATTTATTGGGTTCAATTCCAATTATTAGTTTAGAATGAGTGATTAGGGTTGATTCCGGAATTGCTTGTGTTATCTTCTTTGCTTAATTGATCATCGAGTTATCATCTTGTGGATTCAATTTGGTTTCTCATGCATTTGATTGAGTTCTCTTCTTCCTTGGTTGATTGTTGATTCAATTAGCCTTTCTTTCTTCTATTCTCATCTTAATTTTTCCACTATCTTTATTTTGTGTTGTTGAATTCCGTATTTCTGGTATCGATTTTAGTCACTCGATTGAGATCATTATCAAACATCAAGCCTTCAATTGCAACCATTAGACATAAAAGTTAATCAACAATTTCTACTTCCTTGCACAAGATCATATACCCAACAAAGTATTCAACAAAGAACATGGGTATACAAATAGTAGCAATTTTCAGCCCCAATCATCAATTTCAACCAAACCTCATGAAAAATGATGATTTGCCCTTAAGAATGATGTCACCTAATCTATCAAGGGGCCAAATCATACATCAATCACAAGTGGGTTACTCAGACTTCATCCCAAACACAAATTTTCAAGGCTAAACACTACTACAATCATCATGCATAATCACAATATTGAGTTCTACTAAGTTGATACTAAGCAAAATCCATGATAGAATTCAAAATTGGGGACCTAAAAATTTTGGATCTCACCCAAAATCAACATGGCCATTTTAACAAGCATGCTTCACAATGTGAGTTCCCAATCAACATAAAAACATGTATCTAACGTCGGAAAACTTACCACATGAAGAGAAGCAAAAATTGAAGCATCTAAAGGTGCAACAATGGAGATCCAACAACCTTGCCTTAAGAACCAACGACGGCGGTCGTGGTGGAGAGTGGCGGTGGAGTTTATAAAGGAGAAGGAGAAGATTTTGGGAAAAGTTGAGGGATTTGTGGGAGGTTTTGGAAGGGAATTAGGAGAGCTAAATAAAAATATGGGAGAAAAACAGGTGACGGTGGCAGTTTAAAGGAGAAAAAAAGAAGAAAATTTTGCCGGGTCTGTCTCTGGGTCGAGTCGGTCAATGGGTTAGGTCAATTAAAATTTGAAATTTACCTTGTTGTGCCGCGATGTGCAATTCGCACAAGCCGTTGTGAGCACCACATGTCGCTTTGCACCTCACCTTTTCATGCCTCAAACTTAGCCAACTTTTTGTTCTGTCGTGTGAAGGAGGTGCGACACGCACTTAGGCATGTGCGAATTGCACAGCCCAGTGCATATCTCCTCTGCACGGTCCTCCACACATCTCCTTTTTTCCCTGTTTTCCCACTTGTTCATTCCTCTGCTCCTTGCAGTCCTAAAACAAACCAAAAAAAAAAAGATAACCAAAACACAAAGTACAAACACTTAGGTTGCCTCCCAAGAAGCGCTTGATTTAACGTCATGGCTCGATGATGGTACCTCAACCTTAGTCGTTGTCAAATAGCAAGCTAATCCGATAGGCGTGGTCCCACTTCAAAAAGGGGTATTGCTCCTTCAACGTCCTAAAATCATCATCACGTTGCTGACTTGGCAACTTTTCAAACTTGGGTGTCTTGCCCATTTTACACTCATCAAGGGCATGAACAAGCTTTCCCTCAACATATATCATCGAGACTACCCGCAATTCATCCGGAGGCTTTGTGGGTTGGCAAAATTGAATGTCACTACTTCACATCCAACTTGGAACTTAAGTTCACCAAGTTCAACATCCACAAGTGCTCTCCCCGTGGCTAATAGTGGTTGCCCCAAAATGATGGTCACCTCAACATCTAATTCACAATCAAAGATCACGAAGTCCGTTGGGAGAATGAACTTGCCGACCTTCACCAATACGTCAAAGAGGATCCCTACCGAGCGTTTAATGGATTGGTCAGCCATGAGTAGACGCATAGATATAGGTTTGGGTGTACCCAATCCTAACTTCTTGAATATCACTAGGGGAATCAAGTTTATGCTTGCCCCTAAGTCACACAAGGCCTTACAGAAGACAAACAACCTAATTGTACACGGTATTATGAATGCACCTGGGTCATCCCTTTTTGTGGCAACATTGCTTATCATCACAGCACTGTGGCTGTGTGATATCTCAATGGTGCCCACATTAATAATCTTCTTCTTCTTGAGCAACTCTTTCATAAATTTAGCGTACCCCGGCATTTGTGTTAAGGCTTCAACCAAAGGAATATTTATTGAAAGCTTTCTGAACATGTCAACAAACTTATTGAATTTATGCTTATCCTTCTTCTTATTTAGCCTTTGAGGGTATGAAAGAGGTCCCTTGGGTAGTGTTGTCAGCACACTTGGCACAATTGGAGGGTCCTCCTCAATTTCGATAGCCACATGGGGAGGAGATTCAGCCTCCTCCCTCTCATCATCAACATCTATATTCACCGAAGCGTTGGGTGCACTAAGCTTCACCCCAACCTATGGTTCCATAATATCTTTGTTACACGCATCCTCTTTATCTTTGTCACATGGATCCATAATGACTTCAACAATAGGCTTCTTTGCTATAATAGCCGACTTCACAATGAGCTCTCTCATTACACCACTTGTTCTTCCACTTCTAATAACAATGGTCATGATATGAGCATCATTTTTAGGATTGGACATGGTGTCACTAGGAAGTGTTCCCTTCATCCTCGGGTTCATTTGAGTGGATAGATGATTCATTTGGGCCTCAAGATGCTTGATTGAGGCTGAATGAGAGCTCATGGTTTGATAAAGTGTTGAAACTTCACTTTTGAGCTCACTAACCCTGGTATTTGTAGTTTTTACCTTCTTTAACACCAAGGATAACATGTCCTCAATCTTTGAGTTCCCGAGGTTGCTTGTGGTGGGTTGATATAAGGAGTCTGACCTTTTTGGAGGTATGTAAGGGTTGGAGCTCCGGTGATTGTATCTATCACCCTCTTTGTCATGGTCCCTCCAATTTCCATCTCCTTCCTTGTCCCTATTCCAACCTTGATTCTCATCCCTCAGGCGATAATACCCAGGACAAGAACCCACCGACAAGTAACAAAGTTTACCATCCACGATGGTCATAAGCTCGTCATCACTAGCCTTGATCTCCGGTGTACTCACAGTATTCACAGTCTTAGCACCACCTGCCCCCATCATATGCTTTTCCAAGAGGTCAATTTGTGTCATCATTTTCGCCATGGTCTCATACCTCTCTTCATCTTTTCTATGCATCTCATTTGTTAAGATGGATGTGGTAACTCCCGAGGTAGGAATGTCAGCCTCCCTTGTGTGACAAGCTTGGTTAGTCTTGTTCATTGTCTCCAGAAAGGCTGAGGCAAGAGGAAATTATAGATCTATAAAGGTACCACCTCCAATATTGTTGACCATGGACTTATTCATCGAGTTCAAGGATCAAAAGAAGATTTTTAGCAAGACATTGTTCGGCAATCCATGGTTAGGGCACAACACAAGCTTTTTCTTGAATCTCAACCATGCCTCATGCAAAGGCTCATTGGGAAGTTGGCGGTAGTTGGTAATTTCATCCCTCAACTGCATCATCCGTGATGGAGGGAAGAATCTAGTAGTGAAAGCAATTACCAACTCAGCCCAAGAGGTGATTGACCCATCCGGCAATTCCTCCAACCAAGCCGTGGCTTTCCCCATTAGAGAGAAGGGGAATAGGAGAAGTCAGATGGATTCTTGGGGTATATTTTGGAAGATGAATGGTTGACATATCTCCATAAAGTTGTGGATATTCCTATTTGCATCTTCATGAGCTACTCCTCCAAACATCCCATTCATTTGAATTAGATGGAG
Organism: Jaltomata sinuosa; assembly: GCA_003996215.1. Taxonomy (NCBI): domain Eukaryota; kingdom Viridiplantae; phylum Streptophyta; class Magnoliopsida; order Solanales; family Solanaceae; genus Jaltomata; species Jaltomata sinuosa. The sequence continues at coordinate 10,751 of QJPP01000140.1, read as the reverse complement.
CATTGTGCTAGTAACGTGGAACACCGCATTTCCAACCGTTGGGAGTAGGCAGATTGCACCTACTCCCACTTGAGGTATGGGTTCATTGGCCTCATTCATGAACCCGTCAAGACTTCCATTGACACTTTTATTGTAGCCCACTTTGGTCATGGTCTACCTAAGCAATGGACAAAAATAACAAACCAAATAAAAAGAACAAACACTCTACAAGGTGATTTAAATTCACAATAAAAAAGGCTATTAAAAAATAATTCACCAGTAATGGCACCATTTTTGATAACGCTCAAGTGTACTCTCCTAGATGGAGGTATTGGTGATCATTAGAGCAAAACACATTTATATATTCTCGACGAAAGTCGAGGTCAATCCCACAGAGAATTGGTGACTAGCCAAGTCGATTGTAAAGAAAAGACTTCACAATGAGAGAGTAGTTTGTTTGAACACAATAAAATTAAAGGAAGGGGGAATTGGGAAATCTGTTACAATTCGTAATTCAAAGTAAGACAATAAAGTAAAAGTGGGTGTAAACAAGGAGATAGGATGACTAGGGATATGCGTCAAATGGGAATCGAATACGAGTTAGGGTGATTGCTCATTCATGTAAATTCTCGCTAAATGACATGGATAGCATTGGTTATAGGCATGCTTGTTAATCTCTTAATCAAACAATCATATATCCAACTATCTTTATTCAAACACCATTGTTTAGGCAATAACCAAACAATATATGCTTGGGGAGGTTGCACTATTTCTAGATTAGACCCTTAAATGGGTATTTTCGGTGAATTGAGCTATTTGTAGTCTCAATCTACGTGGAATCACAAGTACCCACTAGCAATATCACATCTAAAATTGTTAACCCCTTTTGCAAGCAAGAACACAATCAATGTTTGCAACCATCAATTTTAGAGTTAAAATATGGTGAAATCACTAGACTCATGTTATATCACCAATTATAAACACAAATTAGCAACACCAATACCCATTTATCAAGCACCCATTATGAACACATCCCTAGAAAAGAAGTTTAGCTACTCATGCTAGAGGAATAAAGAACAATACCAAATGGGTAAGTCAAATTCCTTTTCTTTCAAGCTAAATATTCAATATCCGATCTTTGTTTTTACGAGAATGATGATTGCAAGAGTTAGGATGAAGGAATTGGAATGAAATCCTCTTCTTCTTTATTGGAGAGAAAACTTTCTCAGTACTCAAAGCTATTTCAAAAATTGTTAAAAAAAACTATCTAAAAATGTGCCTGAATTGGGTTTTAGAATTTTCCCAAAACGTCACACTAAGTTGGACAAAATTCCCTTTGAGAGCTGTGTGGTGTGACGTGTGGTTCACACGTCTTGGTCTGTGCGTCACACAGCTCTGTTCAGTTGGACTAGTGACTCAACTAACCTTTGGGGCTCCATGCGAAGTGGGGTGCAGTTCGCACAAGGTAGTGTGCGCATCGCACAACGACCGCACCTCTTACAGATTCTTCAGCTAATCTTGAGCTTTGTGCAGTGGGAGGTGCAGACCATACCTCGTGTTGTGCATGGTGCATGAGGTTCACACCCTTTGGCAGAATCTTCATCTTGTTTGATCACTTCACACTTCAACCCCTTTTAAGATCTTTTTGGGTCCATTTCCTTATTTTCAATCTGAGATCACAAGTACCTACATATACATCAATAAAGGTCATAAGAACCTCTAAATCTCATCAAAACATAGCAATAATTCATGGTTAAAGGCACAATAAGTTGGTAGATTACCGACATATCAATAACCAACACCACTCGACTAAAGATAGAACCCCAAACTCTGGCACAAAATCACCGATATCACACCAAACCAACCAAAGGACCTCTAGCAAATGCTAGATAACGGCCTAGGCGACAACCATCTAGGGCCGCTAGAAAAGGAAGACTAAAACCAAGCCTATAACCACAATAACTAGAAAGAAGGATAACAAGACCTACCCACGAGTCACCACTCTGGGTAATCACCTCCCAAGGATAACTCACCCCATCCACTACTAAAGGATAATCTACCGAGAAATTACATGCAACAACACTATGAATCAAGTAGTAAATCAACTAAATGAGGAAAACAGGAAGGCATATAAGCAAAAACACGAAAAAGGGAGTAGAATTGCAATGCGAACAATACTATCACCAACTGAAGGACAACAAAGTTGTACCTAGAGCAACAACATTGGGAACCTCTACCTATGGCCTACCAAGAGGGGCATCGAACTGATGATGTCTATCTCTGGACTGAGTAGTCAAAGTTGAAGGCTCAATCGTCCCTCGTCGGGGACAATCTCTAAAAAAAATAATCAATCACTGCATAATCATAACACCCATGCTGATTGGGATACGAGAACGTGGGGAAATTCCTAGCAAAGTACCCACGCTCACCGTACTGAAAGCAAATCACACTGAAATAAGTCGGATGGGAAGATCTCATTGAACTTGATCAGCCACCATGGCCTACACACCCCGAATGCAGACCTCGAAAAACCTGGCCCATACCATGTCTACTCTACTCAACATGCTCTTTAAAACCACCCTTTGGAACTCGTAGAGAAACTAAAACTGGTCTGCTAGATAAGAAGCAGTAGATATAAAAACAGTAATATAGGAGAATACAAAGAAACAGTCACTAAAGCAATATAGAAAGCACAAGGGAACTAGCACAGACAGTAGTCAACCAAGATTTATAAGCATACAATGCTAGTATTAAAGATATACATAACATAGAAACCTAGGTGAAAGAAAGAAGGACGCACCTGGAACCCTTGCAACAACAATATATATAAAGAGAGAGTTTAGAAACATGGTGGTATACCGGTAACATCAAGTAAAAAGGGAAGAAGGAAATCAAGCTAACATATTCAAGTGAGAAGCAATATACGAATGGAGTCTATACATCACCCAGAAGGCCATTTAAATAGTGCCTAAAAAACACAGTGCCTCAAATAAAAAAGGGACTCACTAATCTATCAACGATCAAAATATCTAACAATCGAAGCCTCAACAGGCTAGAGCCCACTAAATCACCAAGTACCAAAGGCCATAACAAGCTCTATAATACAAAAGGAGAAATATAATCTACCTACAGTGCCAATGGCTGCCTATACAACTGAGGAATACAATCAACTGGAAAAAAACCCTCTGACATCCTATACTACCAGAGCGTACACTGAGAAAACAACAAACAACGATGGAATCAAAATAAAATATGCCTGGTGATGTGATATGATAAATCTGGTCTGATAGTAGTGTTGTATGTTACACCCTCTGGTGCCCCAAAGGCCCAATAGAGCCAGGATCCATGGAAGGAATTCTCTCGAGTACCTCTACTCTGCCGTACACCCTCCCTCCGATCACCCTTGGCCCATAACACTTGGTCTGAAATAACAGGGGTCCATAGAGGTCTACTCGTAGACCACATACTAAAACCATGAAATCTCAATAAATCAAAACCTCGAAGTACATGCCCAGAATTAAATCGGGTCTAAAACAGTAGTAGTGATCTTAACAACCCTTATAAAGGGTTCCCAGAGCCCATCCAGGTCTAAATTAGTAATCAAGTCTCAAAATCCCTAAAAAGGGTGCTCGGAATGTATCTAGGTCTAAATACATAGAAAACTAGTACCAATACCCTTTCCATAATCATTTTACCAAAAACGGGTCCTCGGGGTTATGCAATATTTTAGAAAACCATTATAGTAGGCCCGAAGCCAAAATAGTAGTAAAAAATGCAAGGAAATCCTTTTTACATGAATGATATGGTCGTAAACAATATATTAGCCTAAAATGGGGCACAAATATTCCTATTGGCCTTGCAAAAGCACAATCGGTTCTACAACACAGATAACCAGCCTAAAGTAAGGTCACAATGTCTGGGACTCACGAACATTTCTAAATATCCCACTGTCTATGGTTCAGAGGCATATACAAGGCCACACGGGGTCACAAGGATAATAGTACAACACTGTCACGCCTCAAATTACATTTAGACGGATAGGCACTCGATGCCCTAAAGGCCCGAGAGAACCAACTTATAACCTGTGATTCATCATGCATATAACTATGACAATTAAGAAGCTTTGACTATAGATAAGCTGCCTGAATAACAAGACCAACATAGATAGGCCCAAAAACTTATGTACACGATCTGGCCATTGAGGCCACAACTGTTAAGAGCAAAGACATAACTAAGTTTTACTTTAACATTGGTCTACAAAGCCTCTACAAGATAGACAAACTTAGTTTAGGTCGGGACAGGGCCACGCCTTACCCTTAACTATACAATACCCAAAATATATACCAAAGACTCGGTAAAGCCCCGAATCAACCTGGAGCTCACCAACAGCAGCCGAGTGTCCTGTGCTCCTACTGGGGAGGTCTACTAGCAAGAGTACATGTGCCTGCGGCATGAAATGCAGCATTCCCATGAGGGACGTCAGTACGAGAGAATGTACTGAATATGTAAGGCATAAAGTAAACCATATGTAAACAAGAGCTCAAATAGAATCAGGTATCAGTGCATAAACATGTAAATAAGAACAGAAGATCACATTTGCTTACACTTGTGAAATAATGTATATTACGTTCTTTGGTTACTCTTCTTTGCTTTATGATCATTGTAAGGCATGTAATACACGTGACCAACTGATCAGTGGTAGAAGAGGAGTCCCATGCTAGGCAAATTAACCCCTGGGATGCTGCCCTCATAAATATACAAATTGGGATCGACCCATGCTAGGCTTTTGCCCCTAGGCTGCCACCCATAAGTACACAAATAGGGATCGACCCATGCTAGGCTTTCACCCCTGGGCTGCCACCCACACATATACAGATTACTTATTTAGTTTCTTTAATCTTTGAGATTGTTACTTTTGTGGTTGTAACCTTTATTGAGCTCAAAACTATGGACTAGTAGTAGAAGACATGTGAACATGCACTTAAGGCAGTAACAATGATATAAGGAGCAAACGTAACATCAACGTACTGTTTAGGAGCTTATATGATACAATGAACCTCATTTGTCTTAGAGAATAACTCACAAAGCTTGGAGTTGAAAGTACCTTTACTAGGAAACTCACTTTGTTGGTAACAATACAAATATAAGAGTTCATGCCAAGGAATATGAAACTGAGAAACCTTACATACCTTGTTGTGTAACTCGGATATTACAACGAATTAAGCTTCCCCCTTTCAGATTATTTATCTACAATGAAATACGTGGCAAAACTAGTATTAGTAGCTAGTTAACTAATTTGGGCTACTTGATCCCACTAAATCAGTAACTAGGCAGTAAGCTCGTAATTGATCAAACCAAGAGTGTTCCTTTCACCTCTTCCCTTCTAAACATATCTACATACTGTACGCCCTTCTCATAAGGTCCCTTGAAACTCTTCCGACTTCATAACATATACCAAATAACATACAAAGGTGTGCAGGCAGCAAGTTAACATAACACCCAATTAAGTGGTGTATTACCACACCCTCCTCCCATACTTCAATACAACTTCACACACCCTTTTACAAGTTCAACCAAGCTGTCCCAAATATATACACATAAAACCGCTCCTAAAACAATCCCAAACATCCTTCAACATAATAAGAAAGTATTTTAACTCAAGGATTCCAATCACTACCCCATGGTTCTTGACACAAACACATACAGAATTCTCCATCAAACTTGCATATGAAAAGGGGTAAAAATGGGCAGTAACTTTACCTTAAATTCTGAAAATCTATCATCCTAACTTGTACTTCTTCAAGAGCTTGAACCCCCCTTCAACTTAGCTTGAAAATAGGGAGAATAATTAAGAATCCTAATGGTATTTTATGGCTGCTATGTGAAGCTAAGAGAGAGAGAGAAAGAAAGAACTTCTAAAATCTGTTTTTTTTCAAGTTAAAATGAGTGAAATGAGCTGGTCTTAACCCCTTTAAAGGGTGGCTTCTTTGGCCGACTTTCCTTGCTCATTTTGAGCCACAAAATATCAAGAAGGTGATACACCTACTTGGCCATTTTACATGGGCTTTGTTGGACTTAACCTTATTGGGCCTTGGCTGCCAATTCATTCCCTTTCTTTCACTTCTTTGGGCCAGAATTTATTCAAGTGGGTGATGGGTGTACTTGGCCCTCTAAGCTAGTCAAAATAGTCTTAGTAGGTGATGCACCTACCTAGTTTTTTAGGCTGGTCAATAAGTCAAAGTAGGTGATGCACCTACTTGTCACCTACTAGCTTAGTTAAGTCAAGCAAGCAGCTCACTTATTTTATTCTATTTTCTAATTTCTAATCCTTTTGCTTTAACTTAACACTTCACCCTAAATATTTACTCAAATACAACCTTACCATCTCGAGTTTAAATACTTTTGTCATGGTTAACTTGGCCGTTTACGTGCTGAACTGAATGGGGCATTACAGCACCTCCCAATACACATTAAACTATCACTGCTCATATAAGAAACTCGGTCCCTCACCTATACAACAAGGCTATATCAAGTGATATATGAATAGGACTAGTATATGCAGAATACGGGATGTTACATCCTCCCCTTCTTAGGAACATTCATCCTCGAATGATATTAAAGTTAACCAGCCCAAACAAGCTCAAGCCTAAGTTAAGTACCACTATTAGACAGATATTATATATAGACTTATACTTACTCGTTAATGCCTCAACTCGACACTTCCACCTTTCTCATCGGACTGAAATAGATGAGGATACTTGGATTTCATCGCTTCTTCCGCTTCCCATGTAACTTCTTCTACTTGTTGGTTTCTCCACAGTACTTTTACGGAAGCTACTTCCTTATTTCTTAGCCTCTTAACTTGGTAATCCAGAATAGCAATGGGTACTTCTTCATAAGTGAGATCTCCCATAACTTGTACATCTTCAGTAGGAGTAATACGAGATGGGTAACCTATACACTTTCGAAGCATTGAGACATGAAATACCGGATGGACTGTTGAAAGCTCTTGGGGTAGCTCTAACTCATATGCGACTTGGCCAACTCTTCGAATAATAATATATGGCCCTATATAGCGTGGACTTAACTTTCCCTTTTTACCAAATCTCATCACCCCTTTCGTTGGTGACACCTTCAAAAATACCCAATCTCCTATAGCAAACTCCAGCCCTCTTCTTCTAATATCTGCATATGATTTGTATCGACTTTGAGCCGTTGCCAGCCACTGTTGTATCACCTTAACTTTTTCCATAGCTTGATGAACAAGATCTGGCCCAAATAAGGTAGTTTCACCCACTTCAAACCATCCGATTGGTGATCTACACTTCCTCCCATATAAAGCTTAATAAGGTGCCATTTTGATACTTGAATGGTAGCTATTGTTGTAAGAAAACTCAATAAGTGGTAAATGGTCATCCCAGCTACCTTTAAAGTCCAATACACCAGCTTGTAACATATCCTCAAGTGTTTGGATTGTACGTTCTGCCTGACCATCCATTTGAGGGTGAAAGGCCGTACTTAAATTCACTTGTGTTCCCAAACTCTTCTGAAATGATTTCCAAAAATTCGCGGTGAATTGAGCTCCCCTATCAGATATAATACAGATTGGGATTCCATGTAGCTGAACTATCTCTTTAATATACAACCTTGCATACTCTTCAACTGTATAAGTAGCCTTAACCGGCAAGAAGTGGGCTGATTTGGTGAGTCTATCAACTATCACCCATATGGAGTCAAACTTCCAAAATGAGCGAGGCAGACCAGTGACAAAATCCATGTTGATCATGTCCCACTTCCAAATTGGAAGGTCTATATGTTGCATATAACCTCCAGGCTTTTGGTGCTCTACTTTAACTTGTTGCCAATTTGGACATTTAGAAACAAATTCTGCAATGTTCTTCTTCATGTCACTCCACCAATACACTCCTTTCAAGTTATGATACATTTTAGTTGAGCCCGGATGGATAGAATATCTTGAATGATGTGCTTCTGTCATAATTCTCTCCCTTAGTCCATCTATATTAGGCACACACAATCTGTTTTGGCACTGGAGTACTTTGTTTTGCATAAGCTCAAATGCCTTTGTCACCCCTTTTTGTACATTCTCCTTAAGCTGTAATAGAATAGGATCCTTATATTGCTTCTCTTTTACTTCGACTAATAATGAGGATTCTGCTGCATTTTGCACAATAATCCCTTCATCTTGAGATTCAAGAAGGCGAACCCCCAAGCTAGCTAGTTAGTATAGATCCTTAGCTATTCTTTGTCTTTCCATGGACTGCCCATAGGTGTTTGCCGTTGTCCTACGACTTAAAGCATCGGCCACCACATTTGCTTTCCCCGGATGATACAAGATATCAACATCATAATCTTTTAATAACTCAAACCATCTTCGCTGCCTCAGATTCAGATCTTTCTGCTTAAAGATATATTGCAAGCTCTTATGGTCCGTATATATGTCAACATGAACCCCATACAAGTAGTGGCGCCATATCTTTAAAGCAAATACAACCGCTGCTAGCTCTAGATCATGGGTTGGATAATTTTTCTCATGTGGCCGCAACTGTCTTGAGGCGTAAGCTATTACTTTACCATGCTGCATCAATACGCATCCTAAGCCCACTCCCGACGCATCACAATACACTGCATACCCTTCTATGCCTTCTGGAAGTACCAATATAGGTGTAGAAGTCAACTTATTTTTCATCTCTTGGAAGCTTCTTTCGCATGCATCGCTCCATTGGAACTTGGTTGCCTTGTGTGTTAGCTTTGTTAAGGGTGCAGAAATAGAGGAAAATCCCTCAACGAACCTTCTATAATAACCTGCCAACCCAAGGAAACTACGAACCTCTGTAGGTGTTATAGGTCTTGGCCAGTTTTTCACGGCTTCTATCTTTTGAGTATCAACCCTTATTCCTTCATCAGAGACAATATGACCCAAGAATGCCATAGATTTTAACCAAAACTCACATTTAGAAAACTTTGCATATAGCTTACGATCACAAAGAACCTGTAACACATGCCACAAGTGATTAGCATGGTCCTCCTTTGATCTTGAATAGACCAAAATATCATCTATGAATACAATCACAAACACGTCCAAGAATGGCTTGAACACCCTATTCATCCGATCCATAAAAGCTGCTGCTGCATTTGTTAGCCCAAATGACATAACTAAAAATTCAAAATGACCATACCGTGTTCGGAAAGCTATCTTGGGTATATCTTTCTCTTTGACTTTTACTTGATGATAACCCGACCTCAAATCAATCTTCGAAAAACACTTAGCACCCTGTAACTGGTCAAACAAATCATCAATCCTAGGAAGGGGATATTTGTTCTTAATTGTCACCTTATTCAACTGCCGATAGTCAATACACATTCTCAATGAGCCATCTTTCTTACGTACAAATAAAACCGGTGCTCCCCAAGGGGATATACTAGGCTTTATGAATCCCTTTTCTAACAAATCTTTTAATTGTTCCTTCAATTCTCGTAATTCTGCCGAGGCCATCCTATATGGAGGGATGGAGATGGGTTGAGTACCTGGAATCACATCAATACCAAACTCTATCTCTCGTTCTGGAGGCAAACCTGGAAGCTCTTCGGGAAATACATCAGAAAATTCATTTACCACTGGAATAGACTGAAGATCTAGTGGCTCCGCATCTATATCTCTCACTCTTACTAGATGACATATGTACCCTTTGGACATCATCTTCTTTGCCTTAATATAAGAAATAAACTTACCTCTTGGTGTCCCAACATTACCTTTCCATTCAAGGACTGCCTCTTTTGGAAAATGGAAACTCACCCTCTTAGCTCGGCAATCTACCGTGGCATAACATGAAGCCAACTAATCCATACCCATTATAACGTCAAAATCTATCATATCTAGCTCAACAAGGTCAGCCAATGTGTTACGGTCACAAATAGTTACTATGCAATTACGATAGACTTTTCTAGCTATAATAGACTCGCTAGTTGGCGTAAATACTTCAAATGGTTTAACCAATAATTCTGGCGTTCCTTCAAACTTTCCAGCAAGCAATGGAGTTACATATGATAATGTAGAGCCTGGATCAATTAATGCATATACATTATATGAAAAGATGGACAATGTACCTGTAACCACATCAGGTGAAGCCTCCAAATTCTGTCGTTCCGCTAGAGCATATGTACGATTTTGAACTCCACTAGAACTAGCAGTTCCTCTACCACCTCTACCACGACCTGCAGGCACATATGGGCCCCTACCTAAATAAGGCACCGATGATGATGATGCAGCAACCAATCCAGTAGGTTGTGCCATGCTACCCATGCCCCTTTGAGGGCAATTTCTCATCATGTGTCCCGGTGTACCACACCAAAAACAAACATTTGTTCCAAGCTGACATATACCTGGATGATTTCTTCCACATTGTTTACAAGACTGTCTAGGAGGTCTTGGTTGGGTCGCACTTCCCTGTTCTTGGTACCCCGCTACTTGTGAGCCTTGACTCTCACTCCTTTGCCCAAATTGATTAGCTCTAGACCCTTGAAATCGAGGTGGAGCGCTAGCTGTAGAGTAGGAAGATGATGGCCTAGGCAATCTATTAGAAAACCGAGGCCTAAACTCACCTTGGGATGGCGTAAACTGGCCCATAGATCTGGCCCTCTTGGACTGCCCTCTTTCCGACTCTTGTGTCCTTCTCCTTTGCCTTTGATCCTCCATCTTTTGTGCAAAAGCTTGTATCCCTGCTATATCCATATCTTTGTTCAAAGCAGCAATA